>VSDK01019828.1:41095-110183 GCA_009767595.1 Symbiodinium kawagutii | reverse complement strand
ATGTAGTGGCATTTTGTTTGCCTCACGGGATCGATACTTTCCTGTGCTTTAGCTTAGGATGGCGAAAGCTATGGGAAACAACCTGACGCAGCTGAACACATATTATGACGAACTCACCAAAAAGCAAGCTGACTACATGGCAATGGATCCTGAGAAGACTGACATTTTTTGATCTATGTTCGAAGTTTGATACCCTCCAACCACTCAGCCAGTCCTTGGTCCTCTTGGCTTCAATGGATGCTGGGCCTGCCTTGGCGCAGGACTACTGAGATCGACGCTCTCAAGAAGACTGTCATGGAACTGTTTGCCAAGTGTACTAAGGAGGATGTGACTTTGAACAACTACATCACTCGATCAAAGACACTCTTCTTTATATTAATGTATATATATATATATGTTTTTAAATATGTACTGACTGATCGGGCATGTTGAGTCATGAACATTTTTGCAAACATCTTTATGACCTACGATCGATTGCGCATGGACCTAGGAACATCAAGAACCCCTCGAAGTCTCCGAAATCTGATACTGCTGAGAAACCTGAGAAACCCAAGCGACGTAAGAAAGCCCCAAAAGATGAGGGGGATGAGGAGGAGCCAGAACCGGCCCCCAAGAGATCCAGAGTCAAGGCAGAGGGGGAAACCGCCCCAAAGAAGTCCAAGAAGTCCAAGTAGATTTGCAAAGTTGGAAGCCTGTGACTACTTATCCAATTACGTAGAATTTCTGAAGATAACTTGCAACATGTATTTGAGCTGAACCATATGTGTGTGTGCTGAAACTTTTGTTTTGCTACACGGGCTTCAAATCTCCATATGGCTATGTGATGGTGAGCAAGTGTCACATTCACACTTGCTATTTTGACTGTCGACCAACGGATGGAAAACCAATGCTGCAGCACTGCGCTGGCATGTGGCAACTTCTTTCACTCTCTCTCCGCTTGCTCTCCACTCTCTTCCCTCTCTCTCCTCTTCTCTTCTCTTCTCTTCTCTTCTCTTCTGTTCTCTTTTCATTCTCTTCTCTCTTCTCTTATTCTCTTCTCTTCTCTTCTCTTCTCTTGTCTTCTCTTGTCTCTCTCTCTCTCTTTCTCTCTATCTCTTTTCCCCTCTTGTTCTCTTTTATGATCACGGCTCTCTGGTTCTCAGCGCCCCCGCAGGTGTCATCTCCGTGGATGAGGAGTCGCTTGCTGATTCAGGCCTCCGCTGCAAAGCAATCTCAAATATACCTTGTCATTTCAGCCTCTATAAACATAAGAATCCATGTAGCCTGCACTAGCCTGCTGCAGGGGACCTTTCTTCGGGCACTGATGATTTGCTGGATGTGATCATGGAAGAGGCTGAGGAAAAGGTCGCTTCCCTATGCAATCTATTGGTCTGGCATCGTGTTTGATTTTGTGGTTTCATTCCCACAGAAAAAAGGTGTCCCAATCATGCGTGCATATGAGGCATCTTCAGCTAGATCTTTGGTTCGTTTGGCTGATGTCGCAGCTCGGAGGATGCGAAGATTAGGCGCATCATCTATCTATAGTGTGAAGACATTAGCTGGCTGGATGTTATGTGAACTTAAGACCCCCACATACGCATGGTCAAAAATTCCTGACAGGTGTTGTTGATCCGCAAGTGGAGAAAGTGGCCCGCTTCAGAAAGTCGACGACTGGACGAAAGCATGGTGGTAATGCTGCGCGGGACTTTCACCGGTGGGCCCACAGGACAGAGAAAGCATTTCCAGTGCGCATCACCAAGGTCAAAATCCCGAGGCAAAAAAAGGTGAGGAACAAGTGGGGAAGAAGGTTGACGCAACACATGATGACAAATCATCCTGTGATTCATCTCAGCAGTTGGTTGGAAGCAATCGTCAAGAAGTTCCCAGAGTACATCTTAGGGGGATATGGTTTTTCGGACTCGCACCTGTGGATGCCAATGTTGGCAGAATTCTGGGAACGGTTTAGAAGCATCGATCCTTCCCACGAGATCTACAGCAAAACAAATGCTGAACGCTCTTGCACAGTGCCCTTCGCTGTGCACGGTGACGAGGGCAAAGGGCTGTGTAAAACCCCTATCATGATCATCAGCTTCCAAGTTATGATTCCTAGCAGTGGTCCAGAAAACTTGAGCAGCGCCCAGCATCCAGGAGAATGTTGGCATCATCATTTTTTTTTTGCAGGAGGGACTCAGGCTAACATATACATCATCCAAAAACATACATACATACACACACACACACATATATATATATATATGCAATGCTCACTGTCTATGGATGGCCTGCTTGAGGCACTCCTTTACCACGAGGTTCCTCTACACACTCATCCCAGGGACTTGGTATTCTCGGAAAGCTTGCACCATCTCTGCATTGAACCAATGGATGGCTGATGACTTGATCAGAGCGTTTGAAGATGGTATACTTATCAAAGCTTCTGGGACAACCACCAGTTCATCATTTTTCTGAATTTACCCCTGAACTTTAATAGTCGCCTTGGCCCCCTTAAACATCCCAAAGAAAATTCATGTATGACATGTCCATCTCCCAGTCTCCAATATGAGGCTGATGGATGCGAGAAGCGTGTGTACCTTGGGTTGACTGGAACCAAGGGAGACTGGCCATGGTTGCGCAAGTGCTACAAGTTAAACAGCGGCCCAACATCAAAGCGTGTTTGCCATTTGTGCCCCAGTGATGTACCTCGGTTATTTTTAGTTTTTGGAGATTTGATCCTATAGGTATTCAAAGCCTTGATTCTAGTCCAATCCCCAAGGTACTTGGGTGGCTAAATTTCGACCTAGCAATCTACTTAATTACTCGTTGATGAATTAGCTGGAGTCCTTTTCCATCTGCTGCATTGTCCCCTGCCCGACGCCAATCCAAGGCCTGGTGGGACGTTTCCGAGACCAGCCAAGTTAGATGTTTCCGTGGAGAACCGCCTGATCCATTCAAGCGAGGGCCACCATGCCCGCTCCGACAAGTTCCGGGGGGCAGGTCAGCTACCAGTGCCCGACCTGACCTTTTACATTGTTTCAACCTTGGGGTTGGTTCTGATTTAGCTGCTGGTGGATTGGTGGCTATGGTTCGAATGAAGCTCTTTGAGGGGCGCAAAATCCAACAGAGATTGGACAATGCCTATGAACGGTTTTCGTTATGGTGCGATGCGAACCGGCAAAGTACCTCCCACACCAAAAGCTTTGAGCTCAAGAAGTTTCACATGCAATCGTTTCTTGCTTTACTTTTTTTGTGCAATGCCCCCTAAATCTTCCCTGATGATAGATATGCATTGCCACTGTTCATTTAGATCACACTTGTTTAGTCTAGTCACAAAACCTAAGTTAGTGGATTGGGGACTTTGGGGGAAATAATCTTACTAACTCTATTGTGGCACGATGTCATGTATGTACTTGATGTGTACTCCCCTTCATTGTCCAAGGTTGAACAGCTGGCCGATTGGCCCCAGGAAGGCGCATGACACAGCAGTGTTGTGCAAGTGGCTGGGTAGTGAACTTGCCCAAATCAACCCTGACGCAGTTGTTTCTCGACATGCTTTTAATCAAAACTGTTTCGATGGGAAGCTCAATTTTATAAATATTGCTTTGCAAGGATATATGATTCATGATCATTAAGTCGAGGGCATGTACCTTTTTTGCCAGTATTCCATCTGAGGCTCAACATCATCGAGACCTCCTGGAAGTTTTGAAATGGACGTTCAGAGAGACCAACAAGTGTTTCCATACTCTCTACCATTCTGGGATCTGGTTGCCAGCAGCTACGGCAAGAACAGTGTTGCAACAAGGCTTTGCAACTGCAGATTCTTGAGCCAATACGTGAAAGCTATATGAAATTTCATAGTTGCATTTTATTTACATGAGCTGATCCATCATAAACGCCATGAAAGCTGAGGAAGGCTACTCCGGGGCAGCCAGCATTTGCTGCCACCTGCAATGGCCCATCTTCAGGATCAAACCAAAGTTACACCTTTTGGTGGAGATTTGGAACCATGGTTTCGGCTTCAGCTGAACAGTTTTGTTTTGTAAACCAGCTAGCTAGTAAACCAATGAATTTCCAGCAGCGTCAAAAAGTGTCCATTGTCATGATAATAATTAGTATCTGGGTTATTTGGGGGAATTAGCTTGAGATCGCTATAGACAATCAACCAAGACTTTTGGCACTGCTCAACATCTGTTTCGAGTTTCGAGATCTAGTGAGGAAACCTGTGCAGATCCAGCTGGAACGTGGTGACAGCTGGATATTGTCGCCGCTCTGTTTCCTAGCATCATTAATCACTTGATTTTTCCGGTTTCTTGTAAAACCCAATTGCTTTGGAGAAATTTTTGGGGGAACGTTCGGATCCATTATCCCAATATATGCCATTGATGCAGGCTGGGCCTGCTGGTCGGATGAAGACTTTGTCGGCAGGATTGCCAGATTGAGTCGAAGAGTCAATGCTGGTGATTTGGTAGCCGACCGTGTGATGACACGATCTTTGATGGCCTACTCCAGGCATTTTAACTCCCGGGCAGGCCCTGCCTGAAGAACTCGAGCTCGGTTGGAAAAGGTCAAGAAGTCTCGTGCGCTTTCTGCTCAAACGAGCGGTTTTACTGGGCGGGGGCACAAATCATTAGTTTAGGGCATAAACTGAACGTCACCTAAATTTAGGTAGCTTTGGAGGCTCTAGGCAGCTGAATCAATCTCTAGACCTACTCGTCCACCAGTTTCAATCAAGGGGTGCCTGTCCCCCTCCGCCTACTCCTGCCTAAAGTCCGAGCCACCGAGAACAGGTCCAACGGAGGCCTGACAGAGCGAAGTCTCAAAGCGCCCTAGTAGTTGCAAGGCATAATGATGGCGTAATAGTGGTTAATAATAGTTAAAACATGTTAAAGCTATAATGGATTTAAATGGTGGTTTAGTGATGGTTTCATACTGTTGAGTATGGTACAGTGTGGTTTAATGATGCTTAAATGATGGTGTAGTGATGGTTAATGATAGTTTCATGGTAGTTAAATGAACGATAGTGATAATTATTGTTGCAAAGGTTTTCAAATGATCAAAAGATTCCGTACAAATCGGGAACAATGTCTTTGATCTGAGTGCACCATCCCTGGAGAAGCCCAGGTTGGGAAAGCGAGTCCTGTGACCTGCACCTTCAGAAGCCAATGAGGACAAAGCCTTGACTCTCCCGAAACAGGTGAAAAATCCGAAACTACCATCTGCGTAGGTTACTCCCGGTAGCTACTTGGCTCCCCCTTTAAAGGGACATAAGGAGACTCCCGGCTCCAAACCGCTCCGTCCCAACCACAAGCCGGGAAAGAATGTGAAAGACCCAAACAGGCAGCGATTTCGCCTCCCCTTCATCAAGGCCACAGTGACACACAGAAGGCCAAACCTGCCACCGTCGCAGCAGTTGAACTCTTCCCACGATGGCATGACTCATGGTAGAAAGATGGTGGCGTACAGTGGGCCACACTAACAGTGATTGCCCTGCGGAGATTGAAAGAACGAACAGCCAAGCATGAGTAATCATGAATCATGTAAGGTTGGTGTAACAAATACGGGTAGAGCTAAAACTAATGACCATATTTGCTAGAACGATCATGGCAAACAAAACGCGCAACACAAACATATTGTAGCACAAATGATAACAATAATAGTGATAGTGATAAAACGTAATGACACAATAAAGTTCTCCACGGCAACTTGAATGCTCCACTGCCACACACCTTCGCGGAACTCCAGCTCTCTAGATTCCTGTACCCAACCGCAGCGAATACTTGAAGCCATGGAATTTACTACGGCGGATGCAAATCACCGTGATGAAACAAAGCTTCCAGGCGACCCAAGGAGTTTCACGAGGTTTAAGGGCCTGTCAGGGTATTCAAGTTATGAAAGGCCCAAGGCTGCTTCAAACCAAGTGGCAGCTAAAGAATATAGCTCGAAAATGGCAAACAACTGACAAATCGGGCTTGAGTGTGTTTGAGTCAAGCCTAACCTTTATCAACCCCTTGGAAAACCTTTATCTTGTTGGTCATTAACCGTTACGAATGGCATGGAATGGCTGTAAACCCTACGAACCCCCAGTCATCCACCAGGCGAAGCGCCAGAGCTGCCGGGCACAATGAAAGGTTGCAGCTCTCGACCTTGGACATGTGGCTGCTTGACTAGCGCAAGTTCTAGCAGGGCCGCTTGATGAGCGATGCTTGATCATACAAATCGCACAAATTTATGATTACTGACGATGATTACTCATGATGAATGATGATAAAGCGATGATTCATCACTGATTGATGCTTCAAATACGACTACTGGGAGATGTATTAATATCAGTTGCTAACAGCTGATGATAGCTGATCGTTGTTGTCTGTTTGGGTCCATGTTTCCCCCGCTTTCCTGTGACCAGGGTAAGCACCTCAATGGCCACCACTGGGCTCCCTGGCTGACTCTGGAGGCCAAATCATCTCAGCGGTCGCAGCGACGCGGGGGTCACGTTCAGATCTCTTTATGACTTGGAATCCACCGAGCAAAATGTCGCCATGAAACCAATTATGTTAACATTCCACCCCCGAAATCTCAGCGTTGCCGCAACACAGAGAAAAACAAGTTTTTTGTAAGCTACACAGCCCAAGGATGGAGTTTTTCACGAACCCCACAGCTTCCAAGTGGCAAGGTCAAAAGAGCAAGGCTGAACTCACAAGTTTCGTATTTCATGTATGACGTGTGAGGCGGAGCAATTGATGCTTGCTTGACCATTTCCATATGATGCTTGTGACGTCCAAGAAATGACACACATTGTCGCAAGCGTAATAAATGTTGCAGTATGTGATGTTTGATTTTACTGCACTTGGGGAGAGCTGCCATCCCTGTGACAACCTTCCCGGTTACAACCATGCAGAAGCAGGAAAATGCCATCTGCAAAAATCAGTCTGATGCCACCCCAGTGGAAAGGTCGCGCACGAAGTGTTCATACTGCCCTAGCGAAAAAAACTTGAAACAATTGAACCTGCCAGTTTACTTTCAAGTTTGAAGCCAACCAGAAAGCACGTCACCAACAACTACATGATCACATGATTCCATGTAGATGGAGCTCATGTCACCATCCCAAAAATCCCAAAGGTGCTGCAAATAAATCAATATCAATTCAATAGTGCTGCCTAAAGCAAACAATTCTACTGTAGGAATCAGTTGGGTAATACCGATCTTGCTACACCTCGCTGTACTAAACGATGAATCTGTCCAAACGAGTCTTAGTAATTCATTGCTGCATGAAACTATCATTACTACCATAGCTGGTGAACGGCCACCCCTGGGGGCCGCTCCTGTCTTCCTCCCTTCGTAAGGGCTAAGGATACCTCTAGGCTCCAGCCGCAGCTCCCCTCCCACGAAGAATCACCGAGGTTCCAATGGGCTGAGGCATGGTGCTATTGGTGCTGTGCCTCAGTCGATGCCCCAACGACATCTTGGTCCGTTGATGGCAAGGACATCATGACCTGGTGGGTGGTTAGTGAACCAGACAACTAGCCCAAATATAGCGCTGGGTGGTTCATATCCAGTTTGATTCCAGTTTGATTTCAGCTATGTGTCAACCAGTTGCTGCTTAGTTCAGCCAGTCCGGACCATATCTGTCAATCAACTATCCCAA
Source organism: Symbiodinium kawagutii (assembly GCA_009767595.1). Lineage (NCBI taxonomy): Eukaryota > Dinophyceae > Suessiales > Symbiodiniaceae > Symbiodinium > Symbiodinium kawagutii. The sequence goes on along the minus strand of VSDK01019828.1, from coordinate 102,568 downwards.
AGTCGTGGAAGAAAATAGCAGTTGTTGAAATCACCAATCAGTTTCCGTAACCATCGGCAACCAGTAGGGCATAGCAACCAACAAATTGTCATCGACCTTAGTTGATCATTCGTACGATTCGTATAGTCCTAGGAGGTGGCTCTAACATGTGATCACGTGGAAATAGCATTGTTTACCGATGGCGGTATAACAAACCATGATGGTGGATCCGCCAACGATCTGTGTTCGGATCACCATCCCAGCAAACTTTCTGTAGCCATTCCAAAGCTTGCAACAACTCAGTTTGTGCCATGTCTCGGTGAAACTTTATGATTTATGACCACCTAGTACTGATGGTGTCAAGCAGTCAACTTTATTGGCATGAGTTTGTTTATCACCCAAATTGCTAGTGACCCACAAACATGCTAGTGCCTTCCCAAAAAAATCAAGCAACATACACTCTTGGCGTGCACATCTTATCAATGCATACACTCATTGCCCAGTCAATAGCATCACGGACAAGAAAGCGGTACATCACCCATCAAATTGGAGCCCGCCGCCCCTTTCTCACATAGGTCTTTCTCAAACTCGGGGTGCCCCCAAATAATTTAGGGATTAACCATTGATAGTAGTAAACCAACCATTTTGGGGCTTCCCTACCTTGCGAAAGCACCATATTGTCACTAGAAGCAACTCGTGCACCGGAAAAGTGTGAAAACTGCGCTCTTGCACCAGCATGCCGATTCGCATAGAAATGGCCCAGAGATGTCCAAAGCTCAAAGAGATTCAACGCAAGCATGTATAACTGGTTGGTGGTCAACCAATCTTTTAAGTTACGAATTACTAGGGACGATGCACAACGATTGGAACCGTCAACCAATTACGCACATCAACCAACAAAAAGCAAACAAAGCAACGAAGCAACAAACCAAGCAAAACATCTGAAACAAAAAGCCAATGACACCAACGAAGCTAACAAAGAACACCCAGTTGGTCGTTACAAAACCATCCCACAAATATGAGTCAAACAACCAAGCATACCAAATAAATGAGAAAATCACACATGCCTCAAACCACCAACTCGAGTAACCAATGAAACCAGTGAAGCTAACCAGCCAAGAAAATTGTTACCCAATGCCTACTTAACCACAAAATTCACCATGCTTAAGCATCGAAAATCCCATACATCGCTGGCCGGGACACCGGCCCTCAGGTTCAACCTCGGGAGCGCGGCAAAGTGAATCCCACGTCACATCTGGTAGATTTTGTGTGTGTAAATGTGGGGGGTTCACGTAGGATGAGATTTACTGAAGATGTCAGCCAGTTTCGTCCATGGATGTAAATGGATAGGTCGAAATGATTCGAAATGTGCCTATCATACATGACTTCTCTGGCAATTGACTTCACATTGTGGCGGATAAAAAGGTACGACTATTGTGACTATTCCCAAGTGCTCCCCATGTAAGATTCATATTCACTAGCATTTACCCTCCAAAGTGACAATGACCCGGCTGTGTAGGTAAATATAGCATACATGAAATGGCTGGGATCATTCCATATTCACGGTCTAAATAACTATATCATACTATATCCATGGCTAGGAAACTATCACACACTATTCTTACGAGTAAGTTCCCACCATTTGGTCAACGGCCACTCCTGGGCGTCTGGGGGTTGCTCCTGGCTTCCCGGTAGGGGCACTGACCTCCCAAGCGACCCCGCCTGTGGATGCGATCGAAGGGCTTGGAGCTTTGCCAAGCAGTCCTGGGAACGAGGTCCCTGGAGATGTCAGCCCTGGGTAGTTCAGGTGGTTCATGGTGGTTGGTGATGGTTGACGGTGGATGGTAAGGTTGAATATGGACAATAGTGGATAATAGAGGGTAATAATACTTACTATATATAAAAATCTTCAAGGGTGACCTGTAGTGGATGATAAACCTTGATGATTTTTCAAATGGGTCAAAGGTTCACGGTGGTTAAACAAGGCTAACTGATGGTTGGTCATGTTAATGATGGCTGATTGTTGCTCGTGATGGTCAATGAGTGGTCAATGATGGATGGCTATAGTCATTCTGCATAGTCAACATCCGAGGTATCGGCGTGACTCAAGTTTTTCCCTCCACTGAAACCATCAAGCCCTCACCAACAGTGACCAGAGTCGCCCTTTCCCGCTGCGCATCCTCCAGTCGCACCACCACGTGGTCAACTTCATCGTCAAGTCCTGGACCGCTTGCGAGGGCAGCATGAGAACAAATGATTTGTACTACCATAATTTCATCTCAGCCAATGATAAGCCAATGGAACGACCTCATCCATGGTTACTACTGGTTCATACTGGTTGATGGTTGCACCGGTATTGGTTGCATCCAATCTTGCTGGGCCTACCATGGGACAGGACTTCCAGTCACTGCACAGTGGACCTTGAAGGCACCATCCTCTGATTGGTGGTTTCAAGCGCTATGACAAATATTGGTCAATCAACCAGCCGTCCAAAATCTGTTGCTCCCATCCGCTTCTCTGAGGGACCAGTTCCAAAATCTGTTGCTCCTGTCTGCTCCTATGAAGGAAAAGTTAGTACATGCCCCAACCAAACACGCATTGCATCAACGTGAACCATAGGAGCACCAACATCACATCCACCATGGCTGAATCTCAATACCCAGCAGTAAAAACACATCAACCAACATCACCATCGACCTGCTGCCCAGCTTCCTTGAAACACTGACAGCTGACTCTCTGCCAGCAGCTGCTGCAAGACCTCCGGAGAGCGAAATCGGAAATCTCGGCGGGTAGCAAAGACATGAAAGAAAACAAACAATTCTTGCATAAAAAGGTGGCACAAATCCTGGCAAAAAATAGTGATGCTGGCAAAAATGGTGATGATCGATGTACAATTAACAATGCACATATTGATTCGATTAGGTAAAGATGATGTGTCAATAAAAATGTCAACACATGTTCAAATTATGTACTGTGGTAAAATGTTGATGGTGAAGATTGATTGCGGCAACCATTGCCAGCATACACCAGTATCCATCATTCCGCAGTATCGACCAATATTCACCACGAGGCCTGATTCCATAGCGCTACATTCCGATACTCACCATTCAGCATGATTCACCATTTTTCATCAGTGGTCAATGTCAATATCAACCATTGTTCATCATTGAACCACAAGTATTGCCATTATAAACCACCATCACGGCGAATCATTCCCAAGCATTGAACTAATATCATACTAAAGGCAATGGACAATGATGAACCAAACTGATCATTACAAATCATAGATGCCAACCATTGACTACCCAGGTACCTGACTACAACTGGATGTGCATCCCCCATGCTAGCTCCACTGGTTACAGACCATGGCAATCAGTGGGGATAGAAACCACCTTGGAGGGTGCCATGGGGATGGATCGTCTGCGGTCACCACGCGACTATCACCACGATAAATCTCAGCAATTAAACACGAATCACCAGTAATGACTACTATCATCTACTATCCACATCTATTAACATGTTACTTTTAAGCACTATAGATAAAACCACTACCTTTTACTAGTAAACACTAGATAGATAGATAGATAGATAGATAGATAGATACATAGATATATATATATATATATAACCACTCCAGTAATAACCCCAGTACCACATGAAGAATCACCAGCGCCACCCATGAGCAGTGCGCCGAGTCGCCGCATCCATGCGCGCCACGGGGGTCGTCGGCGTCGTTCCGCCCAGGGTTGGCCACGCGACCATCAGAAACCGCCACCTGAGGCGTAAGCCGCGGTCAAGCCGCGGCTGGTTGCTGCTTGGTGGCCTGAGTAGCCCTGTGGTGATTATAGTTTATAACGGTGATAACCAAGTAATAGCCTTAGTGATTATAGTTTTTGGTGGTTTATACTTGGTATACTGGTGGATTATAATAAATTGGCCACCAAGTACCATGGTAATTGGCCTTAATGATTATAGCTTAGAAAAAAACATGGTTGATCATGAATTGGAGGGAATCTTTATAGGATTGTTAATGAGGGCTAAGGATGGTTGATGATGCTCTATGATGGTCAATGATGCTTAGTGGCTTGAGGGCCTAGCAAAGTTAGAATCATTTTAGCTGATCACTAGGTGATGATAGTATCCATGGTTGATACTCAGTGATCCATGATCATAATGATAAAATAATTCAGTAAACATGGTTCATCATAGTTGATACTAAACATGATCAGCATAGAATGGTTCGGCCACTGTTAGGTTCATTATCTTGTATGTTGACCTAGCAACTGGATCGATCATGCTTACCACGTTGTCAAATATCGACCATGGCCATGAATTAATAGTATATACTTCCCCTGACTTAACGATCATCTTACTGAAATTATAGCTGATCGTGGTTCATAAGATATGCTTAACTGCATTATATTGATGTTTGGTTGAAACTATGGCATGCTGATAGCTTGCTACCCACAGAAATAGCTCCATTCTGTGGATACCGGGGTGAGGCCCATGTAGCATAGATATTCAAAAACTTTGTGTGAACGTGTCCATGATGGAAAGGAACATGTAAAGTTGAATGAAAACAGCAGTAGATCTGAACCATCGATCAAATGGGTCATAGATGTCAACAACGAGTGAACAGAAACAACATATTCAAAATGCTGTGGTTCCAACCTCACGTAACAACTGGGCCCCCATACTCAACCTTCCTGAAAGGAGGGGGGAATCTGTCAACTGGCTTAACCACTCACAAATCGTGGCGTACGATTCTGCAGAAATATATATGCAAAGGGTTAATCTATTATGCAAAGGCTCAATCTTTTATGGCAAAACATCATTGTTGGTGATTTTACCTGTCATTGTAGATATTTACAAGCAGTGCAGTTATCATGAGCCAATGCTGTTGGACCAAGTGGCTTTATCAAAATCAAATTTGACTGCTAGTTTATATTATCTCTCTCTCTCTCTCTCTCCAGCGCCATCACTCCAAGTCTCTCTGTATTATCTACCTGTTGGGATTTGTTTGTCTGTTTTTGCACATGTTCCATCTGCTCAGCTAACACATGGCACATCTACCCGAAAAGCTTCATCGATTTGTATGCGCGGGCTGGGAGTTCCATAGTTCCATGGTAAATCCCAATTACCTGGGTGCAGCGCTTGAATGGACAGCAACGGAGCATGAGTTCCTCAGTCTTAAGCTCTGCTGAATGGTCGGTGATGGGCCCTTCCTGATATCAGTATGTGGTTGAACCGCCCCCCATAAGAAAATATCTGCCAATCTACCAACGCTTTGTATCCGTTCGTTCATGCTCTTGAAAACGAATAATGTTTGATATCACCAACTATCACCAACTAGCAATTAGTTGTTTAAACATTCTTGTTGGTCATAATCCCCTTCCGTTAAGCATGATTAATGCTTACACTCAAGCCATACAAGCCCATAAAACCACCTGATGATGATTGATCACCTGCTTGTCAATCATCTTCTGTATTTCCTCATCCCGCCCGCGGGGATTGCCGGCAAAGGACCATCGGAGCGATAATGCCATGGCCAGGAGTTTCCGGAAACGGCTATGTTATGCCAGTTTCGATGTCGTTAGTGATGAATGATGATGCTTCATACGTCGTTCTTATATGGCAAACAAACATGAAAGATATTGAATCATATTGGTTCATTGCTGCACTGATGTTGAAACCAATGATGAACCATGCACGTTAACAAAACATGGTGAATTCTATGGAACATGATGCTTCATCATGCTCAAATATGTTTGGTGGTCACCGTGGTGTCCCAGTGCTGATCTGCTGATCTGCGAAGCATCATCTGAGCTGCGGATGGTGGGGACTTGTTTGTTGAGGGAAACTGCTGACAGGTGCCCGGCACCAGGTGAACCGCAAGGGCGCTACGTAAAATGGTAAAACCATGACCTGGAGAGAGTTGACATCAGTCACTTTACAGTATGGGAATCTCTTTTTTTTTGCGCCAATCTGAGCATGAGTCAAAACTCTGAAGGAATTCAGTAGGTTTTTTGACACTGAGTCAATTCACTTTTTTTGCACCAATCTGATTGAAAAGGAATTCAGTAGGTGAACACCTGAACCATCAACAAACACTCTGTCTCTCACTCTATGTTACTGATTTCCAGGCGTTTGATCCACATCCACAGCTATGTGTGAGGAATAGCCATCATTTTGGCCAATGGTCGTAAAAGCAGCATCCAGCGAAACTTTGAACGCCACAGTAGTTCCATACCAGCGATCCAAAAACTTCCAAACATCATAAATCCTGTTCATGTTGGATGTATGTAAGTACCGCCATGGTGGCGGACACAGGATGTTGGTTCTGGCCAGAGTTCTCCAGTTGTCCACTATAAGTAGCCAATAGTAGCCAGCAAAAGTACTGATTCAATTTATTTGTGGAATCCTGCTCAAATCTTTGACATGTTTTCTGTGTGTGAGCGTTAGCGAAGGTATACTGAGATGCCGCGAGGACGGGCCAAATTCCTGGAAGGTCAACGGTCTGAAATGCAAAATCATGAAGAAAACTCAACGAACAAACACCTGGATTGAGTTTGCTTCGAAATGAAGGGTGACTGCGGCACAACGTATTGAACCAACGATTGCACTGCAAGGTACTAAAGTGCTACATGAATCACTACATATCGATCCATTCGGCTCAACATGCGGCAATCCTTTGCCGTTTGAAAACTCTCTCGATCTTCATTGGTCAATACCGCCAAAACACCCACTCTGAAGCTAATTCTCGTGCAAATGATGCCACTCAATTGTTGATTTGGCATAATCAAATGGTCAGTATCCATCCAACCGCTTTTTCGTGCCATTGCTAAAGGGTTTGATTTATAATTAATAACTTTCAATTGAGCAACAGAATGCATTTGTAATCTTTCGATGGCATTGAAACACAGAAAATAATTGAAACAATGTGAAACAACATGTGTAAACAGTGTAAACATATACGCAATGAAATGAGGATGTAAATTTGTGAGCCAAGCCCTGCTACACACCGATACTTGTTGCATAGAACCCCCACCGCCACCAAACTGCTGGAAGCCAAAAACGGGAAAGGCACCTGAAGCCAGTTGCAACCTTGCGCAGCCGGCGTCGTGACCATCATGAAACACCTATGATTCCTGGGGTTGGTTGATGGATTTGATCGGAAAAAATCTACATGAAACCCATGATTTCAACCACCAATCATACTTTTCCCTGTAGATTCTCCCGTCAAACTGTTGTGAAATGTTTGAGTGGGGAGAATGCCAGCGGTTTGTCACGAGACGATGCTTTCGGGGACTTTTTTTTGAGCTTCGGGATCTCAAAAGGCCAACCGATCGAAACATCAACGATGGTTGATCAGCATCAGCTATCATTGATAAAATATCTACGCATTCAGCGACCATTGCTGTAGGCTATGATAGCCGTTGTTGCCAGTGCCAACCATTAACTGCCATCAGTTGAGGATTGCTAAGCCTTCAACCACTGAGGTGCTGCCGAAGGGAGCTCCCAAGTCTGACCTTATGGGTGGCTTCACAAGTGGAGAAGCTCCAAGTTGGCGATCGGAAATTTGTGAGAGAATAGGGTGGTTTCTCAAGTCGTAGGGAGCCCCCAAAGTTATGGCTGGTTTAGTGTTACAAATATGGGGTTATTAATGGATGATTTGGGGGATCACCTATTTTGAGAAACACCCAGATGACGAAGCACGAAAAAAATCACCAACAAACGTCTGACATCAATGGAAACCCTAACAAAATCCACAAAGTCAGGAGACGTCTGACAATCGCTGAAGATTGCTCAGCAACGACTGGTTCCCCATCTGTGATTCCAAACCAACGCGCCGCAGCTCGGGATTTTTGAATGCTCCAACTGCCTCCCTGCAGTGATCTCCAGGTTTCTGAGTCAGTTCCAGTTGCAACAAGTCTCAGCAGTAGCCATGACTGGAGCATGACATGGGTCCCGTCTGCACCTGTTCATGACTGGTGGCAATCCTCAAAAAATGAGTCTTCCCGAAAAACACATGACACCCGCCACACTGACAGGCCCGCCTGGCTACTGCACTCCAGGAATCTCACCACTAGAAAGGATTACAGGTGGTCACGAAAAACCCAGTTCCATCATCTCTGGACCACTGCTGATGTCGAAATTTTCAGAAAATAGGCTGAGCAGGTTCAGCTTGTTGGGTTTGCTGCGCACAGCTACACGCTGTGCGCTGCTACGCACCAACTGAGTTGGGGGCCCTTGCCGCCATACAAGCAAGCAGTTGCCAGTGAGTGGATGGGGGCTGAGAAGATAGCTATGTAATACCGCTCTATGATGTTTATGATGGTTGATGGTGCTTCAGGATGTTTCATGATGCTTCGTAATGATGAATGCTGGTGAAAATAAAATGGTGATCTTGTTTTCCATTGCCATCGCGAAGGTTCAGCTAGGCCTGACGGCCTGCTGGTGGCTCAATCAAACGCAGCCACGCTTTCTATATGGTGATCATGATGGCTTGTGACTAATTAGTAGCGAACGATTATGGGATTGCTTCTGCTGTATAAACATCCCAGTGGCAACATAACACTGATCAGGCAGCGATTTGGCAACTGCTCACGCTAAAACGGAGATGCCGCGCGACGTTTCGTGGTTTGCGGTGCGGCTGTTCCACCGGATTTTCCGTTGCCCAGTGACCCTTTGTGAATCACCACGAGTGAGTCTCTAGTTTTGGGCGAGAACGAAAAGTGGTTTCTCAAGCCACAGGGGTACCCCCAAATCATCCAGTTGATTCACCACTGATGGAAATGACCCAACTATTTTTAGCCTACCCCTGTTTTGAGAAACCATAATTTATATAGGTGGAATATCCCCATGGTCCCCTATTAACCATTACCAATGCGGTATATAACCCCTATTAAACGATGGAAAAACCATGGCTCTGCCGTACCGTCCTTCCATGACAGCGCGGCTCTCTGTGTTCGGTTCGGAACACATTCTGTACCCAGATGTGGTCTGGACTGTCGGACATGTTGCGGGATACACTCAGGAGTTGCGATGTCCCGATGCTTGTCCTGTGAAGTTGTTGAAGTCTCCAGAAATTTAAGGTATGTAACTCAATTGGCCGCTTGACGAATTGATCAATCATGATCAGCCCGCGAACATATCATGTCTTTACCACATTGTCAGAGCCATTCTGATATAGCTTTCCCACTACTGTTCAACTATGACGGAGGTAATGACAGTCTTTTATATGTCATCAAAAACAATTCTGTAGCTGCATTTGAGCATCACAAGTATACTTGCTAATATATAAATACTATTAGTAAAGGAGTCAACTAGTCATCTCACCACTATAAATAGCCATCAAATAAGGCTGTCACCAAAGTAAATCATTGATGGCCAATGCTGCCATTTACAGCCATCCATCCTTCCGTAACCAACCTATTACCTGATTTTGCACTCAATTCACTCAGTCACCATCGGCAAGCCATTACCATTCATCATTCACAGTACTGCGTGGTTCTTTCCATCACTTCACGCGATCAACTCGCCATCACTTAAGTCTCAATCATGGTGAACCAGTGAACCATCACTGAGCCAAGGCACCAGCTGACCACCACCATAATCACTTCACCCATCTTCACCCATCAACTATAGCCATTTGCCATCTTATCAACATTAACCCGAGATTAACAAACCCTAGGTTGATTCATCGGGGGAACGCCATTCTAATGGGAAACCAGTTGGCTGAACTGGGAAATGGCCATGGATGGCCCCGATTAATCAACCAGGGGGTTACTGTATGAGTTCAGGGTGACCATTAATCGTGCGAATTAGCCAGTCAAGTTGATCAAATCTATGAACCATTCGTCGACAACCACCCATCAGTATCATGAATCCGTCCTTCAAATTCAGCAGCACCGAACTCATGAAATCACTAAGTAACCAGTATCACTAAGTATCACTCACTAAGTATCACCATTTCCTCACCTGAAATCCCAGGTGCCATCTTCACCACGGCACCACGGCACCACGCGTTGCTGCCCCTCTTTGGTCGTCAAGGCGGCGCCAGGAGCCGCGCCAGCGCCGCCTGGCCCGCCCGGTGGGCCGCCTCCGAGGCCGTGCGGCCCAAGGCGTTCAGGGCGCCCAGGTCGGCGCGGGCGCCCAGCAGCTGATGACACACCTGGGACCGGCACTGCTGGTGGCAAGGGATCTCATGGAGCTGCCAACAAGATGTTGGTTTAAGGGACTACCTTTGAGATAAGATTTCAGATTTATGCTCCATATTTTTTGTTGAAACTGGTGTTTGGCGGCTGATTTAGGTTTATACGCCATGTTTCACCATATTTGGTGATATTGGTTTGGGATTATTTTTTTGAGATAGTGGTTTGCAAATAGTGAAGTGATTTTATCATACAGGTTCATGAGATTTCTCAGATTGATGAGATTTTATGAAACTGCTTTGGGATTAGATTTGTGAGCGGATTTTTTGTCATATAGGTTTATGATACTGGTTTGGCTGATTCCATCCTTTTGGTAGCACTGCTAGTGCTTTTTGATGCTGCCGATAGATACGCTGGTGAAGGCTAACGATGAGAGTATTGTACTTGGGAACAGTGCATTAACCTCCTGCTATTTGCCATTGTGACAGTATATCACCCAACAATGCTAGGAGTCAAATATGCGGAACAAACAATTCGATTCTGATGGTTCGTGAAACATCATCAATGGCAGCTGCACACTCGTTGATGATGAGTCATGTTGGCTGCTAATGATGTAGGAATTTACGGTTCATTAGTGGTTGATGATGAAATATGATGGCTTGAAATGGTCACCCAAAACCATCATTTTCTTGGAATGGAACGTGGTCAACAAGGTCCGACCATGATGTATGGCGCTTGGTGGCATACACTGTGAGATTGGAACATGTTCAGCTATTTATTACAGCTGGTTTATCATGGAATGGATTTCCCATTCGAGGGTCATTCTGCGTGAAAATCGCTGTGTCGCGCCCACAAATCACAGAAACACACTGCAGAGATGAAACATGAGGAAACCATCCATCTTGAGTGCGATGATCAACCAGTGAAAGTCAGCATCCTTGGTCGAAAAAAATCTTTGGTGAATCATTCAGTAGCCAACCATCAAACAGTGGCTGCTCGTTTCGTACAGCAACTGCCAGAGCACCGCTTGGTGCCCGTTGGCAGCTGCGGCGTGCAGAGCGGTGACTCTTCCGTCGTTCTCAGCCTCGTTCCTGGATCAGCAATGGTAGACGTTTGGCAGGAGCCACCCGGCGAACTTGGTGAAAACATGAGGGGCAAGTAGCCTGGTTCGTTGAATTGAGTCTGTATAGCCAGCACTGGTTATCATTCACCAGCACCAGGCCTACAGTAACTTGGGGAGGTCATTATGATCATTGTAGGTGAACATCTATGCGAACGTTAACAATGGAGGTAAAAAACAGTTGAAGCAAGCATCAAATATCTCCAGTGCGTCCGCCGAACATGTGCACGCCGTCACCCGCAAAAAAATCATCTCCCACACTTCAACTGATTGCAGACATCACCAGTGGTGCCATCCCAACGCACCAGGCGGAACTTCCACCAAGCGTCACATGAGCCCTGGCTTCCAGCAAAACCTGACAGATCTCCGGTGAGCCAACGCCGGCACCCAGCACCAAACAGCTCTTGTTGCCGCTGCGCGGGTTCACCTGCGCTTTGGCCTCACGTGGCTCTGGTGGGTGCCATGGTACCCTAGGTTCTACTTGGAAAAGGTGAACACAGGCTTGGAAATAGTGGGCGAATGGTACTAGCTTGTGAAATGGCAAGTCCCATACTGCCCAAAATTAGACGAACATAAACGAATACATTCAGGAATTCAGGACAACCATCTTCCTTCGGATTAACCGCGCATCGTAAACCACCGTCGACCATCAACCAACATCAACTTGCGGTGAACGAAGCCTCCCTGGTAGCTCCTGGTAGCTCCTTCCCCTGTTAAGGGCCCCTGAAAGGGGAGCCAGTGTCACCCCGGGCCCCAGCCGCCCCTCCCAAGCACTTTCGCCTCCAGTAGCTCCCGGCAAAGCTCCAGCTGCTGCCCGGTGACCGCCAGCGCCAGCGGTGTCTGCTGGCGCTCGCTCAGGCCCTCCACGTCCGCGCGGGCGCTCAGCAGCTCAAGGGCCAAGGTCTTAGAGCCGGCAGGGGAGGGTGAAAACCATGGGAAACACGTGGGAAACCATGGGGAAACTGTGAGAAACTATGGGGAAACGATGGGGAAACCATGGGGAACTATGGGGAAAGCATGGGGAAACTGTGAGAAACTATGGGGAAACCATGGGAACCTATAGGAAACTAAAGGATGTTCGATGGTTTTTGAAGGTTAGCTATGGTTTTCCACAGGATTTCTGGTGGCTTTCTATCTGATTTTCTCAACTGCTGATGTCAACCAAGTACAACACAGGCATCCCTTGTTGTTGCAACTGCTGGTGAGAAAACCAGACAACAAATGCAATTTGGAGATATGTGTTGCTTGATGTTGCTCGAAATCCAAGGAGTGGAGGGGAAACAACTTGCCAATTGCGAATCTGTTGCATCTCTTGTCTCCAGAAAAACTGTCCATTGATCCCAGGCGCCCTGTGACCGGCTGCCACTGCAATGGACAGGGGCGCTGCGCCGCTGCCACCGCTGCCGCTGGTGCCGGGGAGGTTGGGATCAGCCCGAGCTTGCAAAAGAAGTTGGCACAACCTCAGCGAGATCAAGCTCGCCCAGGTGGATGATGATGACTGGTTGGTAGAGCAAAAACTAACAATAATTCTACCCTTAGCAACCAGGTTATGACAAAACCATGACTCACTGCTTGGTTATAACAATGGTTTTATAGCAGTCATTTTGACTGGTTGGTTCATCACAATGGTTGATGATGGCTTTACCTTTGTTGTTAAAACATGTGACAAGGGGTGACCGCAAAACAAAAACAATTGTCTTTGTGACAAACGCTGGTCAACACTGCTAGGCTTATCCATGATCAACCAGCCTGTATCCCAAAAGATGGAAAACGCACCATTGATGTCGTTATTGGGTTCGCTGGTGCAAATCCGTTAAGCTCCAGAAACACCGTCCGTAATACAAATGTATAGTTGTACCATGCTACTAACTGCATACTTCCCCAAACCATTAATCCACCAACTGTGTAATGATAATTACTCCTAGTCATCACTATGCTTCATCACTGCAAATTACAATCATTTTACACCAGTAACCAGTAGCACACTGGTGTAACACCAACTGCCATCAACTATGATGCTTATGGTTGATGATCTGGACTGATGAGTTGGCAATTGGTGCAAAAATCATGATGCTACAATTTGGTGGGCCACTCCAGGCTCTAACTGGCTCCTCTTTTCAAAAGGCTATAAGGATAGCCCTGACGAAGCTCCTCGCTCCCTTCCAACAACCACCAGCCAGGGCACTCATGATCTCAGAAACCCCGAATCCTTTCCCAAACGACAACCCATGCCCATGTTTAAATCAGCCTGGCTAAGCCACCAGCAGCCATCAACTGGTTTATGATGGCCATGTTTTTCCCTCTTTGGCTATTCTCATGTTGATGCTTATCATGCTCTCTCCATCCCTGGACTTCAGCATGGAGCTGCTGGTTGTGGGTCAAAACAGCCCCAACGTACCCCTGGTTTCCCGCAATTCTCATTGTTCCCCCAATGAAAAGCATTGTTTCCCTTATGATTCTTGGTCATTATCCCCCCTGAAATTGGTTGCTTCATAATATTGGCCCAGAGCCATGGCTTTCCCTGTCCCAGAACCGTTGCTTCAGCCACCTACCCCGTGGCCCAGCCACTGCACCGTTCCCGTTGCCGCCGCCGCGGCCAGCGCGCTGCGCCCAACGGCGTCCAAGGCGTCGACGGCGGCCCGGGCAGCCAGCAGGCGCTGCACCACGGCAGCGCTGCCGCTGAGGGCTGCAACCACCAGCGGCGACATGGCCCTGGTGGGGGGGGGGACCTGCGGTCTCATGGATTTGGATGGCAATCTTAAGGAAATAGCTTAGTTAAAAGGATTGAAGGAAATAATCTTGCTCATGGCAATCTGGATTGAAGGAAATATAAACCTTGGGTATTTGGATATACTTTTTCCCATCTTAAGCAGATTGAAGGAGGTTTTTGGAATAGGGAGATGGCATTTTGTAAGGAGATTTAGTGCAAATCCCTAGGGTTGGGGGTTGACAACTTTGGAGGTGATCTTTGGCAGTTTGAGGTGATCTTCGGGACATCACCAGGAGGAAACGTGTAGCATCAGAGTACCAGGACAACTGGTAACTCCGCAAGACAGCTGTGGCATACCTGCAAATTAGACATATCACTAATTGCAAGTGACTGCCTGATGCTCTACCTTGATGCTTGGAAGCAACTTATTAACCTGTAAGTTCTATGTGGGATCTTTCACCAAAACAAATTGCCAAAACTCGGAGCTTATAGGGTAAAGGAGGCTAGGTCTAGGAACAGGAAAGAACGTCCAGAGTGGTTTTGTGGTTGAACATGCTGCCGGCTTCAGAACCAAAGGCGCATTTTTCAAAATGAGCGCAGGCAAAGGTTATCCCCCCAAGTGCCAAAACGCCGAGGTTTGCCTACTCGCCAAACATGAGCTTTACAATCATGATTGGTTGCTTTGACCCATCATGATTCCATCATTGTGAAACAAAATCATCATTTCTAGCCAGTTACCCGCCACCATGTTCACAGATGTTCACCACTGTTTGTTCTACCATGGAACATAGGTAGCCCGTGGTAGACAGGTTCGTCATTGCTAGCCATTGCCGTTCTATGCTCCTGGAAGCTCCAAGCCTTGCCTTGCCTTTAAAGGAGCTCCCAACCGCTCCCCTGCATGGCCAGTGATCAGTGGCTGGCTCCTGGCCCCTCCCAACCACCAGCCGGTGCCCCATGTCGTCACCAAGGCGCTCCGAAGCTTCCAACGAAGCGCGGAAGTCGAGCAAAGTGGCCACCACATCATCTGCACGACTGGAGCTAGCAGCCACGAGAGGTGTCACACCTTTACCTGGACGGAAAGCACATCACCAAGTGAGTTTTGAAGCACAGGTTCATCATCATCACCATCATCATCATCATCATCATCATCATTGATTATTGATCACTGATCATTGGCCAACCCATCCTGGATCATTGATCATTAATCATTGGTCATCATCAGCTTCATAGTGTTCAGCTTATTGTGGGTATATAGTGTTCACCCATCTACATGCAAAAACACTAACAAGTGAGTTGGTAACTGGGAGGTAGCCATGGTTCTAGTTTAGCTCCATTTTTGGGTTCCAAAACCAAAACTGTGCTTAGTGGCCGTACCCTACCATGATTATCATTATGAACCATGATCACTAACAAAGAAACCATTACCACAACTGGTAGCTAACCATGGCTATAAGGGTTATCAGCAGTTACACGCTCCTTCATATCAAGTTTACCAGCTCCCTTCAAGGGATTTCTATAAGATCACCACTGGTAGCAACCGTGGCTGCACCCAGAAACGTCCCACTTCCGAGGCAGTGACGGTTCTGCAGATCGATCTGGGCCCTGCAACGGCACAGCAGCTGCACCACGTCGTTGCTGCCGCGACTGGCCGCTGCCACCAGCGCCACTTCGCCGTCGTGTGCGCGCGACCTTGGAGAGGTCACAGGTGCAGGGGGAGTGCCCTGGCAGCTGCCGACGTTGTGAGTTGGTGCAGCCATTCAAGTAACTATGTGAACTATATGGTTAGTATTGGTTGGTGATAGCTACGAATGGTTGGAAATGATTCTGAGTTGATCGAGGTTTGCCATTTCACTATAGTTCATTAGTCAGTTGGTTGCCCCACTTAATAACTATCTTGAGGGCACGTTCTGGTAAACATAACCATAACCAGCAAAATGGCTTAAGTATTAGCATAGGTCACCACATTGTATGATAGTAAAAGCTCGAGCGTGATACAAGGGACCCGTTTTTTTTCAGGTTTTAGTATGGATCATTACTGGGTAAGTAGGAATTGCGGCATGGTATGCTGGTATGCTGGTGACTTTTAAGGCATGCAAACAACTGGGGGACACCAAAATATGTGCAAATACCAACTAGACGGCTGAGCAATGATTTGAAAGGAATCTATGCCCATACGCTTCAGTTGCATAGGAATGTAACAAATACTTCCTGCTTCACCTTACTGAGCCGGCACAACACCAGCAATCATAGTTACCCTACTGCTTATTGCCATGCTACCACACACTATAAGTTACCTGCGACGTGGATGAGCTAGTGAAGCTAGTGTGAATGAGTATGTGCTACCATAGGTCAGGATCATCTGATAAAACAAAAGAGTTGGCATGGCATTTTGGTTGAAATCGCCAAACTACATCTATCGAATTCAAAGGTTCTAGATCAAAAACCGAAAATAAACTAAAATCACAACGAAATACATACCATACATCTCAAAACATGATCTCCAAACCCCCAATCCACACCATGATTTCATCCTTCCAACCTCCTCCCCCAACCTACCCTTGGATGACCCCGCCACGGCCACGGCACGCATTGACGTCGGCCTTGTGCTCCAGCAGCGCCTCCAACATCTCGGTGTCGCCCCAAGCGACGAAGGCCTCCGGCGTCACGGGCGCCTTCGCCTCCAGGAGAAGACCTGTGCGGCACGGCGCTGTGACCATGGTGGATTCAACCAAGGCACATGAACCATAAACAGAAACTCGAAGTTCAAATAGTTCTTAACTATAATAACTATATGCTTACATAATTAAGTATGATATGGTTAAACCATTACTAACTATTAGTTACTAAAAAAGTGGTTAACTTTAATTATGATATGGTCAAACTATATGGTTGTAGTTCATTCATCAAGACTTTAAGTTGCTTAAGGTGATTAATTAATCAATTCATCTATTTAAAGGTAATCATAAACTTAAGTAACTCAAAGTGACCACATGATCAAATTCACCATGGTAATAGAAATGTCATCTAAAAAAACACCAAACTAACTGATAATGAAGCCTACCAGCTGAGACATCTTCAGGGTCGCTTAGGGTCCGAGGGAATCCCCAAGTACAAGCTGTCAGAAGCGCTGCAACAAAACTTGATAAACCATGCAACCGATAAATCATTCGTGTCACCTCCAAGGCTCCTCGCTAGGAATGATGCCTGGTCAATGCTTCCCATCCGGGAGATGCTCACCTCGCTTGCTGGAAACTCTCAAAATAGCTGGTGAAACCAGCTAGTTTTCCATGGAAAAAAATGCTTGCAGCATGGGTGTTGGCCCATATATCTCCCATGAGTTGCATGAGTGGCCCGTGAGTTGCCCATGAGTTGCCCACTACCCATGCTGCAAAAGGCATGAGTTGCTTGGTACTTCCCAGCATTTTCCATGTCTTTCTCCCATGAGTGGCCCACCGGTTGCGCATCTTCCCTGGGACTCCCGTCGCGCGGTGCCGCGGTTCCGCGTCTCTGCAGTCTTCGCCAGCGCCGTGGCCAGGGCCGTTGGGGAAGGCACCGACGGATGCGACGCGGCCAGCAGAGTGCGGAGGAGCTCTGGGGGCCCGGAACCTCGGGGGAGCCGTGAAGGGTTGAGGATTGGGGGGCTGGGTGGATGAAGGGGTTCAAGTTGAAGGTGGATTATTGATGGTTGATTGATGGTTGATTGTGGATGGTTGATTGGTTGATTGGTGACCCTTTATTGATGGTTGACACATGGTTGATTATTGATGGTTAACCTTTGATGAACTGATTATATACTGAATAATTGATAATTCGAAGTGGATTATTGATGGTTGATTGATGGTTGAGGTTCGTGGCTAATTGATGGTTAATCCATGGTTAGTGATGGTTAATTGATGGCTTAATTGTTACTACTGTAGTGCTTCGTTAATAGTCAATACTAGGGGATCACAACCATCTAGGAACAGCCCCAAGACTCATCGTGGAAGTGTCCTCTGTTCCAACCGCCACCCCCTGACCATATGGTACCATCAATGGGGCGATCCTCTGACTATCCGAGGAGATGTCCAAGTTTAGATGACAAGAAAATGGTGGCGATCACTACTCGAATCAAACGCACCAGTAACAATCAAGTGATATCACACCAGGGGGATACAGCCCAAGTCAACCCCGAAAATGGCTGGTTGAATCCACCCACTGACACACAGCACCAACACTGAACTATTAGTAAGCGCTTGTCAATGAGTTGCCGGTCAAAACTGGTGAAAAGCTCAAGTGCCTTTAAATAGTTGGGGGTTGAAATTGAAACTGCCTAATTTAGAAACCAACATGGAACATAAACCACCCCATATTCATCATTTGTAACGATTACTGTGCTTGAATCTTGATGCTTCATCGTTGGCCCCAACCGTACCTGCTGATGGCCGAGGTGTCCAAGGTCACTGGGAGCCGAAAATCTGTTAGGAGATAATATCATGAAGTCAACCTCATAGTACAATACTCAATATAGTATGAGCCGAGGCCAACTCAACAGTGTAAAACATTTAGCATAACATCATCCAAAGTAGCTAAGGCCAATACTAATAATGAAATATCAACCCTTATAATCAACAACGACCTTTGGTGACACTTTAGTGATGATCGTTCCTGAAATAGGTCGTTTCTTCAAATGGGGGCACACCCAAAATCACCCAAATCATCCTTTATCTTAGTCATGTATTGCAGGAAACCAGCTCTTTGTTGGGGTTCCCAATGGCTTCAGAAACCCCCATTATATAACCGGCATTGGTAGGGAAACCAAATAATTGTTAAATACTGCATAGTCATTTGGAATGGTTTATTGTGAATCAGGGTTCTCCTATTGTGAACCCTGTATAGCTATCAATAACTATTCGCACACAGTTATAATTTTGAGGTTCTCTTATGGTGAAAAAAACCCTAAATGATCATCATGATCCATCAGCTTCGATGATCGATCCACCGGGGATGCACCACTGAGTGGAGCGATTGGCTCCTGCCGGGCAACCAGCGGCCTCGCTGAGGGGAGTCTCACCAAAATCCTGAGCAAAGCATGGTGGATGGTTTTGATAATGGCTATACATCATCTACCATCTGGTTTCACCACTCCCTGTAGCTCTTTAGCTCCCCCTTTAAAGGGATTTGGGGATACCCCTGGCTCCTTAGCTCCCTGAGAATCACCAGCCAGTCATACCAACAAAACAATACAGAACTGGCCTCACGGGGTTCCGCTCTCCAAAAATATCATGCCTTTGCCATGTAATTAATTGACAAAAATAAGAAACAAATAAGTCACCAATGGATCAACCAGTATCAATCACCTCTGGGTTGGATTGTTCCTACTCGTTTGTCGCGAGAGATCAGTTGCAAACGGTGGATCATCATTCCCAACGTTTCAGCTGCGATGAGGCGGGACCCCTATTGTCAGAAACAACCATTTGACTGGTTGGTGGTTAGAAGCCATCTCAAAAACGTCTTCAATCAACCAATCATTTTTTGTCATGCTAGGGAAGGAAAAACAAGCGCAAACCAGTTGACAATATTTACCAATCTGGAATTCACAAACTTTTTCGGTAAAAAAAGTCAGCCATGACTTTTCAAAGTCCACCCTGTCTAGGTGTTCCCCCAACTGCCCCAAATGCCTCCTTGACCTTATCCACAAGCGATTCCGGGGTAGCTTAATTCGGGAGTTTCCCAAAACATCAGGTTCAATCACGTTCAATCCCACCTCAACCTCCAAAAAAGAGATCCCTGACCCCCATGGGCCCCTCCCAACCATCCCCTCCTCACCCAACCCTTCCCCCAACGCACCAAGTGACGCTCTGTGCGCCCACATCTGCCGAGGCTTTCAGCAGAGCCTCGATGCACGGCCGCGCCGTGATGCCCAGCTGCACGGCACGCAGCAGGGCACTGCCACCGTGGGGGTCCCGGGCGTTGGCCTACGCAGCCAAGGGGGTTGAGCGGGTGGTTGGCTGGCTGTTGGGTTGAGGAATGATGGTTCTTAGGGTGGTTGCCAGGGTGGTTACCAGGGTGGTTACCAGGGTGGTTGGTGGGGATTGCGGATGGATAATAAGGTGGTCAATAGGACAAGGATGGTGAAGGATGGTGAATCAAAATTGCTCTGGCACATGATGGTTGATGATATGGAGGAGTCTACAATGAAAAACAGCAGTATGATCTTCTATTCAATCGTGTTGGATGTTCGACATTTATCTATTATTCCACCATGTTACTTGTTCAGTGTTAATGAGAAAAAACAACATGATATACTGATAGACAACTCAAAAACTATTCAATCATGTTCCTTCTCTTTACTAATGAGAAAAATTAGCACTTGTGACATCTCATGACTAGTGTCTGGTGGTGAATGCTGCCGGCGGATGCTCGTCAATGGCCGCTGGTGCTGGGTACCGTCACGATCTAGAATCATGGCTTCAACCGTTGCTGGGTGTACTCATCCCCAAAATAAGCCCAGGTAAATAAATGGTTGTTGGAAGTGGTTGGGGATGGCTGTATTGGACCCACTGCTGGTGAATCATCATTCTGAAATAGCCATCCCAAGGCGCATAGATAATCTCTAGATGTACGTTGGTAATTGCCAGCTAATCACCGGTTTGGACCACAGCATGTCATGGCAAATCTAATCATGAATGTTTGGGTGATTAGCAATGTATGAGCGTCCCCTAGCAATTATTCCCCGATTGACACCGTGGTCATCACAATTATAAACGGCTACTTATAGACATAGACCACGATGAACCCATGTGATTCTACTGACAACCAATGATCATCTTTGTCCTAACCATCACCCATGACCACCCAAGTATTACCATACCGTCACTAAGCTTGACTATTTCTGTTCATCATTAAACAATAAACATATGATTTGAGGGCACACCTATTTTGAGTGACCACCATGTTTCTTGATTGCTTAGCAATAAAATTGTGACCGCCTTAACTTGCAGGTGAGCTTATCATCCGCTGCTCTCTGTCGCCATCCCAGAGATTGAGCCAGTTAGAGGGCGAGCGCCCCATCAAACGCAGCCACAGTTTCAGGCAGAAACGAACCATGGCCATCACGACCCCAACAAAAATCACAGGATATCTTTGGCTAGGTCACCTTCCAGGTTTTGTTTACCATGAGTTATCATCAAATCGCCGTGGATTATGGGAACCAAATCATGGATAATTAGTATATCTACCACATTTACTTACCTGGAGCCTAAGTGACCCTTCTTTTGGAGGGTTTCACCCAGAAAATTGGGGGCCACCCATCCAAAAGAAAGGTCACTTCGGCTCCAGGCATGTTTACAATCAAGCACCTTGGCTCCCAAAAAACCATCATTTTTTGATGATAACCCATATTTTGGAAGGTAAAACTCCAGCCTTTTTCGGGTTTGGGGGGCCCATGGTGGCCCATGGTAGCCACATGGATCATGGCCCGGCGCCTCCACCCGACTCGCCAGCAGCGCTTCCACCAAGTTCTGCTGCCCCTGGCGCGCCGCCAGCACCAACGACAAGTCGCGCGGGAGGTCACTGGGCAACTCCGAGAGAAGATCGGTGCCCGGTGCCTGGCACCACATGGACTGCTTCACCGGGCTTATAGTGGTTAAGCGTGGCAAAAAGGCTGGTTTAACCATGGTTTACAATGGTTATTGGAATTAATCAACCTACTTGGATGTGCAGCTGGGGTTATAACCATGGTTAGTTACGCCCTATAAGGTAGCTGAACTAACACCTAGAAACCATGGTTTGTGACCACTAAGTGGGGGCGCACGTCCAAGTATGAACTGCTTCACCTAGAATTAGCCATGCAATAGAGGTGCATTAACCATCACCAAATAGTGAAGCATGGCTACTAGAGGTGGATGGTTGGAGTGAAGCATGCTGAATGGGTGTTCAGTGTTATAATTTGTTCTCAATATTGTTTTATAATCGCTTTACCGCGGTTAACAGTGATTTGTGGCTAATAGCGAATAATGGTTGATGGTTTTGGTGGTTTGTAATGGTTAATGGTAGTTTATTGATGGTTATAACCATTAATATTGGTTGATAAAGTTTAATGGTTCTAGCGAACCATGGTTAACAAAGATTGGTGGTTTATTAAAGGTTGATTTTCAATAGTGGTGAATACTTGATTGTTGATGATGGTTAAGAATGGTCAATAATGGTTTACAATGGTTAATTGATGGTTATAACCATAAAAGTGGTTCAAGGTTGCAATTGGTTGTGAACATTGGTCTATAATGGTCATTCCGGTTTCATAATAGCGGTGATGATTTCCTGGTTCAGCATGATGAACAATCGTTTTGATTAATGATTACTGCTTATCATTGGCCAGCAGTGCTTTGTTAATAATCATTGTTAACTGCTTAGCCATGGCTATTGTTTTCAGTGGTTGTGAATATTGATTTAAATAGTTCCTAGGTAAGAAAGTTAACTGATAAATTAGCCACACCCAGCTCAGCCTTCAATGGGCCCCTACCCATCAAGCATAAATGCTAATGGTGACAATCTACCTATATATATATATATATCTATATCTATATATATAAATATGTAAACATTTTAAAGGAGAAACACATAAACTATATAATATATAGCAAATAGAGTATGTAAATATAACTACATATATTTAAATAAATATAAATAAATAGATATAGATATATATATATAAATGGCTGAAAATGTTAGTCATATCCATGGCTATGAGCTTGTTGAAGAATCTGGTTGAGCATATAGACTTTTTTTCCAGTGCTATCTGGTCTGCTGAACTGAGGCAAGACCTGGGCAGAAACTGCAAAACCTCATCACAACTAGCCAGCATTAACAAGCTGACTGAACCACCACTACCAACCATCAATCATTAACAATAAACATACCTACAAGGTATATATATAATAAACACAATCATTAATGATGGCTAGTTGTTCATAATAATGATTTAAGAAGATGATGGTTGATAACTAATAAACATAACTACACACATCTTGATTCAAAAACCCATGTGCTTCGACAAAAAACAATGCCCATCGAATCTAGGAATGCAGCTGACTGCGCACTGAAACTACCATTTGGTTTCGCCACTCCTTTCAGCTCCTTTGCTCCCCCTCTACTTTCAAGGGTCATAGGGATAGCCCTGGCCCGGGCAAATCTGCGAAACATTCTGACACATGAGATTAAAACACTCCATGTAGAGTGGCTATTGTTCACCAAGAGTCCATCAATCATTCATTGCCATGAGCATCAGCTACCACTACCCACCACTGACAACACATGTGCCACTCATTGCCGCCCTCGCCTCTTTCGGCTGGGGGGCTTCCTCGTCACTGTCGGACTCGCCAATCCCGTTGAAGCGAGAGTAGTCCAAACGCGCCATGGCTTCAAGTTGGAAGGCTACGATTACCCACCAGTAAGGCACCAGTGGAACGATCGCGACGTTTGCCAAGCCTTTGAGATTTGAGAAGGGACCTTGGAGGGGAACATGTATGGCAGCAACAGTTTCCAATGTGTTTGCTTCGATGCCAACAGCCAGTGATGAACGAGATCCACATAATTACTGACAGCTTTGGCAATGTGTTGTGCATGAAATATGTGGGCGTCTTGTTGTCCTTTCTTCGGCTAACCTGGATTTTCCATGCATGTTATGATCTGGTTGATGGTTATATAAATTATAAAACCCATCCCAAAATTACTACCATGGCTGCGAACCAACCAGTATGATGAGATGGGTTGGCAAAATTTGGAATGGGCAACTATAGTTTTAACCACCAAGCTCACCAGTATGAGATGATCGTCCCAAGGTATGACTGTCAACCAGTCAGCGATTGTTGATCGTTGACTTCTCTTTTCAAAGCACTTCTGCTGACTTGATGCCCATGTTCCGACGACATCTTGCTGATGAGCCGCGGGCCAAAACCACTGGCTAATTTATTTTTGAAAAATGGGTTATTAACCACCCTCTCACTCTATCTCCCTGTGTCGTTGTCACAGCAAGCTCTATCTGGTAATCAAAAACTGGTTCTTAAGACATAGTTATCATTATATAAAACATTTGGTTAATAGAACAACCGAGGCCCAATGAAAAGTCCAACCTTAAAACCCCCCCTCATTCTTTTCTTGGTTATGGCAGCCTCAAGATCACATCAGCAGCTCAGTCTTCACACGAGAAGCACCCTAGTGGACGCTTTCTGAAGACTACCATGCATGAAAGCAACTTGAAATAATACCCACAAGCTCGAAGACAAACACACTAGCACACACACACATGTGCATGTAAACACGTCATGCATATAATTGCAGAACCACTCCGGAGTGGATGCCTTCACATCAGTTTTTGCACCATCCCTAAGCTTGGCGACCTAAACAAAAGAATGCCCATAGCGGGAATGATCAGGGTCCGCAGGATGGTGTTGCAAAGCTGGTGGCACGGGGACGGGTCCTTGTCTGAATGGCCAGGACAGGATTTCGCAGGCCCCATCCACAATGGCATCGAAGCCATCTCCCGCGAGCCTCAGCAGGGATCGCAACCTTGAAGCCCAATGGCCTGGGAATTTTCGGGATAGATATCCTCTGATGAACTGACATGGCAACGGAAGACCGAGACAACCATTCTTTAATAAGAAAACCAGGTGTATAGATGGTGGATTTTTCATTGCCAGGTTAGTTTAGCAGGGGGCACTGATGATTTTGTGACAAGCTCAGCCCATCTCAGCCCCTTCTATGGGGTGAGGGTGGAGGAATAGTCAAGGATTCAACTTGCAGGTTTCACATTGCTTTGGGAGAGATTAGCTATGATCCATGCCCAGCACAACACATGACACTTTGCAGTGCTGCTTAACAAACACAAGTTTGGGAGACATCCTGGGGCTTAATACTGATGACAAAAATCGCGCCCCAGCGGCAATCTCTGGCACCTCCCTAGGTAAATCTCCCAATCTCCAAGGTAAATCTCCCAATCTCCAAGGTAAATCTCCCAGTCTCCTAGGACAATTTCCCAATCCCCTGGGTAAATCTCCCAGTCCCTTGAATTAAATATCTGAGTCTCCTGGTAAATTGCAGGGTTTCATCCAGGTGCTTCAACAAATGTTAGGGCGCCCAAGAAGCTGTATGACTTCTTCATAGAACCTCAAGGGTTCCTGCGAAACGCCTCGGTGGCAGCTGATGCTGGTGGTTGGTTTGGCATGGTTAGTGGCTAAGAATGGGTAAGCACAGTATGGTTGATGACAATAACTAATTCGCTTGGTGGTTTCAACCCCTTTGAAAATATCAACCAACCAATTGTTAAATTGTTAACAATCACCAGGGAAATTAAAACATGTTTCAAACCACCAGCCAGTTTAATCATATGGCGGTTGATATGGGTATGTGCCAAAATAGGGTAACCAATCACCCACCGAAAAATGATCATCTTACCAGTCCAGGAAACCATTGGTTTTGGGGTTACCACTATTTTAGCACATGCACATATGGTCAATTGTATTGGGTTCAAGTTGTTAAAAACTGTAGCTATGATGGTTCATAGAGGCCAATGGCATCCAATGGCTATATTTCGGGATGGTTGGAATCTCCCATAGACTA
Organism: Symbiodinium kawagutii; assembly: GCA_009767595.1. Taxonomy (NCBI): domain Eukaryota; class Dinophyceae; order Suessiales; family Symbiodiniaceae; genus Symbiodinium; species Symbiodinium kawagutii. The sequence continues at coordinate 77,010 of VSDK01019828.1, read as the reverse complement.
TTGTTAAGCACTAGCTAATTGTGACCCATTAATTTGTTGGGGGTTACTTTGGCCATGGTTCATAATATGATAATGAGTTAATAATGGCTACATTGGCAATATGGTGATGATTTGGCTACTAAAGATCACTACTAGTTGGTGGCTGGTTCAGCCGAAAATGCGCTTGCTACCCACCATCCCTAACTATAGGGAAAAGTCAAAAATGTTCGGAACAACCCACTGAAAAAAGGGTTGCTGGTCGGAATTGCCCCATGTCCCAAGTATGAATTGAAACAAACACTTGAAACTGCCATTGACGGTGGATTTGCTGCCACAAATTGGCAGAAAGTGACGGCTTGCTGTAGCTACTTTCAAGGCTCGCGGATGTTTAACCCATCTCCCCGGCTCGCGCCTCAGCCCGTTGCTAGTTGTAAGTTGGTGAGCCCAGCGAACGAGTGTTGGCACCCAACTAGAATAGTTGATTTTTTTGCCAGGGCTTCCCCCGGTTTGCCCTACAGCAAGAGAACAAAACATAAAGTAGTTGATTGGCGATTCGATTCACATGATGAGGGTTGCTACTTCTAGACACCAAGCATCAAGACCATTTGGTTCATGCACTCCTGGAAGCTCCAACTGGCTCAGTCTTTTAAGGGCTATAATGATACAGACCCCTGGCTCCTGGCCTCTCTCCCAAAGAACCACCCGCCAAGTTGGTACCCAACAGTTGTGTTCACCAACACTTCAGGACTTCGGCTTTTATTCTGGTAGCCAAGTCCCTGAACCCAGCAGGTTACCATGGAGTTGGCACAAGGAAACCCTGGCTGTAACTCAAACCATTGGTTGATTTCTAAAAATAAGGGGTACCCCTGATCATCAAATATTAACCATCATTTCTTGGGATTCCCTATTTTAAGAAGCCCATTTCTGTAGCGGCATGCGAACCTCCTTGCGAGTCCGGTAGATTGATTCTTGTCCACCAGCCCACATCCAGACTATATGTAGGCCCATGATGCATGTTGGCCAGTGAACATGTTCTACCACAGGGGGTGGCCTGCTTTTGAGGCAAAGGTCCAACTCGAAACATGCCAAGTCTGAACACACAGCATGGCCGAACGAGTGGTCCAACATTAGCATAGTGGCGGAACACGGGCTGTCATTGGAGACCCGGCTCACCTCAAAAAATGCCACCCCCAAACATAAAGAACCAACAGTTGCAGCTACGACAACTCGTGATGGCTGCTGTTTTCCTAGTGTGCAAGCATTATGATGTTTTCATGCTTGGCACTTAATTTTCATTACACACTTGAGTTCTGGAAGGGCATGTTGATTTCTCCAACTAGGGGTCATATGGCCATTATATGCCATTATTATCCATTACGCATTAGGAGCAGCTGGTGACGAACATTAACTACTATATGATAACAACTATTAACTATTGCCGTTATTATTATATCAATTAAGCATGATTATCAATCACTCAACTATGATCAACTGTTCTCATATTGACCCAACTTTCCCATAGTGTAAGTGCAACTGGTGACGACTCGGATGGCGAACCCACCTGTCACTGCAATCAGGCCACGGATCGCGCGATGCTGATCTCCCTGGCGGCGAGGTAAGCGCAAGTTATGCTGCTTAACTCCTCAGCACGGCGGGGGGCCGTTGGTTGCCCTGGTTGCCCTCCCTCGGTTTGAGAAGGCACGGAAGGCGGCCGAGTCGAGATATGCCGAACCCCCTGTGATTCACAAGGCAAGCACCAAGAAAAGTCAGTGCTGAAGTTGTTGGAGCCCTGTCTTTCTGAAAAAGTTGGGGTGGCGGTGTTACACCAGGTGTGGATGCATCAAAGTGGATCCCATGAGCCTACTGGTGGAGCGGATGGTACAAAGTTCGGCGCTCCTCTTCCAACGAAATCACACCAACTATCAATCTCATTTGCGGCCCCCACCGGCCATACTGATCCGGATGTTATGCATGTATTGATGGGTCTACAAATGCGCCAGCAACCCTTGGATACACATCAACAGTAATCACATTTACCAGGTACAAGTACTCTGCGTACCCATTGTCTCGCAGGTTTAGAATCTCCTGCTGTGATCCACACGTGTTGGTTACCATGGGTTATAGATGTCTTATAGCAAGCCCAGCAGCTCTAGTTGGCTGATAGCCCCAGCAACCAACCAGCTGTGTCGCCAGGTGTCGAGGCTGCCGGCCGGAACGCCACAACACCAACAACAAGATCAGGAGCATCGCCTGGCCGCTGAGGCGAGATCTTCCCATGGGAAGTTCCACCTGAGGACCTGGGGGCAAGGTGAAAAAATGGGAAAAAACTAAGGAAAGAAATGTGAAAACCCGGCTGAGGGCAGGAGGAATTTGAACCAGTCAGGAAGAATTGGAAAGTCACGCAATGATCCTACGGTCCATTGCGGCCGGAGAAACATAGCCAGCTGTTGCATTCAATGCAGTTGGCATACTTCCGGCCCCATGCCAAGCAACTAATTTGACTCTTCTTGAAATAAGTGTCCAACTAGCTGATTCACGCACTCACTCACTCAGTGCCTAGTTCACATAGCCACCCAGGCTACCAACTGAGGCATAGTAAACCAACAAGCCATGTTGAACTGACCAAGGCTAGCTCCTGGTGACAGAACCTAGTGGTCCATCAACAGCTAAAGATCTACCAGTTGCTGGCCTATGACCAAGGGCCCAAGCTTTCTTGCACTTTGATGTTATTTGAATCACTCCCGCAACAGGGAAAAATCAATCGCCAAGGATGGGTGGGACCCGAAACTGTGAGTTGCTTGGGTTCAGTCCACGTGAAACTCTTGGTATCCCTTGGTGCAACCCAGGGCCCAGCGCCCTCATCACTGGCCGAAATCGTATGCTGCCGGCAGCTGCTGCCGAGCCACGAGAATGGCCTCGGAACGTCCCATGGACCAAGTGCCCGCAGTCGGCTCGCAGTAGAAGCAAAGCGATCCTGAAAAGCTGGCGCAGCCACCAAGGAGGCGTGGCGCCATGATCAGGACGAACGGAGGATGCCATGACCTTGCCCTGTTGCTGGGTGGTTCTGATTTTTTGAAAATATCATCCATTGTACAAGTAAAAAGTGAGAATGATTTGATGTGCATTCCCTCTCGTCAATTCCATTGCTGGCCTCACAGGAAAGCCAGAAAGACATGACATTGAAATGCATTGGTCAAAGGGATGCCAAAGGGTCAAACTGTACCAACCCACCAAGCGCTCCGACTTTAAAGCATTTCCAGTTTCATACCTGCAAGAAATGGTGATACCGCAACCCCCAAACTGCTCAGTGCTCCTCCCACCAGTCAGATAGAGGCCAAATGACTCCACAAACAGTTGTGGCTGCAAATGCTTTTAGGGAGCTACAACCCTTGGACGCCTTGGACATCCGAACCGGTCAAAAACTATTGCCTTCAGGCTAGGCTTCGTTGTGTTCTATCATAAAATGCTTGCCATACTTGATGGAGCTATGTGGAGCTGCCCAGAGTAGCAAATTGGCAAGTGATACATTGGTCCATTGGTGGATAGGCGGATAGCCCGCGCTGCCCGCGCATGTCCCAGCATCCATCCACCGTGCTGGCATTGTATTTCACATGAGTGCGGGAATTGGCGCAAGCACCTCGGATCGGCTGTGGTTTTCTTTTGCCGGCAGACTTCGCCCAGAACCACCACCGCCCGGCTGCCGTCAAGGTACCAATGTGCATCGGTTTTTCTCTTGTGCGAGGTAAAGGGCATTATTGTACGGGGTACCATTCAAATGCTGTTGCTCTGGCACGCACTCATGCCAGAAAGTTAGGAAAACACCTCACAAATTCCAAAAATGTTCTGAAACATTCAGAATCATCACCAAAAAAACCACTCAAGTTTGCAACATGGTTCCCAAATTACTCTTAAATTTACCCACGATTTTGCGAAATGTTCCACAAAAAACACAACATTCCAAAACGTTCGAAAAAATCCGACAAGTTCCAAAACATTCAAGAAAATCCAAAAAACTCTAAAAACACTCACAAAAAATCAAAAAAAATCAAACACATTCCAAGCAATTCCAAAACATTCCAAAAAACATCCAAGTAGTTGGACAATGATTAACCAAGAAGGGGTGAAGATTTGGAATAATATATTCCGACTGTCAATTTGCAGCCAGCAGTACCCATGATGGAAAGCAGCCTTGTGGTTTTAGAAGATTTTTGCGACCAACGAAAATGTGTTGCCTGAACCAAAGTGGGGAAACTGTCATTACAAACCACTAAATCAAACCACTTATGAGCCGTGACTATACCCATGAATCAAGCATTTAGGTTACCACATTGATTGGTCAGCCTGGGGCTGGCTTCTCGTGGTTTCATCGGCCTCCTTTGTCTTTACCTTCCAATCAAGTAGGGAAAATCATCATCCAAAACACTTCAGAACCCTAAATATCAGTGGTTAGATCAATAATTAGCCAACAAACCAATTACCTGCATATCGATCAAAAAAGCCGTTGATCATCATTGATCACCCTTGCAAAACTATAAACCATAATTATTGACTACAATGGTCTACAACCCGCAATGATAGAATCAACCACATCAAGCATCATGATAAACCAAAATGACTATTTTTCTAATTTTGAACTAGTAGCCATGCTAAACCAAAACGATCTAACATTCATTAACCGTATGATACGTCAATCATCAGTAACCATGCTTGTTGGCTGGTATCCCAAGCATGGCCGACACTGAGACCTCCATTGACCACTGATGCATCATGTATTTGAAATTTGTGTCAACCACTGCTGCTGATCATCACCAAACACAAGTAAAAGTCACAATGGCCCCCCAAAAAATGGTGGTTTCTTGACAATATAAATGATTACCATGGGATGATTTGTGGGTACCCCTATCTTGAGAAACTCCCATAGATGCGTGTCTGCAACCCATCCTGGAGTGAACATCAAGCTCAAACCATCATCAAGTCCAGGAGCTACAAGATGGCCCAAGCTATAAGTTGATTACTGCGCCGCTTACCTTACATGAGCCATCACAAGTCATTTCCCTAGCTACAACCGAAGTTCACCAACTTCTTGGATGGTAACTGGTAACCATGGTGATCGAAACTACCCTTTGTGTGTCTAGCGTGTTTTCAACTAGGGGTACCCCGAAATCATCCATCATTACTAATTTTCAATATCACACACCATACATGTTTGAGGATCCCCCTATCTTAAGAAACTGGCCAACCATTCCATGATTTTCAATCATACACAAATTATTTCTCTCTCTCTCTCTCTCTCTATCGCCATCCCGAAGGTTACACCAACATACACCAACTATATTTAAAACACACTAAAATGTATGTAAAACCGCTATGTATGTTTGGGAGTTACTTATACCGTGCCCCTGTTTCCCCTATCATTAACCATTGTTTTCCCTATGAAATTGTTGGTCATTATCCTCTATTATTGGTTGGTTACCTGCTTGACCCACAGCCATATAGTCGCTATATCCTGGTATATCCCTCGCTATTGTTACTTATTATCCCCTATTATTAACCACTATAACCAGCTAGGCTTCACAATTAGTTGCTAATATTGACCCACAGCCATATCAAGAAATATTCCGGCTGTATCCCCTCTCTCTCTTGTTGGTTGTTATCCCCCATTATTAACTACAAACCATTGCTTGCTTATTATCAACCAACTATGTATGTAGTTAAACATAATGTATAACTATTGTATGGTAACCAAGATAACCAACTATGTATATTATCAACCAACTACTTGGTTATTAAAATGTATGTAGTTAAACCAAGAAACTCTCAACGACACCCGCTATGCCTGGCGCGGGGCACCCAGAGCTTGACCCCCAAAACGCCGCGGCTCGATTTCAGTCGTCAAGTTGCAGGCTTCAGGAGTGCACTGGTCGGCGGCCTAGCCGCAGGGGGCTGTGAAACATGTGGTGCCGTGCTCTACGGCTAGGTTAAGGTTATAATGATTTGATAAGTTGACATATATGTAATAAATGACTCGGTTAAAAACATGTTGGTTGAACTTTCTTATTGCCGCTGCAACTTTTTTAAAGAAGTTATTGGTTATATTTTCCGATAAGCTGTACAAATTCACCAGTCAACATGCTCAATAAAATGTCAATAATGGCCCATGATGCTGAATGATATATCTGGCTCATTGACGGCCCATCATTTCATAGGTTGATCGTACCATGTACTGCCATAAGCTTTGTGGTTATATGTGGTTATAAGCTATACATATATACAAGTTATAATTAGTCATGACACAGTCATGGTTAATGCCAACCGTGGATCAATAAACCCCTGGTTGATTAATAGGGGTATCCCCCAAAAGCCAACCGATTTCCAATTAGAATGGTACCCCCCCTCAATTGTACAATAAACCTGGGGGTTATCAATCCTGGGTCAACATTAATCGTTCACATTTCAAATTTATAACTTTTACTTTGTTGTAACAACTATAGTTAACATTCTCGTTGTAAGTAGTACATAGCTTGTATTAGCTTGTTAACTCGTAACATAATTAATGGTCGTTATATAGCCTTATATAATCTTATAAACCCATAAGTTATTTAACCATAGCAACCATTCATCATCAATTTGTTATATAATTTGCTATTAGCCAACTATTGATGGTTAATTAATGTTGATTGTCCATACCACTATATTATTGGTTAGTAACCACTATCATTACCCAAGATAAGCTGGCTACAACCCTTGGTTCACCATCCAACCACCAAGCACTTCGCTGGTCGGAGCGACTCCCGCCTCTGTACAAGCTGGCAACCTCGGCGGCTCACATGCGTAACACGGCCGTCCATCAAGGCTCACGTTCCTCGGGGAGCACGGAACGGAGATTTCGGCCGCAGCGGCGCGTAACGTGGGATGGGATGGAACTAGAGTGAAAGTGATAATATTGAGGTGACAACTATATTCACTATAGCTATTGATGAATATAGTTATAATTATAGCAATATTGAAATGACTAAATGGATAACTATAGCTATGGCTATAACTATAGTTATATATCAATATATGACCTATATTAGCCATACCATATTCAGGTGATAGCTACCATATTCAGGTGATAATCAACTATAGCTATATTGTGATAACTACAGTTGTATTAGTGATAATAGTTGATAGTTAACTATTCCGATGCTAGACTTGATAATACCGCGTCATTCAACAGCGCAATCAATCCAAGTTACGATCATGTCACGTGCATAGAATCGCTTGGCGCTCACACACATATCACATAGTGTACTTGTATGTGTTCTGCTAGTCCCTTCAATGAATTTCCATGCGTGCAAATAGGTCTGTACTCGCAGCCGATGGTGTGCCGCCACCAAGTGACACAAGCTCTCGAAGATGCGACGAATTGGAGCAGCTGCATTCCCTTGGTTGCATCCATGGCAGCTGATAGGATGACTAGTGACCAGCTACGTGACCGCGGATGCAAGGACAAAATCCAGGTTGGGATGGAGGCTATAGATCCCTTGCTAAAACTTAGATCTTTTGTGGGTATATGGTAAACTGGTTTAAACTTTGGATCTCTAAAGTCTGGTTTGTCCAGGATAATCGTAAAATCATGGTGGTTTCAGATATCTTTTTCCTGGACACCAATGTGTTTAAATCACCTCAACGGGAGTCTCCAACCAATGCCAGCCAGTGGCTTAACGCGAGGTTTACCAAATAATCTCATGAGAGGCAGTTAAACCATGAAAGGCTACTAACAATGTCTGGACAAAGCCAGGCAAAATTGCAACAACGATCTTCACTAGTGCTGTCCAGGGAGAACATGTCACAGCCAAGCAGGCTTGGTGGCCTATAGGTCCATTTTCCATTCCAGGGCGACGGGCGGTGACCTGTACGCATAGCAGCTGAATTCGAAAAAAGGGGATCGCCTCAGGTGGGATTGTAGTCTGGTCCCATGTCCCAACCCGAGCAATCCGCTGCATCTCGCAGCTGGGTTGCAACCTTCAAAAGTGGATCGAAACAGGGCCCTTCTGTACAAGGCCACTGTCGAGCGCACATGGTTACAACACGCATAAATAAAAAAGGCCTCAACCAATGCTGCGTTCAGCAAAGGGGGGTACATCTTCGCCTGTGCTGTTCGATAGCATCCAGTTGAGTCTTTACCTGTGAGTTGAATCCATCATCGCCGGGTTGCCAAGCACGACTGCCAGTGCTGAAACATGAAAGCCTGCGATGTCAACCGGAAGGTGACGAAGTGAGTCGGCTTTGCTGCGACCCCTCCGAACAGTCCTTGAAGAACTGTATGTTTTTGAACCCCGTCCAGCTGCAGCAAAGCAACCATCTCTGGAAGCCTCCAAATGCTCGCGGCAAAACGTAGAGGTGGCTCCGCTGGGTGTTCCAGAGTCCATGATATCCCCAGCGTGGTAGCGACCCCAATGAAAATCATGCTAATTTGCAAGAGGTCGTTGGCCGTGTTGAGCTGGTGGAGGTGCTTCATGGAGACATCACGATATCCCCATGGCATGTGAATGTCCCTGAGTGGCGGGGGTCCTTGATCTCCTTTGAGATGTCGAAGCCAGCGTACTGCTGACCAGGTTTCGCACGGAGGTGCAACCACAACTCCAACAAATAATTGATCTCGAAGGAGTCGTAGCCAGAAAGAGCGACTTTTCTCCTTGACCAAGTTGCACAACTCCTGGTTATACACTATGTCCACCGCGACCAATTCGACGTCAAAGGGATACATGCGCGAGAGATGCTCAGCCCAGCTTCGCAGATCGCCATACCTCCTGTTGCCAGAATACAGATACAAGACATAGTACTTGTTGTCATGGCATGGCAATCGGTCCGGCATCTCCGGAGGAACAAAGCCCGCAGGGGCCGCGTCACCAGGCGGTTCCGATTCATCTGAAGCAGCGCACAATTGAATGACACGGGCGACAAAGGCAGCATCACAGTGATCCCAGGTTCCTGCATCCACAAAATCAGCAAACTGTTCGATCTGCTGGCGCCAGGGTGAATGTGCATCACACTGCAGAGCTATTAGAAGTTCGGTGAGGGTGGGCACCACATTAAGGAACCAGTCGACGAGCCAGTGAAAAACGATATCCTCAAGATGATCATTATCCTGTGGCTGAGGGGCTTGGCATGCCGGGAAACGCTTGTTGGGCACAGCCGTTAGCCACTGCAATCGCGTCGGCAATGCGGGTCCGAAAACACGCTGCGCAGGCACACGATACGAATCCCTCTGCGATTTGGTTGTCACAGTGGGCACAGCGTCAACTTGCTCCTGAGTCAAGGGGACCAGGATTGACTGGAGGTGTTGAATGCATTGATTTCCTGGATTACTATAGATGCTCGCGAAGCTTTTGTGTATTACCCCAGAGCTTATTGCACGAAAGGCAAAGTAGCGGATCTGGCATATAATGGCGAACACGGGCAGCAATCCCGTGGGCTTTCTTTGCATGTACACTGAGCTCTTTGGCACTCTTGAACGCAAGTGGGCAGTGAGGGCACTGCACCTGCGAAGGCACAGCTGGCACGGATGGCACCGGTTCATCGGGAACTCGATGGATGATCTGATTAAACTGCTGACGCCACAGGGTGGTTTTGGCATCCATGTGGCGAACAAGCGCAGTTTTGTGCAGCAGCACGTTGCACATGCGTTTCCATCGTGGTCCAGAATTGGCTAATTGCACTGACCACGCTGTGAAGTTCTGGGTGATATCTGGCATAGTGCGAAGGTGTGGGATATATTCCGATGCCCATTGCAGGTCATCTCGCACAAGGGCCCACCAGCTCTGGGCAGCAACATTACTCGGATGCACAAGAGCTCTAAGGATCAACGGGCCATCACACACAACCTTTTGCAAATAGCGAAGGCGTTGCACACGGATCATGTCATGTGCGGTTGGCAACGGATGCTTGGAATACACCTGAAGGTTGGAGGTGCAAACACCAGCAGCTCGATTGGTAAGGCCTAAAATGCGACGAAAGACACGAAGCACGAATGCATCAAGACGCGCCAGCACCGATCCGGGCACTTCATGCCACGTCTCACTGCTGAAGAGCAACCGTGAAAATATCAAAGCCTGCGCAAGCACAACTTTGGTAGGCACAGGGATGCACCGATTGGAAACCAAAAACCTGGCATTATGAAGGGACTCTTGAGCCTTTCCTATCCTCTGCTCGGATTCGGATGCAACAGACATGGATGCAGTTTGGCACTGACCAAGATGGGTGTACTTGGCGGTGAGTGGCAAGGACACTGGACCTAAAGGTGTGTCGCAAGACAGACCATCACACGCTTCGCTAAGGAGCTGGCGATGGACAGCTTGGCTTCCACGTCCGGACAGACGTAGCAAGGCCTCTGTTTTGCCGGCACGAATGTTAAGTTCGAATCCTGCGGAGTGGCTCCGATGATATACAGTGGCGAATGCGGTCTTGAGCTTTTGAAGCAGCAGCTGTGGTGTTTCTGCCTCAAGATACAATGCCACATCATCCACCCATGTGACAGGTGGCACACATTGAACGCCTGCCTCGGTATCAACGGTTGGGAGGATGCTGTGAAGGTCACCAACGATGCGATTGAGGATATCTGTCATGGCTGCCGAGAATGCTAGATCCGAAATTGGATCTCCCGGGTGCTCCCCGGCTGGCAACGAGGGCATCCGATGTGGCATCTGCCGTGGTTTGAGGGAGTACTTGACTCCAGCTGGTGGCAAGCAGGCGTTGAACACTGGCTTGGGTGGCTTCATGTGCGCCCAGCATTTGGAGTGCCGGATCGGTGCCCAGAAGGTCAACTGCAACATGCTCGTCATGATGGGAGGTGCCTAACCCCAAATGGTCACCAACAATTCGGGAACGCACTGCACGATAAAAAGCTGAATGAAAGTCCACGAAAAGAATCACGTGACTAACATTGCGGCGAATGGCCGACAAACGAAGCAGGGTGAGTACCTGTGTGCCGAACTGAACTGCCATTTTCTGGAATCCTCCAAGCTGTAAGGCCTGCACCTGCGGTGAAATCTCTGCATGCAGCCTTTTGCGGAGGATGTGGGCAAACAATTTTGGCACGATTTCCTGGAGGAGAATGGCTCTATAGCTACTCACTGCTGTGGGGGGGCCAGAACGTTTGAACAGTGGATACAAAAAACCTGCTCGCCATGTTGCACACGTCTGATGCTGGAGGGACATCTGTAGCCACGCTGGGTATAACATCTGGGCTGCCTCCCTTGGACTGGCTAAAAGAAGCTCGGGGACCAAAGTCCCTGGCAGAGCTTTGTGGGCTTTCAACTGAGCCACTGCTTGTTCCAGTTCAAAGAGAGTCGGAATGCTCTGCAAGGTGCGGGGGCACCGTTTGGAGGCCTTGGCGGCTTGTTGATTCTGTTGGACCAAAATATCAGTAACCTGCCCCAGTGGAATGACTTGAGCACCTTCTATCTTTGCAAAATGCTGCGTCAGAGCGGCTTGGGTGACCAGGGTCATGTGAGTCCTGGTCGTGCGTTTTTCCCGTTGCTTGGGAAGCATGTGCTTGACTGCTTTCCATAGATTGTCGCCGGTGGCACTAGAGAGCGCATCATGGGCCGTGTCTGCCATTGCTTCAAGATGCTTGGCTTGGTCCTGCTTCAAGGAGTTTTCCACTGCAGTACGAAAACTGTAAACAAATCGAAGCATCTTTGCAATGCCCACCTGGCTTTGACGAAGCCATTGCTTTGAAGGTGGGGGGGCTCGAAACAGGTGTGCACGAGGACACTCATTTCGCTTTACTTTGGGCCGCTCTTGAAACCATGCAAACATGATTGCTCGAAGGCAGGCATGCTGAACATGATGCTGTGCTCTACGCATGGCATGTCGAGCCTTTCTGGATGCAGCAACCAGGTGCCATGTGGTAGGGGACAATCTTTGTGCTCGCTTATTTCCTCGAGGCAAAGGGAAGGTCACCGGCAAGAAGGCTTCAAACCATCTCGACACCAGAAGTGCTTGCTGATCAACTGGCATGGTCCACATATGGTCACGCTGAGTGGAGTTGAAAGCCGCAAGAAGGTGAAAACATGCATCTTTTCCCTGCGGCTGAAGCATGGCCTGGCGATCAAAAGGCTTCTGCAATGGGGCTGCAACAACCTGACCTTCAATGAGAAGGGGCACTTCAACATGGACTGAAAGAGAAACATGATCATCAGCGTCTGTGGCGAAAGTGAGCTCATCATGTGAAAGCACCATATCTGCATGAGCCCATGTTTGTGGCACTGCAATATAATCGATGCGGTGCCATGCACTGCGAGACTTCCACGTTCCTGGGAGAACTTCACCGGTCCAAGGGTAGCATGCATGTGTAGAGGGGACCATCAAGGCGAGACTATCAAGGAACTGTCGAAAACGACCTCCTGCTTCCGTTTCAGTCTCCATCTGAAAGTTGCCTATTGCATGAGTCTGCACTGTGCCTACTCTTGCATTCGCATCAACACCCATGATGATGGGATGATGAGCGACGTTTCGGAGTTTATGTTCCAGCCTGTGCCAGAAAGACTGGATTTGTTCCACTGATGTGTGAGCATGCGGTGCATGGGCGGATACTAGAATGCATGTGAAAGCCGGTAAGGTGACCTTGAGAATCACCATACGGTCAGTGGATTCAATGACGGATATGGCCTTGGCATCCCAATGCACCGATCGTGCAGGTTCACCACTTCTTGTGATGGTTGCCAGGACCGATCGAAGGTTCAACCATATAGCACATCCTCCCTGCCCATTCAACGCTGCAGATTGCACAACATGCCACCCATCTTCAGTCCACCTTTGCGCATGCTTGGCACAGGTTTCCTGGAGGAAAAGGACACAGTGTGATTCACTGGCTTGTTCTCGCAGCAATTGGGTTCTAGGTGCCCAAGGCGCTTTCTTGCCCTTGTGCCACTGCTTAAGTGTATTCACATTGAATGTTGCTGCTTTGAGAGCAACCTGGAGCTGCGTGCCATTGTCTGGGCTGGCAGCTGGTTGAGGCCACATGACGACATCTGCTTTTCCTGCTGGTGGTGCGAGGGGGAACGCAACATGATTGCTGGTCAGCGGGACATTTTGAGCGGCAAGTTGACAATGCCAATGATACCACAACCAAGGGAGGACTTGGGCCTCCTCTGCAGTCAGGAATGGCGAATGTGAAGTGGTGTCTGAGTCTCTGGCAGCCTGCTTGGCTATAGCATCAGCCATTTCATTGTATTCTTGACCGCAATGTGCTCTTTGCCAGCGAGAGCGCAGAACCCCAATTGTGGCCAAAGCTTCGTATAGTGGTCGGACATGCGATGCAACGAAGGCACGAGCAGAAAACTGGCATTTGGCATCAGCAGCTAAAATCAAGGTCAAAGCATCTGACACAATCACATGTTCCACATGCAAGTGAAAAAGCTCCGACTGCGCGATCCAAAGTGCAGCACGATAGATGGCTTCAGTTTCTGCGGCACAGCTATCTGGTTGGCGGGCACCATGTGTAGGAAAAATGCCTGCAAGCGCATGTTCATGAGTGGGCGAAGCCACCCGACCACACTGAAAGCCTTTAGCTACATGCTCCCCATTAGCAAAGTGGTAAACACAGACAAAAGACCATGCTGCAACTGGCTGTGCTTCACTGGCATTAAACAGGTACGAACCATCTGTGTACAGCTCGACAACACTTGGAATTTCGTGAGTGTCTACGGTACATCGCAGTTGCATATGGGGCGTGACCAACTTTCCTGCCAAAGTGTCTATACCTGGCGCAGGCACCTGCAGATATTCCATGTTGGGTGGTTCATATGGAATACATGCTTCAAGGTTCAAAAGAGCAACCTGCCGAGAGGATGATGAGGCAGCAGGAGTCGAACCTGTGAGGTGCAAAGGAGTTGGGTCCGCTGTGTTGGTGCTAGGCAACGTGCTAGGCGCATCAGGCGATGCACGTTGCTGTGTGGCTTCCTCAGTTTCCACAGGAAGACTGGCAGCTGGCGGACTCATCGTGAGAATCGGAATTGTCAATGTCAACTGAATTCCACTACCGCTGACAATTGCAAAAGGCATGTCCTGAATGAGATGCCAGTGAAAAGTCACATCACATACATGTGGGGACGCACTAGAAAAACACTGCAGCATGCGGCCTGCTTGGGATAGTCATACTCACCTCTGTCAATGGTAGTGAGGTGCAAAGCCGTCTGGTGATCCTCCAGATGCTGTGACAGAATCACATGCGCAGCGGTTCCTTGTCTGGCTACTGGTTGCGATGGCGTGGGAGTGACCACATAAACTTGTGTCCATACGGCTGGGTCCACCAAATCCAACCATGCATGACGGAGCTGGGCAAACCATGTGTGTGGCTCTCCGTCAAGTCGGACGGGTCGGCCATCGATGCACATCGCATTCCTTTCAGGGGACACATAAAAGGACTGAACATAGAGAACCGGTCCCTCTTCAAGATTCTCAGTTGCTGCATGTTGTTGCCAAATCGGCGTCAATTGCTCATTGAGCGAGGCAGATGCGTGGTTTAAGGCACGCTGCTGTCTTGTGAGTCTGGTGGGCTGGTCCTGTGTACGAAAATCATCCTCTGTTTTGGTTGTGGAACCTGTATCGGCATCTGGAGCCATGGCTCTGACTGACAACGAGACAAAGCAAATGGGACGTCCTCTTCTCCACGTGGACCAAGCACCTGCAACATCAGAATCTGAGCGATGCTGTGGAGATGCTCCTCGAGAACCTACAATGGAGAGTTGAAGCAGGCTATCTGAATCAGTGTTCGGCACAGCACGCTCCACCATTGAGATGAGAAACGACATGCCTGACATTCGCCTTTGCGGTGGAAAATCAGGTTGTCAAATGTGACCTCACAAGAAAACGTAGAGGTGCAGTCTGCATGAACTCCTGCAACCTGCTTGAGACGTTGGGCGTCTACAAGCTCAGGTGTGGACACGGCAAATTGTTCAAGGGCAGCGAGTGCATGTGTCATCCTACTTACCGTTATGAGAACTGCTACCTGCCTGTGGTACGGATTCTGTTCAATGAGCAACTGGGGCATGCGATCCTCCGGAAGCAGCCCCATGGATGGAGGACGTGGCATGATCCATGATATCTGATATGGCTGATCAGGCTGAGCCACATCGTGCCATGTCCTTTGTATGCTATTCTTCCATCCATTCGCATCTGAACTGAGTCTCAACACACGTGGCTCCCGACAGATTGGCATTCTTGTATGCGATATAAACCAGGTAACGAATTGCATCTCTGGAAAAGGCAATGGGTGCGTGACAGCTGTGGCAGCGGAACACATTTCGCTGCTTGCCTGGGAAAGCACTGGATTGTTTTGCAACTCTAGTCCTGTTTCATTCAACTCATCTTGTGGAGATTCCCAGATCAAAAACCCAAGGCTCTCAATCCATGCCCTGATAGCATTGCGATGTAGCACATTGGTGTGTGGAGCAACTTGGATTGAAACATAGTCACCATGTGCAAGTTGGACCGCCTGCAAATCGTCTGGATTCCAAGCAAAGCCATTTCTTTCCAAGACGATTGTGTCGGGGTCAACGGCAAGGATGCTGTCGAAACCTACTATGCGAGAGAAGCCTGGACCTGTGATGCGTTCTGGAACCAAAAGCGTGACTTCAAATTCATTGGGTGGTCTAGCTGGAGCTGAATCTACCTGTTCATGATTGCAATCGATGGCAACGAGAACTGTGACGGATCCTGCATGCCACTCCGTGTCTCTTGACCGCTCGACAATAACAATGTGTTCATCATGCGCTGCCAAAGCATATGGAACATGGTGCACAGCTATGACATCCACACCATTGGGGCCAAGTGCATCAGTGACAAATGGTACTGAGGGTCCCAGACTGCCCGCCCGGAGCTGCAGTTCAATGGGTTGTGTTCCAATTGTAAATACAGTCCACGTGTGCATCTGACTACTACTACTGCTTGGCACATGTGATGATGGCGGTATAGAGACACTTGATGATGGAAGCAAATGGCTCAGGTTGCGAGCTTCGTTTGACTCATGCACTGATTGAGTCGGTGCTCCGCGAGCGAGATCTGCTGCGCTGCATGAAAGAGACATGATCCTCTTCCGGTTCAGGAGCACAAATTTGAATCGTTCGAACTTGCTGTGGGAACATCAAATAGCCAATCCCGGAGCTCAACACGGCCAAATTTGACAGCGGAGCACGCACAGGTTGGCTGCGATTATGTAGCATGTCATCGGAGGTCAACAAAGGCAAATTACTCAATGGATCTCTACGACGCATTGCATCTCTGGTGAAGAAAATACTGTGGCAAACCTTGGTATGCTGCTTCATGGCACTTTTGCAATTTCTCGGAGTGGTATTGATGATACTGACCATGCTTGGCTCTTGTAACAATTGCGACTGTACCTCCATCTGAAGCTGAGTTGCATTCTCAAGTGCCTGCCAAGGGAAGACACAATCATCCTCAAAAGTTACGGAGTGCGGAGGTAATGATGAAGTCTCATACCAAGGCAACTTTGGGATGATGTCAAGAAAATGGCAAATCCGATCGGGCTGCATGGTTACCGGGCGAGACAGTGAAGCTACTCTACTAGTTCCACACTGACGAAGGCCGCATGTCAGTGGGTTCACAGTATGGCTATCAATAGAATCACCGAACCATTGTGCTGCAGCAAAGTCATGGTGATGGCTTAGACAGTGGTCCATTTCCCCATCAAAGAAATGGACTTTGGTTCTGGGCTCGTGCAGTCTTTCTCTCAGACAAGGGTCTGCACTGCCATGACTCATGACGGCAACGAGGATGCACCAGGCGCTGTGGCTGCTTCGGATGCTGGGGCAGGATGCTCTTCTGACTTGTCCTGCTGGTCTCGTTCCTGCGACCGGTGCCTCTTCCGCTCTCGTGCTTGAGGCGATGAATCGTCTTCGATCACCTGAACGTCCTCCGTGGCATTTTGGATGCACGTTTGGAGAGCTGTCTGGAGCTGCTCTTGCATGGCTGTAACCTCTTTTTCTCCAGCTTCGTTCTCCATCATCTCTAGAGCCGGTGTGGAGACGGCGTCCTCTGCTGACACCTGTTTGTTGAGGCTGTCGATTGTCGCTTGGGCATTCTGGATGTCTTCCTTGGCCGAAGCGATTTTTTCCTTGTATTCTTTTTGTTGAGCAACATACAATTTTTGTTGCTGATTCCATGAAGCAATGGCTTGTGACAAATGATTGCACCATGCTTTCTGATGCTGGGCCATAGCATCGTGCGTCTGAAACAAAAGATTTCGGGCTTTGTACAGACTGTTTGTGGCACGATGCAAGTCTGACTTGACTTGCTTGTTGGATGTCTTTTCCGTCCTCTCTACAAGATCCTTCAATGGCGCCGGCATCTTGGACGCATCTGGATACGTCATGCGAATTGCGGCAAGAAAATCCTTGCCTTCCGGTGTCACCGCATCGGGTGGCTTCTGCTCTGGCGGAACCCATGGTGTTGGTGTTGCCTGAGCTCCTGCATATGGATGGAAAGGGGTTGGTGCGGTGGCCACAAATGGAGGGGGCCATGGAGTGCCCACAGGCACAGCATTGGATCCTGTAGCTTGAGGATCTCTTTCTTCTGCCTCCTGCCAGTAGTCCCAGTCTTTCCATTCCTTCTTCGCTTTCTTGCCCTTTCCTCGTGATCGTGGTCTTCCACGAGGACTTTTGGCATTTCTCTGATTTGGATCGGTGTCGGCATTGGGCTGTTGCCAAGGCCACCTTTCCTTCTTTGGCTTTGGAGGGGGAACATACGTCTGATCTGCGACAACCGTCCAGTGCTGCCACACTTGGGACAGTAGTCTGCTGTCGCCGCCCTCAATTTCCCGCATTCCCAACAACGCCAGCCTTCCTGCTCCATCTTGCCTGAAACAGTTCGTGACAGTTGGGTGTACAACCTCCGATAGTCCACGGAGTGATGTTTTGCAAGGACTTGCAAAAGTGTCCTCACACGTGCTGAACTCAGCGCAATGAAATTGCGCCTGTGCAGCCAGAGGAGCCTCCTTGCAGTGGCCCTTTGCTTGCGCTGACGGCGTCGCACTATTGGCGAAGCCGTAGATAACAAAAATGCCAGCCCAAAAGAGCTGTGTTGCAATCATCCACAGTTAGATACCCAGGAAAATCAACCAGGCAATGTACCGTGAAGTTGCACCCGTCGGATATACCAGTTCAGCTGTCGCCAGGGCAATCCGGATCACCTGAGGTTTGTGGTTAACCTCCAACCAAGGCAGTTCGTTGGCAAGGAACCACCCGCGAGCAGCACTATGGCGTTCGCTGAGGTCTACAGAGAACCTAGTGTCGCTGGGGGGGCCACTCCCAAACGACACACGGAGCCGAGACCTTGCCTATAGGTCCCTTGCTAAAACTTTGATCTAGGGAAAACCAACTAATCCCAAAAGAACATTTAAACATCAAAAAAACTTTTTAAAAATCCGCTGTAAGATACGAGTACAATGGCTGTAAGCCACCTGACCGTCGATCAACTTCGAAGCTGATCCCAGTTTTGATTCACACGTGTCGGGACTGGTTGATGTGGATAGAGATCTGGTCGCCCAGTTCGTTCGCAAGCACAATGGCGGTCTACGGATCTCCCAGTCCAATCAGCAACGACATGGAACGCTCCTGTTCCAAATCCAACCAAGATCTTTGGGTTCTATGGGTTCATCGGTCGTGATAACCATTACGATTTCCCGAAAAAGGAGAATTCTGTGGGTTTGTCCAAGGATGGTGCACCCCCAAAATATGGCGCCATCCCTACTTACGCAGATCATCATTGGCAACAATTGGTTGGCTAAGGAGTACCACCATCTATATGGACAAGCCCCTGGTTGCCTCAAGACACAACGTTGGTTTCGAGAGCTCAACCGTTGCTGACGAAACACTCGAAGCTGCACTGCTCACCATCTGTTGGACAGAAGGTGGCTGCCATGGCGAAGGTCTACAGCGATGCTGGGGATGCGATGAGCGATTGCATTGGACTGTCCTTCGGCAACGAATGACACGTGCTGATGCTGCCAACTGCTGTGCCAGTCATCTGAAGCTGTGAGATTGAATGGAGTCTGATGTCGCACGTTCATACCAGCTGAATCAATCATTTTCTTCCAACAAATTGATTGATCCAGCATGTGTATAGGCCCCTCCTCTTGTTGGGAAGGAATCATCCCCTTGAACCAATCGCCCGATAGGTCGATCCAAGCTGCGGTCGCGGTCAACACCAAGGCCAGGACGATAGGAACGTAATCCTTGAAGCGCAATTACGGAAGTGGTTGATGCTGACTATATCTGGCTATGTTTTGTCAATGATGCTTGTCAAATCTTGCGATGCTTGTGAACTTACCGATGCATAATAAATAACTATGTCAACGAGACGCTAGTCGGTGGTACTGTAACTCTCATTGCTACCCGCTGGCATCTGCAACCGAGAAAACACGGTGCCACAGTTGGTCATGCGGAAAATCAGCATCATGAAGCCATGGTGTTGTTAGACCTGCGCTGTGCCGGTGCGCAAACTGCAGCATGCCAAGCAGCCAAGATCATCAGGAATCAGCATCAACGATGTCCTTCCCCAGTGCCCCCAGCTGGGGGCCCGGCTCCACCCATCGTTTGGAGGGGCTCGAACTCGCCGAGCACCACAGCTCCACCGGTGAATGGCTCTTGGGCCCCCTGGCCTCCCCCTGAAACGCACGGCCCTTGATAACACTGGGGAGCCTCCCAACCAACCAGGAGCCAGCAGGGCTCAACCAGTGATTCATCTAACCATGATGGGAATCATGGTTCATCATGAACCATGGTTCATCATGGTCATGCTTGATGAGAGATGCTGTTTGGCAATTGGACTCGGTTATGACTATGCCATGCTGATGAATCACTTGGATCGTGGAAAACCACCAATCGGATAATTGTCCTTGAATGCTCATAGTAGCAATTGATTCAGAACCCACATTTGATTGTTGATCACCACCACATTTGTATCAAAATTGCGGGGGTGATTTGTTTCTTTTGCTGGATTGATCCGCAACTTGCTGAAACGGAGGGAAAGTGGGAATGGGATGATGATTACTGGTTTGGGAATGGATCATTGGGAATGGGTCATTTCCAACCTATTCCGGCAATTGGCTCGCGACAGGAGATCTAAAAACACCACGAAAAGCCACTTCTATGGCCGCCATTGGTTCACGAAGCTTCCAATAAGATGAGCTTCTTGATCTCCAACGATCAGCAAATTATTGGATTGTTAGGAGGTCATGATTTCCGAGGGAATCTGAAAGTAAAGCTGATTTATGCTGATTTCAACATCATGATGTCTCAGGGATGATGGCTGGCCCATTGCATGGGGTAGTCATATGGCCAAGGTCCATCCAAAAGGAGGCCACACCAGGAACTAGGCCTTCCTTGGCCCCGAACAAACACATTTCAGCACCATGCCCACTCGGCTCGATGTCTATCCAACATAATTACTGTGCAAGCAGTACTTCCAACTGCTGACTTGCTGTCCACTACAGTTCTGCCAGGGTGGGATCCAACCTTTTTGGCCGATATTCTGTGCCACGGATATGCACAAAAAAACAACTGTTGCGCTCACATCTTGATGTCTTGAGGGTGCAGTTGTGAATCATAAGCTGGTCGCAGGTGAGGTAATACGAACTGAATCTTCGACTGCACCATCAAAGTCGGCAAGTTGAAACTTGAAATTGCCAACCAACGCCATGGCTGGTGGCACTCCGCCCCCGCTGGGGCATTTCGCCAGCTGTACATGGGGAGGTGAACCAAAGGTCAACCGGCCAAGGGGCCGTAGTAACTGCAATGCAATAAGAATTAGAAAGATGATGAAAGATGAAGACATGACGACCCAAATTTCCAAAGTAGTCCATGTGTTGAAAAACTCAAGCTGCGCCTCAAGAATGTGACTCTTCTCCAGGTTGAACAAACCCACACTTCATTTAAGACGCTTAGGACTATCAGTCGTGGAGAACCCGCAGTATTGGTTCTTCAATAGGCTTGAAGAGAGCTATCAGCCCGCAACAGCCCGGTTTTCCCTCAACTTGGCTTTAAAAGGGGACCGCAGCCATGACAAAAACTTGAATCACCTAAATCCTCCGTAACGTTGAATCCCAGCCAAAAAAGGAACGTGTTATAGGAACCAGGGATGCACATATCTTAAGAAGGGTCAGGAGGGACCTATATAAGGGAAGGGATGAGTTTTTGGTTGACCACACGTTGAGGGGCGCCCAGTACTTGATGCATCATCAACTCTGCTGGGGCCTTCTCTCTCTCCACCTGCGCTTCGAACCATCTCACATGTCTTACCTCGCTTCGCATTGATACAGTCAGTCACTAATGCCATTATCAATGGCTGGTAAATCCTGAACCCCCAGGGAGCTGGCAGGTAGCGGCTTGCTATAGGATGAAAATGGATGAAGGATGAAGATTCATGAAGTGACCCTAAGCGTGCTTTATATGGTGGTTTCTCAAAATAGAAGTACCCCCAAATCATTTGATACTAGCCACTACCAGTAATAAACCAACCTTTGTTGGGGGGTCCCCAAATAGCTTGAGAAACACCAATATCATCCAATATCCCTTCGTCATTTGCCGTTCTTGAACATGAATTGATGTGCATGGTGGGACATGGCTTACCTCTCCGCAGCTCAAGCTGCATCGTTCAGCAAAACACGTTTTGCCGCAACCGTTGTCTTGTTGGTTGAGCTGCCCCTTCCAGGGTGCCCACCAACCGTTTGCGGCTGCACTCGTCACGGCAACGGGCACAACTCAACATCTGGTGTCTGCGCCCAGCCCTCTGGGTTTCTTTGCATGATTTTTTTCCCAAGGAGGGGCCCCTTACCTCACTTGGATTGGTTTCCAGTCCATTTTGATACCCTCATTTCTAGGCGTGAAATGTGTCTCTCAGGTTTCGAGTTGTGCACGGCAGCGTGACCTGGAGTTATGAAAAGCCATTGGGGATCAAGCAACTGGCCCTCCTGCTTAAAAAAAGAGGCCGAGCAGCTTTGATGTGCCCCCACAGCCCAGCTAACCCCTTCAAACATGGGAGTCGTGGCATCTTGCCAGCCATCCCCGCAAGCACTTGGAGAGCCAAGTATATGGGGTTTCGCGACTACGTAAAAACTTTTGATATATATAACAAGGGTGTTGACCGGACGACCCACACCCTTGCTGTCATCTATTGTTGCTGCAGGTAGGCGCTAGCGGAGCACGCAACCGTGGAACGCAGCTTGTCACCTTGTCCTGATGCTGGACCACACCAAAGGCCAAGGGCATTCATCCAAATCCCAAATTCTTTAAAGACAGCGAGGACAAGAGAGCAGTCATCCACATCTGGCGTAGCAAGCACCTTAACCGCTGGACAACTCAAACTACAGCCTAGGGACCTCAGCCCAACCGCTAGCAAACCACCAAACAGTTGCCAGTTTCATGGAAGCATCTAGAGGTACCCCGGTACCAAGCCGCTATGCTCACCAACTTTTGCAACCATTCTCAACCATTTAGCCAGTTCAATAACCATGGTAAATACCTACTGTGCTTCACCAAATTTCTAGTCGCTACTACTGTCTACTCCAGGGATGTGTCACACGGCTCCCTCTCTCTTGAAGGTCCTTTACGGACAGCGCGATATCGCACAACCGGTTGACGAGTCAAAGCGAAAAAAAGCCATTGTCATTGACCGAAGGGTTGTTGATGCCTTGGTCATTTTTCAGTTGTTTCCTTTTGTGTGTGTTTTCTTCCTGTTCTTCTATGGTCTATGTTTACTTGTGCCGTGTTTTTTCTGTTCTATTTGTGTATTCGATGTTGTCTTTTAATGGCTGGAAAATCGCGTACTTTGTAGGAAAACACAGGCGAAGCATCTGCAAATGGATTTCCCGCTGCAAGTTCTTCATCTAATTTAGCAAAGGGTGAGTTTGTCAACTGAACCAGTCAGTTGACGACGAGTGAGGGATGCGTGTCAATTGTACATCAACTCATGTGGCAGTGGATCAAAACCCGGTACCCCTGGTTCCCCCACTATTAGCCATGGTTTTCCCTGTTATTGTTGCTGGAAATCCCCCATTAGTTGGTTGATTCATATTGACCCATGGCCATGTGTGTCTCCATGGTGGAACCTACGTTCATCAGCCTCCAAGTTGCCGGTCGTCGACACCCATGGGGCTATTGCCATTAGTGCGACTCTCTTAGCCAGGGGTGTCATTCGAATTGTCAACGGGAAAACGGCCAGTTTGGGGGGTCACGAGGTGGGCCACCCTGGTATAAGTTGATTATTGAGCGCTTTACCAACGAAAATAAACCATGTTTAACGCCATCAACTAGTACATGTCTCGCTTGTATCTAGCAACGCGTGAAACCATATCCGAAAAAGGCGAGTGATGGCATGCGGTGACAATCAACCCACATAAAGTCATATGATCAAAGTGCTTCGAACACAAACAATCATAAAGATCATGCAATGACAATGATGTTTTGAAGGGGTTGAATGGTAAAGGGTTGCCCTTGAAGGCTTGCCTTCCACATTTCATCTGAGCAGTTGCCATTGGTTCCACTGGGTTCACATCAACGGTGCCACTTGTGCTGGAAATTGATTGTGGTGTCCTTCCCCTAACCCAATGCATTTATGGATCATTGATCCGATCATCAGTGATCATAGGTGAGACGTGCAGGCACATTTGTTCAACGTCTGTCAGATTATCTGCAGTGAGATTCCAGTCTTTCGCAGTTTCTGGTTTCGTCACCGTTTGTGCTGTCGCGCGAAACATGGTTTGTTGGCGGAATGTTTCTCAGCGCCTCATGAACGCAGGACTATGCTGCGAGTCGATGAAAGAGTGAGTGCAAACCTTAAATGTCAGGCAAGTCTGTATAAATACGATGGAGGCTCGTGCCGGCGGCAGCTTACGGCTTCACTACCGCCGAACACAGCATATGGGTGCGAGAAGTCTCAACCGTTGCGAGCTTGCTGGCAGTGGACCGTCCCCCTGGAGGGGCTGTGTACAATGGGAATATGGAGGACGTGTCAGTACCAAAGATCTTCAACTTGAGAAATTGAAAACCTTGGCAAAAAACCAAACCTTAGGCTGGTGGAAAAGCAATGACCAGCGAGTCTGGGATTGCCAGCAAAACCAACACCAAAGTTGGGCCCACATCTGCGTGCCCAATGATCCCCATGTGGGCCATTTCCAGTTGTGCAAAACTTGCCTGGCAATGTTGGCGTTTCATATGTATCATTGGGGATCCATTGTGCCATTGTTCAATTTCATCATGCCCAAAGACATCCAAAAAGCAATGGTCACCAAGTCACCAAGTTGTGGAAGTTGTTTGCTGGGGTGAAGCGACGAGCAGAGAGTGTAGCATCTATCCAGATAGCGGCCGCACTTGATGATGTCAACTACCACTACCAGTGCCACTACCACGACGACGGCGATCTACGACGACGGCGATCTACTACTACTATTGAATGGAAAAAGCCACCGCTGAGAATTCCTCGATGCCACTGCCAAAACACATCAAACATGCCCAGGCTCCGATCCCTCCGTTCCCCATTTAGCAGTTGGATTGAACCAGTTTTCATGGCGAAAATGCCACGCCAGGCGACTTTCTGGGATACCAAGAACCAAAGAGGTCAGTACTAAGCAGCAACTGAGATGGTAACAATCCTTACCCAGTTCCCCATGAACGACCATAGCTATTTTTTTGCTGCTCATCAACCTCTCCACAAAATTTCCAGCACCCAATTGCTGTGCCCTCGAAGATGGATCACTCAGCTGCAGTCGAAGGGTTCAAACTCATCCCCACGAGCTATACTCAAAGTGATATTGTGCCAACACACTAAAGTTATTTGATAGTAACAGTGAAGATTGGTATAAACATCAAAGAGTATACTCATTAAATTGCAATTTATTCATTATAATTGTATGACTATTGAATGCCACTATTTGACCTGCAAGCATAACCGCTTGCAAACTCAAGAGCTACGTTCCAACTAATGTGCCGTTCTCCCTGGAGTCAAACTGTTCGCTACTCGATATTGCCAAAAGGCTTGGAGCTCTTGGAGCTTCCAACCATATGACATTCGCTATACTAACAAGCGCTATTGAGTTGATGGCTTCAGAATTAAGGTCACAAAATCCAACTAATTTTGTGCATGTTAGTCTAAACTCGTTCTCAACAACCGTATTGACCATTACCTAGCGGTACTCATTAAAATCATCGTTAAGATTGTTAATTACAAAGAACTGAATAGTATGCAATTATGACATTATTCTTCACATTCGTTGATTACGCAAATAAGATTGATGCAAACACAATTCATCACTTTAGGGAGAATCGTATTAATCGCCCGCTCTGAACCTTCAATCATCACTGGCAACCACAATTAATTGTTGAGTATTTCAGATCCAGACATCGCCAAACGCTAGGCATCACTTGTTGTAGCAATTAGTCAGTACTTACCGCACAATCACTAGTGGCCTTGCTGGTAATCGGTCGAAATTAATCTATTCAAACATTTTGGATGTGCTTCATTATTGGAAACATTGCCACTGTCAACTTACGAAAAAAACCTAGAAAAAATAAATAACCGATACTGTCAACATTTCTACCCCAAACAGTGAATTTACTGATATGTCCTGTCTAACCTAGAAATAGCAATCATCACTGTCAACCATTAAAACAAAACAAGCAACAACTGACTACGCTTTGACCACGAACTGGCTCCTGCAGCTGAAACTTTGCGTCTCAGTGAGCTACCAAAAGCATCGACTTTGCTTCGGCTATGGGCCGTGGAATGTAGGTACTTATTTATGCATGCATGCACATATATATATATATATGTGTGTGTGTGTGCACATGTGCAGCATTTGTGCACCCTGTATGTCAGAATCCACGTCTTTAAGCATGTATGTATGTACATGTTTGTATGTTTGCATGCATTTATGCATGTATGTGTATACAGTATGTCTTCCTGTATGTCTGCCTGCGTGTATGTGGCACATCTGTAACTGCAATTGTATTATATGCATGTAATTATGCACTTGTGATGCATTCATTTGTGTATATGCATGGGAAGCTGGAGGTGTTCATGTATACGTACACATATTGACTGCATATTCACATGTGTGAATCTATGCATGTGCAAGTGAACAATTTGTCACTTGCTTACAAAGGTGAGAACATAATCCCACACAAATATCTTAGTCAATATGTGCAAGTGTATTCGCGCATGCGACAAAATCAACAGTATTCAAACATGTCAAATACATCTGAAGCATCTCTTATCCAACGAAACCCGTGGTTGACATCAGCATCATTTAGCATCCAGCTAGTGATGGACCACACTGCATCCATTGGTCGCAAGACACAACCCATCGTTCAACGCCGTGATTGCCGCAGTAAATTTCCCGCCCAATCTTCATACTATCGTTGGCAAATTCTTTGGGAACATGCGTGCCAAAAAAAGGTCGCGTGAACATCTCAATCCCAACTCTGACTAATTTCGACACAGCATGTTCACTAGTGATACAGGTTTTCGACCCTGTTTCGTATTTCAATTGTTGATGCAAGTCATTTCTTCGATAGCTCACATTTCATGGCATCGCGACGTCATTTTTTTTCAAGTGGCTCAGTGGTCACTGCTGTGCACCGAACCGGCTGCTCCTCCCGTATGGCTGCTCCTGGGCCAGAGCGGGGCCGACACGTAAATTCGCTGCAGAGACATCAGTAGAAGTGGAGTGAAAGGACAAAAACCATCATGGTTCAGGAGGCAAGTGGTTCGTCCCAAATGACCGGAAAGCACCTCTTAGCCATGACATGCAATAGTTCATTCATGTTCATTCATGGTCACTTCATGGTCAAGCAATGGTCGACCAACCAGCTCTTACGCCAACGCGCCAGCGCCACGATTATGGACGGCCGCTCACCGAGGCTCGAATCCATATCGCTGGTGCCCATGCTGCTTCCAAACTTGGAAGCGCCCTTGGCACCGCCCAGCATCTTATGCAGCGTCTTTTGGATCCTCATTGGGGAAGGCGGGGTCTGCCCTTGGCACCGTCCCAGGTCCAGAAGGGGGTGCTACTTGGCTGGGGGCTACAACTAGCTGGACGAGTGTCCCGACAAAGTGGGCCCCCCTTAGTTGGCTAAGTTGGCTTATAACTAGGGTAAGTACCAGTTCTGGTAGAAATAGCTACAAAATGGCTTATCAATCAACTTGTAACCAGGGGGGCCCACCTTGTGGGTCAACGGTCAGTCGCAGTATGGGAGATATAGCTGAACGGGTCAACCAGCTGCGAATATCTACTAATCAGAGGCCCACCTTGGATCAAACATTGACATCCATCAACAACGGCTCAAAATGGCAAAACACAATCGCTTTTCCCCCAATGATGTGCATTTAATCATGGGTCAGTCATATCTTTCAAGCCATTACAACTTGATGAATGGATACATCACCCAATACTTGGGAACATAGTTTGATTCTAAAAAAGGTCACAAGAGACACTGATGATCAGATGGGCCGTTCCAAAACATGGATACCAAACCACCAATTCAGTTCTAAAGTCATCGAGATTCCATTGGCACAACGGGACACAACAAATGCCCAAGGGGGAAAACAAACACCCTGATTAATCTACAGGATGGTCAGCAAATGGTTGGATGGTTGAGCAGAAGCAACTCAATGGCAAGTGGTTGATGGTTTGCAGTTCACAGCTGGGCCCAAACCAGAAGTGGAGAAATACGCGGCATATCAATGCATATAATGATTGAATGCATGTTTATGTAAATGAATGCGAGTAATTAGACCAATAAATAATAAATGAATAGTATGTATATGAATATATATAAATATATATCGGTATAAAACATAACTGGTGTGTATATGTCTGACGATTGCTGATGGGAATGTGTTTCAACATTGTACCATAGTCCGTTGATTTTAAGAAATGGGCAAGCAGTTTATGAATTCACCAAAAGTGATGAGAAGAATGACTGTCACAAATGATGAAAGTAGAAGCATAATTTCAATAAGATGATGAGCAAAAGAGGCATCACCAAGAGGGGCTGTTACATTGGTCATCACATCGGAATTCCTGGTTTGCAGCAACAATTCCGGTGGGTGTGTGGGGGTTACGTTTGTGATTTCCCGAGCCCTTTCTGCAATAAGATTGAATCAAGCAACATGATCCGTTCAAAACGACCCACTCCCGTACAGGGTAGCTCGGAAAGAATAGCGATAGCAATGGTTGGTTGAGAGTAGCTTCAGTATTCCATTGTGACTATGAACATCCCGCGATCCTTAAGAATGTAATATGCTTTGGGTCCGTCGCGTGCAGGAGAAAGTGCCCCCCCAAAAGATCTCAGAATGATTGGCGGGCGTTCACTCAAACAGTATATAAAACATTAACAGGCATGTTGACCATCATTAACCACCAACCAACAGGTACACCAAGAAACGGCAAACCCATCTATATAATATAATTGGTTAATGATCTGCGTGATGTTCAGGAAGGACCTCCGCAAGAGATCGACAACATCATGATTGTTATAGAGACTCACCAATTTCGGGAGCACACCGTTTCAAACACAAGCGTGAACACAAAATGCGCTTAGAGACGAATCATCAAAAATCAGCAATCCATCATCCTAAGTGCAGCTAAGTGTATTCACCATGCTATTCACCATGCTATTCACCATGCTATTCACCATGCTATTCACCGTGCTATTCGCCATGATCAACCCTTAATACATGCCTCCATTGCTGGCCATCATCAGCTAAGGCGCGTTTTCTGGATAGTCCTGACCGACTTCAGGGGCTTGAAAAGCCATCGGACGAAATCCATGGCCCAACTTTTGGTATCGGGAGATCCATCTACAAGGGCGGCCCTGTGTTGAATCACCAGCGATTTCTGGTGAAACTGGTGGGGGTGATCAACATGGATCTACATTTCACCAACCAAACTGAAACTTTTTGACTCACAGCTGACCCCAGGTCACACCAGAAATGACGTAACCAAAGGGGCTGCGAATGTTGAAAACTTCTGGGAAGAGTCATGACCAAGCCACTTTCCACTGTAGTAGGTAGGCCACTCTAACGATAACGAGCAGTTTGAAACTTAGGGACCCCTGCTTCCATACTGCAATGGATGGGGCTAAGCAGGACCCTTCAAACACAATTCTCCAGGCCTTGCCGGCACTGAAGGAACCGCTAACTATCCTCGATGCATGGGACTGCCAGGGTAAACTCAAACTAGTCTGCACCCGTTTCTGCATACCCCATATGAACCGTGAGCATCCAAAAAACGTGAATACCACTTGGTTGCGAGCACAAAATGCCTACAACAGCAACAACGACACGTCCACAGAACATATATAATCACCAGCATCATTGCCAGCGTTATCTACATGACCCACCACCAGAGTACATGATATTCTGCAGCATCGTCAACATCATGCACAGTGTCATCATCATCGTCATCATTGTCACCAACATACAAATAGTAATCACCATCATCATCAGCATCATCATGATCATCATGATCATCACAAGTGAAAAATGCCACGAATTGACTCACATATATATATATATATATATATATATATAACGCACATATATAATGTATACAAAAAATATGGAATGTATAAATGCATATGTTGTATGCACCGTAAATCATCACTAAGAGGAGTAATCTACTAAACTTGTTGGCTCATTGTGGAAGTGCCATGTCTAACATCAAGGTAACCACTGCTGTTCCCAAGTCTTGGGGGAAGGCTGAGCAGTTCCATGAATACAAACAAGCCCAGGCGAGTTCGCCTCTCCCCAATCCTCACCATCTAATCTAATCATCATGCACTTGACTCTGCACAGTTGTAAGATGTTGCAAGCATCAAGCCGCAGAATCAACCATCTTACAAGTCTCATCTCAAACTGGGGTAGCTTGGCTCATCCACCGTGGTGACCCACGGAAGGGATGTGCCTTTCGATGCTGTTTTCCTCAGCTTCGTTCTTCTCAGGCCAAGGCAAGTGGCCTTGGTGAGCGGTTTTGCTGCGCTGGAAACACGGTTGCCATGATGATTCATGATGGTCAATGCTGATAGATGATGGCTATGATGGCTGTGCTGATAAAATGATGGTTCATGATAGTTCACAATGATAACATGATGGCAAATTATGATAAAATGATGGAAAATGATGATAACATGATGGCAAATGATGATAGATGATGGTTCATGATGGTCAATGATAGTGAGTATTGAGCCATGATGGCTGAAGAAACTTATTGCGGACGTGATATCATGTGATGGCATGCTATGTTTGATGATGCTTGATGTTGAGCACTGCTGCTTGATAATGTTTCATGACTGATGATGGCTACTGGCGGTTCTTGTCTGACAAGTGATCATTAGTCCCAATGGCGAATGCAAAGCCAATCTCTCTTTGTTGTTTGATAACTAATTGCGCATTCAACCCATTGCCAACCCCTAAGCCGCCGTTGGCTGCCAAGCAGTGCTTCGTGGAAGCAACGTATCCAACCAACCTTGCCCATCATGAATCACCAACATTCACTGAGCAACACTTCAAAATTGACCCTACAACAACTCCTGACAAGAAATAACACGGTAGTCCTTAGCTGCCTGCTTCGGGTGAAGCACAGGGCAACTCATGCTTGTGATTGGTGTCAACGGTCAGCGTTATCAGCAACACCATGCAGCAGTGGCTGTCCAGCCTTCGGTTCGACCTCCGAAGCGAATGATCTGGTCCTGACAACGGTCACGGGGTCGTGCGGTCGACCAGGTTTTAGGGCTTGGTCAGGATATTGGGGTTGATGATTGCTGGCGTTGTTAAGAATGGCTGTAGTAGTGATGATATCTGTTAACATCTGTTGACTGTGGTGATGTTTTCTCATTACGAATGCCTGTAGCAGTGATGATATCTAATTGATGGTGATGTTTTCTCATTAGGATTGGTCATGAGGATAATTAATCATGAATGATGTTGTAGGATGTGTATTCACAGGCACTACAGCCAAAACCAGCCTAAAACACAGTAGCTGCAGTACACTTTTCCTTGAGCCAAATGTGATAGGTCACACTATGTATATACGGTGCTTGGGGAATATGACACTACAAAACACCCCCCGCCGTCCGCAGCCCTTTGACTACGGAGGACGGAAGGCCTGTTCCCAATTGCACCGTAGGCCTCAGTGACAGGTGAGGCAGCATGATGTAGCATGACTTCGCATGTACTTGGCAAAAGGCTGTGCCTAAGGTGAGCTTAGTCACGTCTATTTACATCTAAGTCCCACTTTAAATCTTAGGTCTTACCAGCAGGAAACACTAACAACGGATGCAGGAAAAATGTGAAAAGGCACACGCAGCATGGAAGGCTCCTTTTGGTCGAGCAGAATCGAGATGCACCGCCGGCTGAGCTCTCGCAACAGCATTGAACCTATCGAGCTTGATTCCATTCTTGCAATACGATTTTGAGGAATTTAAAAATGAAAAACTTTGAACTCAATGGTCAATTGGCCTCAATGCAAGACAATGGACTCATGCCGATTGAACGCTGTGCTCAGATCGATGGCTTGAAATCAATTAAATTGTGATCCCAACAGGAAACACTCACAAAACAAGCGCAGACGACTGCACCTCTCGGTGAGCATTGGGTCACTCAAAAGTATTGTGGACTTTACCACGGAATCAGTTCTTGGCTGCCGTCGTCGAAGATCATACAAGTGTACAACAGATCGTTGATCTCAATGACATCTTCGGAAACGACCTTTCGAGTTGGCTTCGTCTTCGGCTGCGGTTCCATGTAGGTGTCGGCTCCACCAGCTTCAGGGCCTGCTGTCGAGGATGATGCGGCAGCGGCGGCAGTCGTCTCTGTGGGCTCCGGAGCAGCAGAGGAGGATGCAGCAGCAGCTGCACTTGACGCCTTCAATCTTGGGCTCAAAGGTGGAGAAGGAGGATTGCGCCTCTCCTGACGTTGGCGCTCCCTCTCTTCCTCTGCATCATTGCGTTCCACCAAACGAACCGACGATTGTTGGTACGTTGGCTGGATGCGCTGGCCCTTGTGAGGTCGTTCTCCTCCCTTGCCTTTTCCTTCGTAAGGACGTCCGGCATACCCTTTCGAGTAGCTTGATCCATAGCCTCCACCACCATAGCCTTTGCCTCTTCCTTGCTCGGGGCAATCACGGGCGTAGTGGTATGGAGATCCACAGATGTAGCACTCGTTTCGGTACTCACGATTCTGCCATCCGCCATAGCTGCCGTAGCCAGACTGACGCTGGTCTTGCCAGCTGCTGCCGTAGCCACCCTGTTGGCGATCCTGCCAGCCGCCTTTTCCACCTTGGTCACGGCTGTGCCAGCTTCGATCACCATGATGTTGGTCCTGCCAAGTGCCTCTCCATTGACCCCAGTTGGTCCAAGAAGACTCACCGGCTGACCCTTTCGGGTAGCTTTTGCCCTGTTCCTGCTGGTAGCCCTTGCCCTTTTCAGTGGACTGCCCCTTTTGATCAGCCTTTCCCTTTCGCAGCTTTGGATTGAAGGCTCTGAACCTCCCTTCCAATCTTTCTTCGGGTGTGTTTGTTTTGTCCGTTGGGAACTTGGACACCGGCGTTGCCACTGCAGTTCTCTGATCGGTGATCTGCACTCTCTCATTGAGCAAGTCGAAGTTGTCCTCGAAGTTGGCTCTGGAGAAGATCGCCAAGTCCACCCATTGATCAGGAACTTCATTGGCTTCACAAAGCATGGCAGTGTTCTGCCATCCTCGAACTTCCGGCACTGGTTCCCCACGTGC
Source organism: Symbiodinium kawagutii (assembly GCA_009767595.1). Taxonomy (NCBI): domain Eukaryota; class Dinophyceae; order Suessiales; family Symbiodiniaceae; genus Symbiodinium; species Symbiodinium kawagutii. The sequence goes on along the minus strand of VSDK01019828.1, from coordinate 44,241 downwards.
TTTTGCCACCCGAGTTGCATAGACGGCGAATTGCGCCAAGGTGAAGAATCTCCCAAAGTGCGCAATGTAGGCCTCTGATGCAACATCGAAGGGGGTCGAGACATCTCGATCCTTGGCTGGGACAAACACCAGTCGCGTCTGAACTCCCGTTCCCTGGCCTTTCTCACGAGTGTTGTAGTCACGGACAAAGTCCGGTGACAAAGATCTGGCCAGGTCCTCCAAGAACTTGCAGCACGGCAAAGTGAGTTGCGCCATTGCGCAAGCATGTTGGTAGAACGGGTCCACCTCGAGGCGATGTGCCACATCATCGAAACCAAAGTCTCGGGCACGTCTGACATGATTCTTGGCCACGTCCCGAAGGACGGCGAAGTTTGATTTGCCAGCTCTGCGGCCCTCGGTTTGATTCCTCTCTGACAATCGTTGTCGCCTCGGCTGGATGCCAGTGACCTTCTCAAGAGTGAAGGTGACTCCAAGTTCAGCGGCCTGACTTTCCAGTCGGCATAGCTCTGTCGCAAGGCGACTGTCTGGCCATGCTTCGAGCCACTGGAAGCAGTGTGGGCACTTCATCCACCCGTCAAGATCTGGCTTGCCGCAAAAGGGGCAATTGACTCTCAAGATCTCGATCTGGCGGCCAATGATGCATTCTGCAGGGGTGAGGTTGTCCATGCGCTCCTGCAAAACCTCCGCATCATTTTCCCGAGCCCATTTGCCTTGGCGCTTGCCCTTGCCCCGGCCTTTTCTCTGCTGCTTTCTGAGGAGCACCGCATCGGAGTTGGACACGCCAGCGTAGACGTTGTACCTCACATCGAAGGTGGTCTTGACCGGTCCCTGACGGGTTTCCAGTTCCCGAGAAGCTTGTCCCAATCTGACTGCCTCCTTGTGATATGAGTTCCACACTCCTGGGCGAATCCCCTGGCGAAAGGATGCGAACTTCTTGCTCAGTTTGTCGAAGTGATCTTCCATTTCGCTCATGCGGAAAGTTGGCGGTTCTTGAAGCGCTGCCTTGATCTCCCGGTTGTACTGGCCTCGTACCAAGGGGTGAGCCCTGTTGGTCCAGGTGAACTCGCGGTTGACTGCGTCGTACGCACAGATCACAAAGGCATTCGAGATGTAGTCCGGGGAGAGGATGGCTTCGTCTGTCCGGAACAATCTGACTCCGTGCTGAATGAGCAGTTCAGTGTCAAATGCAATGTAATATTGCTTTCCGGCTCGCGTTCCCGCTAGCTTTCTCATGTTGGCCGACCACGGGCTCATCGTGATAAAGAAGTTGTGGGCTCTGCCCGAAGAGCGTGGCCATCCTCCTGGCACAAGTCCGTGCTGGACAATCTGTACCAAGGTTTGGCGGTCGCAGCTGTGGTAGAGGATCTTCGGCACCTCATCTTGGAGCTCTCTCACCAAATCGGGCCTGGAGTTGTACCGTGGGAAAGACAACTGGCGATCGAGCTGCTCCTTGGTGAACTCAGGGTCCAGGGTGTAGACCTGCTTGATCACCGAGCTCAATCGACACTGATCCAACAGGGCCTGGTTGTGTCCTTGGACAACCCTGATGGCAACAGGCATCCACGGCAAACCTTTCCAGGTTGCTTCTGATCCTTCCACTCGAGTCAACTTGACTTGAAAGCGTCGGCTATCCGAGCTGCGGATCACCTGCAACATCTCCCAATCCTGAAGATGGTAAACATAGCCCCTCATATGGTGCTTCACATCCCCCCATGCGGCTGACATCTCAGCTGGATTGAACGCAGGCGAGTCCCGACCCCATGACAGTGCATGTCCCCTCAAAAGATAGGTCAACTTTCTGGAGATGAGGTTGGGTCTGCCGTAGCTGGTGGCCTTGTACGGGATGCGATCCTTCAAATCGTTTGGATCAAGCCACACAGCTTCCTCTTGGCGTTCAGTTGCTTCCTGGAGCTTGAGTGTCACTGGATCCGGATGGAGCTTGAACTCCTTGGGCTTCTTGGAAGCTGGCTCCGGACGAGTCTTGGGCCGAGCCGGCACGGCCTCTTCGACCTTCGTCTCGTCCTTGACCTCCGGCGCACCTGTGTCAGTCATCTCTGCATCAGGTTCATCGGCCGGCTTTTCAGCCTGCTTCTCCTTGACTCCCTCATCATCCGGATCATAGTCCACCTCTTCTTCATCATCCGCCTCCATGGCCTTTGGGCTGGGCACGTCCTCGCCGATCTCTTGTCCCTCGTCATCCATGATTGCGAAGGGGCGCTCATCCTCATCAAAGGGGTTGATGATGCCCGGCCTTGCGGCTTCCACCTTTTCCCAGTCCGCCTTGTTTGGAATGTCCTGCTCTGGGATCATTTCAAATTCGTCATCCTGCACCATGCTGAACCCAGCATCAATTGCCTCATCCAAGTCCTTCTGGATGTTCAAGCGAATGCGGGTGTCCTCATCATCCGAATCCTCGTTGATCGTGTCAATCGGCATGAGGGACGTCGCATCTTGCACAGTGAATCCAGTTCCCAACGGCTTGTCCTCTCGGACAGCTTGATCCTCCGCTTCGTCAACTGCTTGAGCACACCATTCCATCACCTCAGTGTCTGCATCCTGGCAGGCCTGGTCAAGGTTCGGGGTTGGCTCAACAGCACCTGGCGTCTCAGAGTTCAAGACTGCTTGGACTTCTGCCGTCTCTCGGAGTGCGATCTTAAAGGCAAGTAAATGCGGCCAGGTTTCCACACCGGCTTTCAGGATGTTCGGGTCTGGGACCATTGCAAGGCTCTGGCGTCTGACATCATCACCAACGGCCATAATCTCCACCGCTCTGAGGTGAAATACGATCATGGATTTGACTGCCCTGATCACCGTCTTGCGGTTGAACGGGTCATCTGTCAAGTGGTACTGATCGTACTTACTACAGTTGCTTGCGATGATGTCGGCGCATTGGCACATGATGCCGTTGTCGCTGAGCACCTGGAACCACTTTCCCATCTCGCGGTTGTATTGAGGTGGGAGCTGGTAGTGCTTGCCGTCTGCGTTCCCGACGAACATGATGTCGTGAACGTCCTCAGACTTCTTCAACTCCAGCATTTCCCCCACTGCATGTTCAACCCGGGCCTTCTGCTTCTGATTGTGCTCGGCAGCGATCTTTCGATCGGCTTCAGTTCGGTTCCACTTTGGTTGGTGGACCCACTGGCTGC
>VSDK01019828.1:27454-40931 GCA_009767595.1 Symbiodinium kawagutii | reverse complement strand
CCGCTCATGGTAGAGCCATCCAAGAGGTCTCCCCAACAAAGCTTCTGGCGATTCTTGGGATCAAAGGGGCGATGCACAAGTGCGATGGATGAATCACCGCCAATGAGAACATCGACCTCACCTCTCGGTGGGCATGGTACAGCAGCGTACATCATATCCGGATGCTCGTTGAGTTGGGAGCTCAGGCGCTGGTAGGAGGTGTAGGTCTTGTTGGAGTCCTGCATGATGAGAGCCTCCACTACACTCCCCAATGCCACCTGCGCCGAGCCCAACATGTTGGCACCGGCGAAGCCATCAATGAAGACAGCCCCCACAGCCGCTGCACGTGCCTCGTTGAAACACTGTTCCCAATCACACGCGTTTTGATACACCGAGTACCTGAAGTTACTGGGTAACTGGCTTGCCTCTCGGCGAGCTTTCTCCATCACTGACAGGTTGCGTGCCTCGTCAGTGTATTTCTCTCGCATGCGCCTCTCCTCGCTGGCTGCTCGAGCAGAGGCCATATCGGTCGAGATGCAAAGGCAAGAAGGTACAAGTGCTTGGTACGCTTGAGATCGAGATTGCTGTTGGAAGCATTGGTGAACAGTGTCAGCAAATAGTTCCGTGTAAGATTCAGTCATCTTGAGGGATTTCCCACGTCCCTGTGCATGAGAGTGGTTTCCGTCACACTGATATTTTTCCATCATTGATCCTAGCACGTTGCAATCAGTAGCAATGGTCCACGGCTTCTTTATAGGTGTTCCATGTTCATCCTTGGTACCAAGCATACATCCATCAAAACTGAAAGAATCCAATTCCCTCTCGCTCAAGAACTTGGCGACGAATGGGTATTTCCAGTATCGACATCCCTTTGGCCATTCGATCGCAAGCCAATGATCCCTAGTTATGATACCAAGGAATTCTTTCAAGGCTTTCCACAATCTCTTGAACAGCACTATGTGGGCAATCACTTTCTGTGCGGCACCGGGGTCCTTCATGTTGATGTATGTCCATGGTGTACCCCCCGTGCACGGAAGGCTAACCCAAACAAGGACTCTCTTGGACTTAGGAAAGTTGTTCACTATGTCGGCCACGTACTCCCTGTATTTCACATCCAGTAGACTGTGCTTCTTTGTGAATTGCACTGTACGACAACCACTAGCACTCTTCCTATCAGGGTCGCTCAATCTCGAAGATGGATCAGAGCAAACTTCAATCAGGAGACGCTGGGGTGTCGGACCACTGGCAGAAGGTTCGGCTACGGATTTCTCCGTGCTTTCTCCAACGGCAAGGGCCTGGGGCCGTCGCTGTTTGGATGAACCTCCTTTTGGCTGGAAATCGGGTGCAATCATGTGCGACAACAGCGAAACAGCAAACTTCCATTTCTCAGCGTTGGTAAAGGGTTTAGTCAATATGTCAGCGGCCTGCATTATGCTAGGTCCATGAACCAACCCATACCATTTTCTACGGAATTGTTCGCTAAGCCAAGATAAATTCACTCGTTGGGTCTTGTCCGTGTGCCTAAAGGCAGGGGATTTGCCACTCTCAAGGATTCTTATAGTAGCTTGGTTGTCTTCCACGAAAACTCCCTTGATTGAGTTGGCAAGAATCATTGAGACCATCATCTCTCCTTGGCGTTCATTCCCAACAAATTCCCAGTCGGTGGTGCACTCCTTGATTTCATGGGCTTCAACCTTGTAGTCGGCATCATACGGACCATACACTCGAAAGTAGGTCTTGCCCTTCCATTGGTCAGGGGTAGCATACGCACCTTTGGTTTCCCAGTTGTCCTGCTTGAAATCCACATTCTCATCCTTTACCATGATGGTGGTCCTAGTTCGTCCAATCCTATCGATGGCAATGGGAGTAGTTTTGGACTCTCCCGGATGGTACAAATGAGCACGAGGCTTGTTGTGAACTCTAGCAAGGATCCGGCGATTAGCTTGGTACTCCCAGTGATCCCCATCAGCCTCTTTGGCTGTCACCACATCTTGGGTCGGCAAATCTTTCGGTTTGCGTTGTCGATTCTTTGTTCCACCTCCCCCCGCGTTCTGGAGGAAAGCCCATAAACCGGAAGAAGGAAGACCGACAGAGCGCAACGAGATATTTGCAGCAACCACTTCACTTTCAGTACTAGAAATGGAGACACTGGTTTGTTTCTTGCTAAATGCGGTCAATGGGAAATAGGTATTGGGACCTATGAGCACAAGGAAACATCCTGTGGTACTCTTGTTGTCGTGTTCACCCGCATGATCAGCATCGGCAAAACAAAACAACCGGCACTCTTGAATGGTGTCACCAATGAATGCTTGCAATTTGATGTCAAGGGTCCAATGGATGTAAGAAACGAGCCTGTGCAAACCTTTGTCACAATCACTCGACCACTTAGTCACACGAGATGCCAACCCTTGGACCGCCCGAAGGAGGTCGAATCTGGCCATACGAGCTGCAAAGAGGATCTTCATCAACACCTTGGTTGCGATAGGGGCAAGTGTTCCTTTGGATTCCTGTTCTCCTGCAGTAGGGCGCGAGATTCGTTCCTCATGAAATGGTGTCTGAACTTTCTTGAGGGAGCTGACATCTTTGTTTGCAAGTGTCAAGTAGCGAGTAACGCATGATTCAAGGAATGGTTTCATGTCATAGGTCATAACATTGACTGGCTTTGACATGCTCGGCTGATCCTCAAATAGCTGATCCATGTAGGAAAAGCCTTCTGCTCTAGCCTTCTTCTTTGCACTGCTTTTGTCCCGCTTAATCGCTGCTAATGCATGTTTTGGATTCCCACATTCTTTGGTGAACAAGTATGTGGTCCCGACCCACATGTTTGGATGTCTTTTACCTTGTGAGGTAACACCAGACTCATCCTGAAACAAGTCCCATGATGAATCGGCATCACCTTCCGGTGTGCTAGAAAACACTTCGGTGCATCGAATGTTTGACAGGTTGCACTCTTTCATGGTTTGTTCGTCGGGCACATACAAAGTCTTTCTTGGCTGACAGTGATGTCGAATGTAGACTCCTTGGTTCGGTACTACCTCCCAGAAATCCTGTGTCCTATGCGCCGCAGCGGCCACCTTGGCGGCTGGGTCGGGCAAGGACTTGTCGAACAAGTGGGCAAAGGGATGAGCACTAGTCGGAAGAGTTACTCCTTCACTGAACTTGTGGTCACACCCTAGGTAACGGCCGACATCACCCGGGACGTCCATGTCGATCCGTGACCCAATCATCTGCCAACCTTGCGACATTGATTCCTTAGGACCCGCCATTTTGAAGTCATCGACATATACCACTAAGAGGAGTCGAAGTTCGGGGTGATAAAAGACAGACGGCCACCCTTCCGGGTCTGGCATTATGAATCCAACCTGGAAGAGCATGTGTTCGCAATGATGTTCCCATAAGCCCCCCGAATCGGGGTGACCATACAAGGCAATGCGCAGTTTCACCACAGGTCTTGAGAACTTACTCCATGTCTGGGGCCAACGATCTCTTGGAAGTTCCACCCAGGTATCAACACCTTTCATAAGGGCTTGGGTGTAAGCTTGGACCCCATCGTTCTGTTGGGTGGTGAACCCTGGCTGGCTACCGTAAGCATCCACGGCTTTGCCTGCCTCCATGGTCGCAGGGGACGACCCCAGCTCCGAGAACAGTGCCACATCGGCATTCTCATCCCGGACATTGTTTCCTTGGAACACGGTTCGTCCTTTAAATTTCCTTAGCTTATGGCCATCTGGCAGCTCGCTGCCCTTCTCAACACAGATCTCAAACACCTTGCCAACATGTACCTTCTTCCCGGACTTCTTCGCTTGTCCAGACACTGCGGACCACTCTTGGACTGTATCATACAACCAAGCTGTCTTCTTGACAAGTTTATTCCATTCGATATCCAGTGCCTCTTGAGCTTTAGGATTCGACCTAATCTCCTTTCGGTTCACTGGTCTGGCAACAAGAGTATTGATGACCCGTTCCCCAGAGTGAATGGTTACTCTCATCAACTTCTCGCGGTGTCTTTGGGGATTGTAGTTACATGTGGGCATGGCTGGGACTGTTTCCCCGTGATCTTCGCTGTAAGCTCGGTGCAATTGATTCAGGACGGCGGCAACACCCGGCTTGCCCTTTTCAAGGCGCTTCAATTCAGCGTCGGATCGTTTCCGTTTCTTTTTCTCTGCCTCAATCGCAGCAAGCTTCTTTTGTTCCTCTTCGATGGCAACCCTTCTGGCTTTCACTGACATTGATTGCCAAACAAAAGATGGGATATCCATTGGTTTGCTTGACCCCTTATACCTTCTGGTCTTGAAACCATTGGCGCTGTAAAAGCTTGGGTCATTGATTGAAATCTTTTCTTTCTTTCCACTGATTGGGTCAATCACTTCGATCTTCTTGTCATCACCGTCCCCGTCATCATCATCATCATCTTCATCTCCCCCCGGGTGGTGGTCATCGGGTCGTGTTGTCAGATCAAGAGGTTCGGGAGAAAAGATGGTGGTCATGACTTCGCAACTAAGAATTTCAGCTTCAAGATCAAAAGCTTCGGGGTCGATTTTCAAACTTCTCTCCAGTACGAACCATGCCCCATCGAGCTTGTGACAGGTGGTCCTGAATGGGAATTCCGACACCTCGAACTTGTCAATTGGCTTGATCATGTTTTCTGAAAACTCTCTCACGTTGACATGACACCCAGCGTATTCAAACCAACCTTCCTGATTGTCAACATGGTTCAAGAATGCCAACCACGTGGGGTGATGGACGGCATTGGCCATCGATGATTCAACTGGCTCTCCAGCTTCGATGTCACGTACCTTCGGCTCCGGCTCTCGCACGGGCTTGGCGTCCTGATCTTCAGCAGTGCGCTCGATAAGCCTCTCAATGCGGTCTACTTCACCGGAAGCTGGGTCGTAACCCAAAGCGTTGGCGTGTTCGGCCATTGGGAAGGTGATGGACTCGGGTCGATGTATTTTGCTAACCCGCAACACAGAAGAAGCTGTACCCTCGGGTGCATCAATCAACTGCTTCAGTGGTGTGACTAAGAATTCTTTTCTCCAGCTGAATTCGGGGTGAATGACATATCCTAAGAACACACCGGGGCTCGACGTTGGCTCAAACCGTCGGTTTCCCTTTTGTTTCTTGCTGGGTCCCATCCAATAGTCGATCAAACTACCGAAGGGAATACAGTCACCAGGGAAATTTTCTCCGAATCTGAGCTTCCAAGGATTAGTACCATCAGCCTTGGTAAGAACCGTTTGCATCAGGCACCAATGTCGGGCAGCGTGTGGCCAATAAAGGTTGTGAAGTCCAGCTTGATTGAGGTTCACCCTAGCTCCCTCCAACACCGCACGAATGGCTCTCTCCGCAACAGCATTACTCTTTGAAATGTAAGGCTTGCTAAGAACATGCCTGACTTGCAACTGATCCAATGCGGAGATGAGTTCTGGGGCGTTGTCACTATAGAAAACTCCCACTTCGTCACGGTGACCTATGAAGTGCCTAAGGGCAAGAACCGTATCCTTCGCTGAACGTCTTACACTAGGATAGATGTAGATGAAATCAGTAGCCACATCTTTGATGACTAGAGCAGCCTTCTCCTCATCAATACCAAGTTCCTCGACGTCATCGCCCACAACCAAGAAGTCACCAGTGAGGTGCTCTCCGAACTGTTCAGCTTTCACCTGTCTGGATCCTCCAACGGCGTACGATGGGGGCTTGAGCATCTTGCTCTTAATACACACGTCGCAGTATGGATTCTTGGGTAGATGAGTAAGGAGGTGTCGCATGGATTTAGCTTCGGCTCTTAAAGCCTTTTCACCAGCTAACCTCTTCTTCGGCTCTCCAACATCAGATACACTAGAGCTACTCCCTTTTGATTTGGGTTCAGCCTCGGCTCCAGCCTCTCGGCCGGCTTCATCAACATCATCCTGAATGACTTCAACCTCCTCAGCATCTCTGGGTTCATCAAGGATGTCATCATCATCAAACAACTGTTCAGGGGTTTGTGGAATCATATCTCCCACACCGGCGTCAGAAATCGTGTCAGGGCAAGAGTCAGGTGACTCTGCCTCGCGAGCGAAGTGCCGCCTGAGCTCACTCGACCTGGCTTCAGAGGGTGCATAATCCTCCTCGGCTTCAGGTGGTCCTAACACAGGTGTCGTGTCGCCTCCAGTGAGGTCAACCACTTCATCTGATCTAGGTGCGGTAGTTTCCTTCCCCCCGGGTTCAACACGACCTCGCGGAGATGGAGCACAAACCACTCCTGGAGAATTGGTAACATAAGGCACAAAGTCGACAACTGTCAGTGCAATCTTCTCACCATTCGGTTTCTTGAAGTATGGATCTTCCCCCTTCGAACCCAGCCAAACAAAATCATATTTGTCTTTGACACATCTCATACCCACGGAGAGGACGGCAGGTGTGCTTGGAACCAAGTATGGATCAACTGTTTTGCAAAGTTGGGGCACAAAGACCTTTCCTTGGCGATCAGAAGAATTTTCGCCATTGGCAGTAATCATTTTGATGGGTCGATTAGAATAGTACCCATAGTCATCAGGCAAAATGTCATCAGACACAAGGTCTTGGGCACTACCCGTATCTGCGATCCAGTCAATGTTCAGTTGAATAGGATTCTTGATTTCCTTTCTAGAAGCAGCCGGGGTAGCAACAATATGCTTTGGAATGCAAAAGTCACAACCAAACTCGGTGTCACAGTTGTATCCGCAATCAGCGGGATTCCCTTCCAGCTCGTTGCACACAGCCCCAGCCAACATCTTGCCAACAGTGATAGCATCAGTGATACTCGACTGGTCGACTTCGAACCTGTGTCCCCACGGGAATGTCCTCCTCACCTTGGGTTCAGGGTTTCCAATCGGCCACATATCCCCTTTGACCTTGAACTTGGTTACGGAGACCTCGTCACTGAATGCTACAGCCGGGCAACACATGATTGACTGGTTGGTGATGTGAGCTGCCTGGGAAACCGATGCAAGAACGGATGCCAACAAACACACCGCTGCCGGTGAAGCTTTGTTCCTAGGCGATCGGCTACCCTTCGGGCTCTTGCTTCTTCCTGGGCTCTTGCTCTTAAACCTGCGAGGACTCTTGCTGGTCTTGCGCTTCCCTGAGCTGTCCCTGGAACCTGAGCGAGCTGGGGTGGCCTTCCTAGGCTTTCCCGGCTTGTCGGAATGGGCAAACTTGCATTCAGTACCTTTGTTGCATCTACCTTGCTTCCAGAATTTGCACACTTTCTTGCCATTACCTCCCGGAGATGATGTTCGACTTGGCGACCTACCTCTCGGTCGGCTTGGCTGTCGTTCCTTTCTTGGTGGGGGTGTCTCATGCTTGTACTTGCACCTGTCAACCTTACATTCCCCCTTAAGAAATGCTCGACAGTAGCCCTTGGGAACATGACTCGGCTTTGCGTCGGCTGCGGGAGCGGACGGCTTGCCGGGGTTCGTGGATAGACCTCTCGCAACCCGCTCGCGGTTTGCTTCAAGTCTTTCCCGATCCAAGTGCTTCCTGACTGCATCGATGAGGAATTCATACGTTCTCTTCGGGTCCCCTTCCGGGGCCCGGTGATATTCATTCATATCATGTTGGATAGCTCGACAGTTCTTTACTTGTCGGTAGAAGAGGGTCTCTAAGACGTCTATACTCGGCACTTGGGTGATGCCAGCCATCACTTGGTCCCAATTCGTAATGAAGGTCTTCAGATTGTCTCCCTTGAGGGTCACGTTAAACAAATCTTGAAGAGCATACGTGGCACCATGTTTGATGTTGGTACTGAAGTGATCATTGATCATCAACAGAAGCTGTCTCCCCCTCACAATCCTCTTGGCAGCAGCCTCTTGCTCCTTGAAGGTATCAACCTTTCTGGCAAAGTCCCCAGTGAGAACATTCGTCAGGGCTGACATCAATTTGGCATCCAAAGTAGCAAACGGCTGCACCTTCCGGAGAGCTTCGAGGGTCTTTCCATCATCCCAAATCTCGCTAATCCATGCAAATGCGTCGTCGGGCTTGGTCGATGCTGCCACAACAGCGTCTCTCACCTTGATCTTCCAATTGCGGTACGATTCCGCCTGTGGAAATGGTGGGATTTTGATTGTGTCAGCTTCCTTGATACGGTTTCGGTCATCGGCATCATTCTTCTTTGAAGAACCTCCGAACAATGATCTCAACCTTCTCATGAACTTCTTATCACTGTCATCTGAGTCGCCATCATCATCACCGTCCCCATGTCCATCGTCACCTCCATCAGGAGGACCTCCCCCACCAGCTCCAACAGTGCCTCGAGAAGGATCCGAAGGCTTGGGAGCTTCCCTTGGATATCCGCCGCCACCGCCTCCAGGTAATCCTGGTGGCCCACCGCCCGGAGCACCGCCAGGCGGATTGCCTGATCCTTCAGCTTTCGTGCCTAAGGGTGCGGCCGTTGGTCCCCTTAGTTCTTCGGGGGTCCATGGTGAAGCCAAACCTGTGAAAGGCGGAGTTGGAGTTGACGGCTCAGGTACAACGACAAAAGGTGACGGGGAAGGGAATTCCTCGGTAGGTGCACGGCTTTCATCAATGGGCACTGTAACACCATCGGCTGGTCCTCCCGGACCGCTTGTTGCAACGACAAGTGGAGCCGATACCTTTTCCATCCTAGGTTCAGTGCGTGATGGCACAAACACCTCTTGTTTTGGTGGTGGATTTTCTGATGGCCTCCGGGCTGGGGGTTCATGAATGCCTCTTGTGACCTCCGATGCAACCGGTCCGAACAAATTCGGTCTAGCACTCACAGATGGATAAGTCGGAGAAGAAGCTTTGCCTCTCAGTCCAGTGGGAACAGATGAATCAGCTGGCGCAGTGGCAGTGGCGGCAGGAACAGCGGTCAACATGGTAGTCGTAGGAGCTGCCTCAACGATGGGGGCGGTCATTGGCATCCTGAGCTGGCTGTCAACCAGGGTCTGGAGCTTCTGGTTCTGCTGTTGTTGCATGAGAACGAGTGACTTCAACTCCTCGATTTGTTTCATGTGTGCTTGCTCCCGTTCATGAGCTTCGCGGCGGAGATTGTCAATCACCGCATCTTTGCTTGTCAACGACTGCCGCATGTTCACGTCCAAGACTCGTTTGTAATCTTCCACATGGTGATGTAACTCACTCTGTTCGAGCCTCAATTGCTCTCTTGCGTGGTTTTCTTGCAACACCGCATTTTGGTTGATCTGGAACATCTCTTGTTCTGCCCTCAGACGTTCCTCAACCTCACGAGCGATCAGTGCTTCCTTCAACTCACGGGTCTTCTCTTCATGGGCATGATCGGCTTGCATCTCAACATTCTTCAAGATCTCTTGGTGTCGACGTTCGGCCTGCGTTTCCACAAGGCTTGTGATTGCAGGGTCATGCGTCTGAACCATAAGATTCTGTTGAGTCAAGTTCACTTGGCGATTATCATGGTAGTCCTGGCGCGTCAAATGGATCTGACGGCCATCATGAAGATGAGACTCCTGACGATCAACATGTAGATTGCGATTCAAAACGTTGGTTTGTGATACGCTCGGCACTCCCTCTCGGAAGGCATCCGGCATTCGGCCTCGGTTGGAGAATCCATGAGACTGTGGCGCGAGCGCGACAGGCAAAGGAGGCAAGGCCACGTTCCGATTGCTTCTCGACCTCTCAGAGGCCGGAGGGGTGTGTTGTGGTGTGCTTATGTCATGCGTCTCAGCGGCGATCGGCAACAACCCAGGGTTTGCCATGGCTTCGCTCGAGGGATGAGCGCCCGGGCCACCTTCGGAAGCAGAAGGTGGGGCCGACATAACCAGCGCAGTTACAACCACTAGAGACTTACGGCTGATAACCTGTATTCACAGGCACTACAGCCAAAACCAGCCTAAAACACAGTAGCTGCAGTACACTTTTCCTTGAGCCAAATGTGATAGGTCACACTATGTATATACGGTGCTTGGGGAATATGACACTACAAAACAGGATGGTCGGCAATTGATCACCATGTTCAACAAAATGCTGACGATTTTTGATGGGTACTGATGGCGAGCAGTCTGCTGTAGTGTGCAATCATGGTTGGTATTGGTTCATAGTTGGCAATGCTTGTTCGACATGATCCTCTGCTCATGATCGTTCATACTTTGAGACTTGAGAGATTAAAAAAACATATACATAGTACCAAATAGCGGCTATACTAGTAATAATTGTGTATGCTCTACTATGTATCTGTGAATATCTGTGAAATATGGCTAATGGAAAATCATTGCGGCAATGATGGTACCCGTGGCTGGTGATGATGGATGGCGCCACCTTGTTGGCTAGGTGGATTGGGCGTCATCTGGGGTTTTCTCAAAATAGGAAACCACAAAAATGCTTGGCTTATACTGGCTTACGTTTATCGATTGTTGATAGTAGATGATTTGGGGGTGTTAAAAATAGATGTTTTTTCTCCGCCACACCTTTTTCCGGCATCGCGTCAACGGGTCAGCGGGGGGCGGGAAAGGGCGGGAGAGATCAGGGGGGGAGGCGGCTGGGGTGTGGCGGGTCAATCCATCGGGCATCGGAAAGGAGCACGGGGGCGGTAGGGAGGGGGAATCGATGGCTAGTAGATTGTTTATATTGTGAATATCTCAAAATATGACCTGGTTTTATTAACAACCTCAACCTGATTGGAAACGCCAAAAATGGTCGTTTATATGACTTGCGAAACCACCGGCAATTCATATGACTTGAAAAACCAGCGTCCGATGAAATCATTGAGGCACCAGCAACCCTTGAGCTATCGCTGGATATGCCATGACCGGCAAATCAACCGGCACAACGGCGCGCGGCAACCGGTGGCGGAAGCCACCTGTCCTTAGCTACCGGGTGGGCCAACGCGGGCTCGAAGGTCTTGATGCCTCCCCAGGTCAGCCGCCGTTGACGAATGGCTGAGTTCACCAGGATACCAGGCGAATGGATGCGAATGGTAGATATGGCTATGGGTAAATATTAACCATCAATATTAAGCAACAATAATAGGGAAACAAAGGTTGATGATGGGAACCATCCGCGATAATGTTGGTTTCTGATTAGTGTAACCCCCCTGAAGTAATGAAAATAGATGAAACCAACAGGTAGATACTAATCAGAAACCAACATTATGAATAATTTGTCAATGGGCTCAATTTGCCATACTCTAGCATCTATGATGCACATTTGAATATTTCAAATGTCTCCAACACATACGCTGGTTAAAGTAGTGTGGGTAAGGCCGGGGACTGTTCAGCATACCAGAAAAGTAAACATGTGGTCAAACCCCAGCAAACCAGAAGGGTAAAACATGTAAACATGTGGTCAAAAGTCCATAGCGGTTAATCATCATGGACAATAGGGTTGATATAATGAAGAAACTGACACCGAGTCCTGCTGATTAACAGTTCTACGGAGCTATACTATACCGTTGATTGATTACAGAAATGACAACGATATAATGTTGGGTTCCAGCAATGCCCGAAAAAAGCAGCTGCTTTTTAGTTTTGAGATGTTTTGAGCAGTAGTTCCATCATCAACATCATCAACTTCAGAAATTTCGAGATATGCATGACCTATGACGATTTATCATCCACATCAACAGTAGCATATGTTCAGTTTCATCATCTTTCATCAACATCAGAAAGTTGTTCCCCAAATTTGGACCTCACATCTTCAACCCTTGGGCAACGATTAGCTTGTGAAATGCATCTTCCCCATCCAAGCCCCACTCCAGCTGACCTCCGGCCAAGCCAATATCACCTGGAGCTATGGATTCACAAGCATGGTCACATCCCCATCGTGGCTGTGGTCTGAGGAAAGCTGTGCCAGCTGTCACTGTGTTGTCCAAACGAGGTCCGAATACTTAAAATGCTTTGTCCACACACTCGCCACCCGGCACCACTCTAGAACCTGGGGTCCAATTTGTGGCTGTTCTTGTTGGCGTCCGTGGATGGACTGGCTTGTTTTTTGGATTGCGCATGGTTATTCAATCTATGTGCGTTGTGCTCCACTTGGTTTTGTCATTTTTGGGCAACGTACATGGTCCTAACTTGAGGTGGCGTGGGGGGTTGTTGAAACGCTTGCCAACACTCGCCTCTATCTAAGGGTGTTGTAAGGGTACGCCCAGTTGTCACCTAGTTATCAACCACTATAATAGTAGAATAAACCAACCAGTCACTTGGGGCTCCCAAACTGGCTAGGTCGAAACCACCATTTCTGTTCGGTACTGGGTAGGTCTCACGAAACATTCGGCAGGTGACGCTGCTATGAAGAAAGCATGGCCAGCCCGGTACCATGATGAGGCCCCCAAATCATGGTTCCAGCGAAATACCTATATTTTAAAACTACATATAAACCAAATAAATAACATCCACATAGAAATTCCAAATTATATATATATATATATTAGATATCTAATTCATTTTTACAAAAAATCATTCACGCATGTGCTATAAACTGGTGAATCCCAACGTGTCAACAAGCGTGACTTTTCGAAGTGATCGCCTCCCACGAGGCAGGAAATTGACCATGCTGAACCAGCACCGCGGGTGAATGCTGCAGGAAGCTGCTGCGCCTTGTTCGAAATCCACCTTTTGGTCCAAGTGCATGGAGTTCATGAACTTCTGCCATCTGCTCAGCTTCACTGCCTGCAAACATCTCCAACGGTGCAAGGTCTTGGAAGGGAAGAGGTCAGGCTCATGTCGCCCAGTAATGCTGTAAGAAGCCAAGCTTTCAGGGGGTTGATCCCATCAGGCACGGTGTTCCTGGAATGGCCTACGGCTGGTGCCTTCAACGTCTGTGCTTGGTGGTTTAGCATGGTTGGAATCACTCATAATGAATTACTGGTGAATGGGTAGCTATGAAGAATGACTAGGGTTGATGGGTAGTTACTAACCACGGTAACTCGACTGAAGTTCATCACGAATAACATCATTGCTGGGTGTTTATGAATCATAGTAATTTGATTTGAGCAGTAGTGGTTGAAATGAGAAATAACAAGATTCATCATCATCATCATCATCATCATCATCATCATCATCATCTTCATCATCTTCGTCATCATCATCACTTTATATATGGTTATTACTATAATCTTATTGTTATCATTATTACATATCTAAAACTGTTCAACTGCAATGTGGAAACTCCAACAGATCAATATCCAAAACACCTTCAAGCGCCCACGGCGTTGGGTGCCGAATGCCTGGTGCAGCCCCGTCCAGCGCCTTGAATGTCTCAATGATGATTTCTCCTCGGGCCAACCTGCCACAGGAGTGGGGATTGGCACCTCAAAAACAAGAGCTGCTTGCAAGAAGAATTTGTCCAAAAGTGGGGGTTGGTTGCTACAAGTGGGGGTTGGTTGCTACACATCGCAAAACATGGCCAACAATAACAAGGCAAACTACCAACATGAACGACATGAAAAAGAAAGAGAAGAAGAAGAACAACAGCGACAACAACTATGTTCGACCATTGCCATCATAAACACTCCTAATATAGTTACAGGATTGTGTAGGGA
>VSDK01019828.1:12271-27435 GCA_009767595.1 Symbiodinium kawagutii | reverse complement strand
GGCTTCCATCAGGTTGACTCCCATTGTTGCCAAAATGACCAAGAGGCATGAAACCGTTTCTTGCACTCCTTGCTGCGGACTAAAAGCACATTTCATTATTCACGCTGGAATATAACCAAGCATATGGGGTAAACTGCTCATAAGACCAAAGCCAAGGTCTGCTAGACCGCAGGCCAATGATAGATGCACAGAAACATCCTTACCTCACTGGAGACAGATCTATCATCCGGGTGCCACACATGCTTCAAGACACAAATCTTGATAGGTTGTGGTCTCGAAGTGGTGAATGGACCACAGCCATGTCACGGCACTTATGCATGGCTGCGGATGTCACCTGAAGACAAATGCTTGGTTTTCCATTAAAATGGGAACCCCCCTAGTTAATCAACCAGGGGTTTATTAATCCTGGGTAGCCATTACCATTGATGCTTGCAAGCTCGAGGTTTCAACGACGCCAACGGCTCTCAGCCTGGCATGGCCCTTGATGTCGGCAGCCAATGAGGTGTAGACTCCACAGAATTGCCTGCATCCGCGATGGCTATGGGTCAATATTAACCAACCAATAATGGGTATAGTAACCAAGAATAATAGGGAAAACCATGGTTGATAGTAGGGGAACCAGGGGTACGGGGTTTTGACTCACAGCCATTTGTTTTTTCATCGCCTTCCCAGATGTTCAGCTAAAGCTGAGGGCGAGCTTACGGCCCAAACAAACGGAGCCACAAGACATTTACAAGGCTGGATCAGAAGTTGCGCAAGTGGGTCAGAAACAGCTACTGATTGTACCAAATTGAACGACAATGAAAGTAGATTAATTGGGATGACCCGAACAATTTGTTCATCACTTCGTTCTTTTTTTCTTCGGATAAATGCGGTGGTTTCTCAAATAGGAGACTTCAAAACAGGCTGGTTTACTGATGTAAATTGTGAATATAAAGGGTGATTTGGGAGGTCCCCGGTTTTGAGAAGCGTCCATGTTCAGATCATCCACTTGATTTTTTTCCAATCTTTATCCTCAGCGCCATGTTTTGACCGTGATGCGCATTATTTCCTTGTCTCAGATCATTTCCACAGAATCCGGGGTAGGATCATAAAGCTCTAACATGTCACAGCCGATCCAAGCTGCATTGCTTCTGTGACCATGTCTGACTTTATGTTATTATTGGGTGAGCTCAGGCGGGAGGATCATCATATTTCTACTAAATGCTAAATGGGGGAGATAAAGAGCCCCCATAACCTCTGGACCCATTTGTTTGTAGATATTGTTCGCATTCTTTGTGGCGTAACAGCGGGCAAGAATGCTCAGAAACACAAATAGCAATGCGATGATAGATACTTAAAGAAAATACACTTCAGTGGAGTAACATCTCAACATTGAAAAATCAACACAATTGGTATTTCCATGCATCAGTAGAGCTGTGACGATAGCCCTTCACGTGGGATTGAGGGATCTGAAACAGTCTCCCGGCGACCCCATGGAGGATTGTGACGCAACCAGTTGGTGCATGACTGTTTGCAAGTACAAACGGGTGGTTATAGAGATAGTGATCATTAAATGTCAATAACCATTGTTATCCATTGTTTCTTCAACATAAATGTTTACCATGATAATTCCGTGGCACATTATAAATGGAACATCATCCTGTATACCTTCTTACAAACATGGTAACGGTCCATCGGTCAATTCACCAGCGCTCGCCACGAGTTGATACCAAGCGACGACACCAAGAGATTGAAAAAGAAGCTGTAGACCAGCATCATGAAGAAGACCACCACCTGAGTCGTTCGTGGTTCTGCTTGGTGGTTTCTTAAGAGGTGGTGCTTTAAGCCAGGACGTGGGAAGTCCCAAGAGTGGTGGGTTACTATGAATGGAGAAGGCTTGCTACTGTAAGACGGTCCTCTTTTCAAAAACCATATATGGTCTTGTTTGACATGGTGGCTGTAGGCCACGCTTGTACTTGAAACGTCTCGTTGATAAGGGTTCATACTGGTCGGTGGTTGCCACATCCAACGAATACAAGTACAATCTTGAAACCATCAGTGAGTGGTTTATGATCTTTATAGGCGATAGATGGGAATAGCTACCTGGTCAAGGATAGTTCATCAATAACAGCTGAGCTGGTTGATAGTGAGCTGATGTGAGCTGTTTAACCAGTCGGTTAATGTTCCACCCTGGCAATATGATCGGCGATATCTGACGAATCTCCAGCTTGCTCCATCAGTGAATACATGAAGAAAGTGAGCTTCAATTTTCTCTGATTGCTGAGATTCAGTTCGAGTTTGCATACCAAAGGGCGACCTTGCTGTCTCTCCCAGGAAGATCACAACCCCACCGTCACACAAATCTGGTAATGCGTCAGCAAATGATGGAGAAGTGGATGAGGCTCGCCTCATAGTGCTTTAATCTATAATGATGGTATTGCTTCACATGCCCTACTTCTCAACCCAGGAGTCACAAACCCTGGGTTGACACCAGGTAGGAGGGTGCCAGCTTAACATGACGAACTTGGGGGGTTACCATGGGATACTCCCCTTCTTAATCACTACAAATCCAGCGGACCCCGAGACGCTGCGAGGTACCAAAATCAATGCCCCCGAAGGACGGGAGCCATCTGACCATCCCAAAACCTGGAGGAAACTCCTGCTGCTCGGGCTATTTCCTGCTGGAAACGCCGGATTTTCTCATGGATTTATTGGGACAGGCCCCTTGATTTTCTTGGATTGTTTCACATCGGACAAGCGCTTGGGCCAGCCATCGCATCCCATCAGCTTGTCAGGACGATGCACTGGCTTCACTGTGGCGACTTCAATGGATTGTTTGAAACATCTGAAGCACAACACATGTTTTCCGCTGCGAAAATCACTTGGATCATCCCCCCAGCTTGCATACGTGGTTGGTAACGGTGGCTTTCAGCTACTTAATATTACTTAATTATCCATGGTAAAGCACTCACTTATCTAATCAGGGTAGTCAAATTCACCCTGGGTACGATCACCAGGGGATGATCCGAACCATCAGCCAAGCCCAGGCGAGGCACGATGATGAGCAATGGACTCTCAAGTGCAACTTGTTCAATGGCGCCCTCAGTTCCGAGCATCGATTGTGCATGTCAGGCACATGTGTATGATGTACACATGTAAGAATGTATAGGTCTTCGTGTATGCAGATCACAAGGGCGTGTATGCAAAAAATGAATCTAAAATCAAACACACACACACAGATACATATGTTTTTCTTATGTTTAAAAGTATATAAGTAAAAACAAGAATTTCAAAATAAACTATATATATGTATATATATGTAAATATATAAATGTAAATATATATATATCTATCTATTTACGTGTGTGTCTGACTGTGTGTATGCACTTTTTAATCGCAAATATAGCTGCATCAAATGCCTGTAGTTCACATGTATTGGTTTAACAAATACTGCATGAAACGGTATACAAACACTTCAAACCTCTATGGAGAATATTGTGTTGAGCGAAGGCAGCGTCCAACTGTCCCACCAAGGAAGTGTATACCCACAGAAATTAACCTGTAGGTTGTTGCATCTCACAAAACATGTGTGAGTATACATTGATTGGGCGTGATTGTATGTGAATAACCTGCTCTCATCTAGATTTGATCTACCCAATGATTGGGGTTAATATTGGATGTTGCATTTCGATGCCCAATGGTTGATGTATACATTGATTGGACATTGATTTGCCTGTAAATCAACTCTTGGCCATGGCTGCTTGACAATCAAGCAGCACCTGGCAGAAACGGCTCGAAGCCGGTCCAACAGCGGCGGGTGTGTCACAAACGAAGGTTACGACAAGCCAGCAGCCGCCAGGGGGTCGCTTGCACCGCGGCCAAGCAGCCAGATCCATGGCACCAAAGGCCAAGCGGATCAAAGTGCTCAGAATGGCACCCACATCCTCCCATTCCTCGCAGCTGGAGTGGGTCAGCCATGGTCAGCCACAGTGCGCACTGGACGGACGACTGATGACTGCAACCAACCATGTTTGGTTGTTTGGTTAGTCAATGCTCACTGCAGGTCGCATTTGCAGCGGCTCCAAAATACCAGTCCTCTAATGAATATATAATTCAGCCATGATCAATAGGAAAGCCACCATTGGTTTGGATGCCTTCCCAAACAAGTCGCCCTTCCATCTTTGACCCATAACGTGGGTTCTCCCCACGAAAATTGGCGGTTCGAAATTCTATGCAAACACAAGTACAGGTTATGTTTTTTTCCGTCACAAATTACGAAGGAATATCCAACTCAAACAATTCCTTGCTTTTCTGGTTGGTGGTTTCAGGCCCTATGAACAATATGAGTCAACCAACCAGTTGTCAATAATCACCCGTGAAAATGAAAAAAATGTCAACCAAACCACCAACCAGTTTTTGAGGTGGCTGATATTCTTCCAGTCTTGACCGTGACAGTTGGCCTCCAGCCATGACTACCCTTGGCCCAGCATCGGCGACGTTGCTCAGAAGTCCCACCTGAAGCGAGGCTGGGAACGGTGGGGGGACGGTGGGGGGAGTAGGGGAGCTTCATGGTCGCTCTAGGGAGCTCTAAGCGCGAACTGCTTGGTAGCTCCAAGCCTCAGTGGTAGCTCTCAACAAGGTGAACTCCTGGTAGCTTTGAGGTCTCCCATCGTCTCCCTATGCCTGTACTTGGGCATGAATTGCTATGTCTAATCATTCTGTCACTAGACATCTTATTGGGTTTATGTTGGGAAGAGGATGCTGAACATTCTGTACCGAAATACGGTAGTTGATGCCTGTACGCAAGTTGAATCACACTAGGCTTATGTTGCGTCATGTTGTGTCGTGCTGAGTCAGAGCATCTTGTTTCTCCCACACACACACTGCCCATCACACGACACATGGAATCAATGATGGTTGGTATTGCCACGAGATGTTTGAAGTGCTGGGCCTCGCGTTCCTCAATTCATCTGGCGTGATCCGGGGTGTTCTTTCCACTCGTAACCACCTGTAAAGAGTGCATGGCCATCCCCCCACTGAATGAAACATCAGGCCAGATCTTTTTATGAAACGAGCCGCCCAAATCCTGTAGCATTACATGTTCAAAATTCATCGCGACAGCCTGTGTTTTATCAAAAAGGAGTACACCAAATAGAAGGCATTTGTTTTGGCAATCTTAGGTGGTCAACGCTTTCCCATTTCATACACCCACATGTAAGGGGTATGATTTACATACTCTGCATTGCCAACAATTCTCGCACGGTGCTTCGACTGGTGATACTTGGTGGTTTTTCAAAGTCATAAGGGACACCCCCAGTGATCATCCTTTCTTCATTGAGCATTTATAGCAGTAAAACCAATGTAGTTGAACTACATCCCGTATCATTCTTGATTAAATCCCCTTGTTACTAACTGGTTGGTGGCTGCGTTTCACCCCTACGAAATATATATATCAGTCAACCAACCATTTGTTAATAACTACAAGCGGGAAAATAAACATATCAACCAAACCACCAAGCAGTAGTTGTTGAACCATTATTGTTGGTCAGTTTCCCTTATCATTAACCATTATAAATGGCCAGAAACCAAACCACCGAGCAAATAACCATGGAAAAAAAACAATTTCTAGTGGTCCACCGGCGCTTCCGGGTACGACTCACCTCCCTGGACATGCCGGAGATGGCGAAGGCAAAGGTCAGAATGCACAGGAAGACCACGCCGAAGCACAGCATCACCTGACCCCAAAGCGTGACCCAGCGACCCGGACCATGGGTTAACGCTTAACAAGCCCGCATACTCCGACACCAATGCTGTCCAAGCTGATCTTGCTGCGTATATTTGGGTACATTTGAATCGGTGGATGATGATTCCACGGGTTCCTTCCATCCTGCCTAGTAAATACACGAAATGGATGGTATTTATAAATGGCTGCTCCAACCATGGTTACCACTTCCTAAATAGGATGATCATCCAAGTGTCCTTTTTGTCCGAGGATGTGTTCCACTCCTGCCAGTTCAGACCATGGCATCTATTACACCCCCAAGAATTGCCACCACTGCTGCTTTAGCAAATCCCTACCAACGCTTGGGAACACCACATGCCTTCTCAAGATACGGTAAGCCTCCCACATAGCAAGAGTGGCGTGTCTGATCAAGTTTTGACTCCCAAGTGGGGCTGACCACGATGCCATATGCACCCATATGGCCCATATGGCATAGAAATCGGATGAACTCGGTCATAATATGTCAAGACGCCAGGATCTTGACCCATCCAATCGGATTTTTGGTTGTAAAATGACGCATGGTTCTGAGTCTATGCGACGCAACGATACGTGCCAAAGGCTTGGATCCGTGCAGCTGCACCTGCTCCATAGCGTGGAGGCATAAGACCCGGTATTCCTCGGAGATCCACCGTGGCTGGTGCCGCAGGTACTTACAGGCACCGATGCAACACGATGCGTGGCTGGGGAAAGGACAGGCTGCGAAGCCAAACATCAGAGAGTCTATCAGAATCAAACAAGGCGAATGACATGGTGTAGACGGTGTAGATCTAAAAGTTGGTTAAGATTCGTCATTTGACAAGCGATCGTTGCAATTCGCTACCAAACTTGACATATGGGAACTTAGCGAACGATTTGGGGCCACACATGGGGGCCACACAACTAGGGTCGTTGCAACTGCTGCGCCCCGCAGCGTTGCAACTGAGGAACTGAGAACTTGATGGAAATGATGCCGAGCTCGACGATGAGAATCACATACCTAGGCCCAGTTGAATCAATCATCACCGACCATTGGTGTTGGCAAAAAAGATGATTTCTGAGAGATCACCACCGTTCATGCTAATCAAGCTTATTCTAGGCAAATCACTAATTAAGAATAATCGACAATGCTGTACTTTTGACGTGCCAGCAACATTGGTGCTTAATATCAGCAGCATGGTTTCAATTCTGAAAAAGTACGAACCTGAGCCTACCTGCAGAAACCAGCGGTGAACTGTGTTCAGTTCAAGGCTCAACCTGGCGCCTTCAGTGAAAAGACATGTGAAAAGGCCAGGCTCAAACTTCTGAGCCGCACCAAGCTGCAAGAAAAGACCAAGGATCACGAAAATCTCGTACAAAAGACCTGGGTGTCCAGAAGACCACTAGAAAAGGGGCTCCGGCAAAACATGCGTTGACATCTGGATGAACCGTGAACATGGTGCTGCGCTGGATCGATGGCACATTTCATTGCTAATCATGATTGAAATTAATTAGTTCTTAACGACCATGATTATCAGCACACCCAATTATCCAATTACAAAGGTACAACCATGGAGCCATCGCTACCAATCTTTAGCTGCCTTACACTGCCTACGTTTCATTACCCATTCCTAATTCTTAATGATCAACAAGCCAGTTTAAGGCAATTACTCCTGGGAAATGATGGCTGCTGTTGGTACATGTTCCCCGCGACCCTTGACGTCTGAGAATTATTAACTGGCTGCACAAACAACCATCCAACAAAAACCCGCAGTTGCCAATGCCCCACATTGACACTTTGCGTGGCAAGCTACATGTCTATACATTTCTGTACAGCCAACTCTCAACCGAAGCTTCTTATTTGGGATTGAAGCGCTACAAACTCGCACAATTAAACCCAAGCAACTATCTACGACCTAGTGCCACTGACCACGATTAACCGCTGCATGTTAATGAACATCATTACCCATTACCCATCTCTCTCTTTCTCCAGTGCAATCAGTCCAACCCAGCATGATTCATTATCAATAAGTACTATTACCCATTCAATGGTCAGCAACCATTTCATCTCGGATCATGATTAACCTTGAATTTGCCACTAATTGATCATCATGAGCAACTCTCAACCACTAAGGCACCCTTGATCAAACCTTGATTAGCTGGTAATCATCCATCTTTCAATACTCCCAACCATCATTAATGGCTATAAACCATTATATAGCCAGTAAAACAAAAATAGATACTTGATTAGAATCACTAGTTAAGCATCAATTAATTGAAATCACTGAACAATCCCAACCGTATTTGATTGACTAGTGAACCACTAAAATCAATTTCATCAATTAATTAACCAGTGATCAATCTATATACATTGAAATCACTAATTGACCATCAAAACATTATCCAACCATCTGCGGCTGTCCAGGAACTCATATCGTCCGTCCACTCTGCGCACCGGAAGGCCACCGCGCCCTTGGGAGAGTGCTTGCGATCGCTGGCGATCGCTGGACGGGCGCTGGTGCTGATCATGAGGTTGCATGTAATTATAGGTTTCTGGTTGGTGGTTCCAACTCCCATGAAACATACCAGTCAACCAACAATTTGTTCATAGCTACAAGGGAAAATAAACAAATGTTTAGAACCACCAACTTGAAGCATGTAAATTATCAAGTCAACCCCTGGTTTTCTCTTGTTTATTCAGATTGAAGCACGTGAATCACATGGTCAAACCTTGGATTCTCCTTCTTACAAGCTACTGCATAGTGATAACCCTGATTGCTATCGTTTCCTGTCTAGCCTTATGCTCAAGGGCCCTGTAGCCAAAACGTCGCGGGACGGAGAAATCTATACAACTAAGTCCCTAGTTTCACAACCTGGTGTCCACGTACCCTCACATCCAAGCAAGGATTGACACGCATCCTACTTTACAGGTGTGAAACTCATGAATCGGCTACAGAGCTCTCATCTGTGCTTCTTCGTTTCGGCTTTCGCTGTTCCGTCAGACAGACCGTATACTGATTCGTACCCAGAACCTTCATCATCAATGTCGCCTTCATCCTTTTGGTGAGGCAGTCAGCCAACATGGTCGAGGTATGTATCCATTGGAGCAAATCTCCTCCTCGTGGATAGATCCTCCAGGTCAATCTGTCTTCCTCTGTCCTCAAAGATTGTCTGATTGCCCGCATTTCGATTTCCAATCTTCGGTCCTGACAGCGACCCATCAACTCAGCGTTCAAATGCTTCACCAAGCTCATGCAGTCAGAGAGGTTCAACTGGGGAATCATCTGTCGTGATACGTTCTCCCAGTCCTTCAGGGTCTTCAGGAAGCCCTTCACCTCTGACAAGACTGCCCTCAGTCTGTCTCCTGATTCCATGGACGCCTGCAATGCGTACGTCTCACATTGGAGCGTAGCCCGACAAACACGCTTGATTGTCGTGGAATTGAATCCAATTGGATACAAATCAAACGTTGTTCTTCCTTCCTCCTTCAACTGTTGCAGCGGTGCAAGAAAGTGACATCTCCCTTGCTGGGAACGGCTTCCCTCTTCGCCATTGAAAGAGGCATCTGAAATGCTCAGCACTCCGATATCCTTCCACTCCATCAATCCGTACGGAAAGTGGATCTTGACATCGTCTCGGAACACTGTTGCCAGCTCCACGCACTTGTTGGCATCCTTCAACGTCGCCACTGTGGCGCGCTTGATCTCAGACTGGAGTCGTGAGACAAAGTACAGCAGGTCTGGCCGTCCCTGGCGAGCAATCCAGGATATATAGAGCCAACCACTGACCTCAATTGAGCGAGATCTGATGGCGTGCATTCTTCGCTGTTTGGCCTTCCCGCCTTCACTGGGATCGGTTTGATCCTCCTGGTGTTGTCCACCACATCGATGCTGATTCCACTGTCGGTTCGGCTAAATGCCTTGCCGCAGTAACGGAAGGTGTCCTGCTCCTCACTCGCCCTGCGCTTCAAAAGCGATTGCATGACCTTCTCTCCTTCCGGGAGGTAGGCAAATAGCAGGTCATCAACATGCGTGGTCATCACTGCCACTGTCCTTTCCTCATCCTGCTCACCCTCGGATGGCAGGTTGTAAAAGTAGAATGCAGGGACAATGAGTGATGCTCTGAATCCCACTTCACGTGAGTCCTTGTCCAGTCTCTTGTAGAAGCCACGTCCACTGTCGCACAAGCCATACAGAGGCACCCTAATGGCAAGCAGTTGCCAATGGGGTATGTTTGGCAAACCAGACCGCGGTGGTTTCATCAACACCACCCTGTCAAGCGGTTCACCTTGGAAGTACGCTGAGGTAACGTCGGCACTCCTCAAGGAGACGCCATGAGCCGCAGCCCACGCTGCCACCAGATTATGCGTTTCCATTTCCGATGTCGGTGCATCGGTCCTCAGCTGGCCCTGATCCTCAAATTTACCGCACGACACAAGTCGCGCCTTCACCTTTGGAACAAAGTTGGGTTCATGCGCCTGGTGCGCATTCTTGATCACGTCAACCCACTTCGACGGGATCACTGTGTGTCCCTCTTGGACGAGCTTGTCCGCCATCTCTTGATCGAGTGGCACAGCCGCTGAGTACTTCATGTACTTTCCCCACTCTGCTTCACGAGCAGCGTCAATGAGGAGTTTCATCTCGGCCGATTCACTCTCGTAGTGCAAGGTCTTGGCTGACACTTCTTCTTCTTCTTCTGGTTTCACTTCACTCTGGACTTGATCAGGAAACCTCTCACTCATGAAAGCAACAAACTTGGTCCTTTTTGGCATCTTGGGTACTCTCCATACTGATGTCCCAGTTCCGTCTGACCTTCGGATGGCGACGATTTCGTCGCTCCCATGCACAGCGGTATTCGCTGAATTCTGCTCTTCTGATCCGAGATTCTCCCGCCTCTGTCTTTCAAAGTGTTGTCTCAGCTGCACTGGGAGATCATCAAGCGAATCAAGAGCATTTGGCCACGCGGCAGGTGCCGGCGGGGTCCGTGATTCCTCCGATTCTTCCGGGGGTCCATCGGCCATTGCTCCCTGGCTCGATGGCATTTCAACGGGAAAACTGCTGGAAGCTCTCGACCTTCCAGGTGTACCAGCATTGGTACTTTCAAGTCTTTGGCGCACATTTCGGGGTGCTGCACCAGATGGTGCCGAACGTCGTGTTGCGATCGTTCGCACTGCTCCTTCGGAGTCTTCATCCGGTACTCCATCGTCATCCTCATCTTCAGCGTACGCGCCTTCGCCATCGACATTCATCGTGGCAGGTTGCTCCAGGATTCCTTCTCCTCCTGCTGGATTTCCTTCCTGTTGTTCAAAAGAACCCTCAGCAAACGAAGGTGTGTACTCTACGCTATCTTCTCTCAACATTTCTTCTTCTTTCTCTTCTGTCTGCACTGCCCTTGGCGCACGGGCATCAATGAATTTCTGTCCCTCATCGATCACTTCACTTGGCACAATCTCCTCTCCCTTCAGGATGGACTGTGCTAAGGCTTCAGCATCAGTCGCAGGGCGCAAGCTATGCACGGATACGAGAACAGGCACGTTCCTGCAAAGCAGCCACACATCTCGACTTCCCTCGAAGCCAATGATCCGTGAGGCCCAAGACCACCTCACTCCTGAGCCTTCGAGGTTGTTGTCTCGACGGTAGCAAACAGTATCTCCTACGGAGTACTGCATACTCACAGGAGATGCATTCTTCAACATCGCCCTTTGGACTCTTTTGCTGGTATCCAAATGCACAAAGGCCTTCCTAGCCTCTACGCGCGCCATCTGCTGCATGGCAAAGATCGATTCAGGGTCGCACCTTTCTTCCAGTACGCCCAGGTCGCTCCATCCCTGCTCATCCATCACACTCGGTTGGATCCGGTGTGAACGTCCTAACACCCACTGTGCCGGACTGAAGCCTCCATGCCTCATCTGCTGATTCTTTGTTTGAGCTACCTCGGAAAGAACTTGGTCCACAGCATCCAGCCCCACTGGTTGTGTCACTGTGGCCACTTTCCGATAGAGAGCCTTCGCTAGGCCTCCGTGTCTTTCGACACGTCCTATTGCTTCTGGCGTTTCTAACGGTGCGTGATACACTTGCACACCATTTCCTGCCAGGAAACTTGCCAAAGTTCCCCGGTGGTGTAATCCTCGGTCACAATGGACCGCTTCAGGCAGTCCTGCCCAAGCAAACCATCGTTGTTGCAGGGCCTTCAGTACCTGAGCACTTGTCGCATTCAGACCTTGTCTGATCACATGCAGGATTTGGAATGTGGTACCAAGGTCCACCATGTTCAGCACTGTGAACTTTGCACCTGTGGCATCCTTGACCTCAAACAGGTCTATGCCAAGATTGGCACCAAAACGGTACTCATATGGCAATGCCGTTTTGTGGGTCTTCTTCTTTGGAGCTGTGTCCTCACAGGCTGTGCATCTGTGCAACTTGCACGCCTCAATGTATGCCTTATCCACTTTTGCTGCCTTCAGCAAGTTGATCATCACGTTGCGTGGCACGTGTCCGAATTGTCTGTGCAGTCTTCTCACTGCTATCCTCACACGTTGTGGCAACTTTCGCCATCCCTTTCTCCTTTCCTGTTCAGCCATGGGAAGCCCTGGGATTTCAACTGAATCCAGGAACGTTTCGTCTGCAAGGTTCTCTTCTCCTGGGTCCATTCGGCCCACATCTTCTTCTGTCTCAATCCTATCAAACATTCCTTCTGCCTCTACTTGCTCTTCTCTTACTTCTGCAGGGAATGCCACTCTGGTCAAACCTTCTAAGTGGATTTCTTCACCAACCGTCACCAGGAAATCTGCAAACTCATCGGTGTACAGTTCATCATACTGCTTCCCTGGGTCATCATCGAGATAAATTCCCTCGAACCATGGAACCATATGACCTTCCATCTGTACATTGTTTGTAGTCATGCCAACTTCCAGTGAGCAATACTGGGCGCTTGCGGTAAATCACCCCTGTCCGTGTAAAGTCACCCCTCGCGCTTGGGCACACCCGATTAGTAAAAAGTCACCCCATTCGTAAAAAGTCACCCCTAAATCATAAAAACCTAATGGGCACACCTGATACGCAGCAATTTTTCATGTATGTCATTTAAGCGAATTTGTTGGGCACACTGGTGAAAACAGCCAATTTTTCTCATATTTATCTCATTGCTTCCCAGGAAATCACAATGGCACACCACGTTTAGGACATCCAGGGTCCTTGCTATAAACATGCTACGGTTTGAAACAAATTACAATGGCACACCGTGTGTACTTGGCACCTGCCTTAAGTCACACGTGCTCGCTTCAAGCAAAAAGCAAAAGATCTTGGGGTGGCCCTGCGCGAGCCCCGCGCGACGTTTCGCAAGGTTCGCGCGAGGTCCGCTTACCGCAGCCCACATCTGACATCAGGCCTTCCGATTTCAACAATAAAGCCGCGACAAACTCAAGGCTCAAGACCTTACCACACTCAAGACCTGTCGAATGCAAGATCTCTTTCTACTGTCATCGAGCCAAAGAAGACATCACAGTGCAAATGACATCACATGCTGACTGCAAACAATGTCAACTTGTTAACTTATCAGCAATGGCGTTGCTTTCGTCAAACCCTTCCCCACCCAGTGTTGTTATAGTGTTGGGAAGACATGGACAGAACAGGAAACCCTGCGCACACCATGAAAAATGACTCGACATGTTGCAATCATTCTTGACATGATGTTGTTCCAAGACCCACTTCCGCATGGGCACACTGCAAAAGGACGACTTTTTACGAGGAAGGACGACTTAACCCAAGTACCCAGTAGGTTGGGGGCTCAGACTGTGCATAATGATCCCATCGTTCCGTGTCAATATGGTCAAAATTGATCCATGTTGCATCAGTTGCTTCACAGTAGGATTGAACCTCTGACAACAGCATTGCATGATTCAGTCGACTTGATCCATGATCATCTTCCGATTCATGGTCATACTGAATCGCAAAAACAATCAATGATGCACCCTCCAGAATCTCCCAAGTTTCAGCACTCACCTGATTCTCATCGATCTGAGTTGCTGCCCATCCGACATCGATGGTCCTGATGCCGTCACGGTTGAAGATCCACGGATGTGACGTGAATACCACTGTATGAGGTGTTGTGCTCTTGGGGTCATCCTTCAAACCAAGCATAGCATGGAACAAATTGTCATGATGGTTCAACGATTCCAAACCTTCCATGACTTCCTTCTTGCGTTTCTTGGACATGGTTACATGTTTCTCTGGAGGTGTTGAAGGCGATGGGGTATCCTCATCATCCAGGGTCAAGTTTGCTGATCTGTTCAACTTGCCCCACTTCACAGCCATATTGCAAACCAACTCCCTTCCATGGGGTTGTGACTCAACATCTTCTGGGATCCGTTTTCGAGGTGTGAGTGATGCGGTCTTGCTAGATACTTCTTGGGGGCTTGTCAATGCATCATCATCTGAACTCTCGGAAGTTGAAACGTCATCGAAAACGGGTTGCACATCAACTTTCCTCAACCTTGGTAGTGGTGCCCTCTTATCAGATTTCCGGGGGTACTCAACCATCATGGCAACAGGAGGCGGCTGCGCTTTATATCGCGATCCGGTACCAGATCCGATCTCCGGATTCGGAGCTTGGAGGAGGTCCACGAGCTCCACGCTGTTCTTGGCAATGGTGGCCGAAGCGCTCGACGACGCTTCGTGCTCGATCAAGCGCCATGAGCCCGTCTCCCGGTCTCTGGCAAAGGTGCTCTTGCGCCACCACCTCATGGCCTCTGGGCGCTTGACACCAGTGGTGCCAAACGGTCCCCTCTTCTTGACCGACACCCTGATGTTCTTCTCCAGGTTCTGGTCCTTGTTGCCATAGCCCAGCCACGTTGTCATATCGTGAGCTCCTTTGCGATGAAGCAACTCTTCCAGCTCCTCTTCAGTGACCTCTGAAGCCTGAAACCTCTCCGTATATTCCCACTCTGCACGGTGGGGTCGAAGAGCGTGCCTCACGCCCCATTCCCCCGACTGTCGACCAACCGGGCAGTCACCCATCAGCTCACCGACTGGTTCAGAATTCCGCCTCGATGTCGGTGACTCAGACGGCTCACGGGGCTCGGGATCTCGCCCACGTCCTCGTGGTGGGGCCTCTGGCGGAGTCCTTGGCTCCGGAACCCTGGCCGGTGCCTTCCTCTCCGGAGTCCTTGATCGGCTCCTTTCTCCTCTCTCTCGTCTTGCTCGATGCCCTAAGTCTCGTTTTGTACTAAATTTAGTAGCGGAGTAAATTACTCCAAACGGAGTAAATTAGTAGCCAAATTTAGTACCAAAACGAGTGTAATTTAGTAACGCGTGTAATTTAGTAACGCTACTAAATTAGAATTTAGTAACGCTACTAAATTTAAATTTAGTAACGCTACTAATTTTTTTAAGTTAAAAAATGCATTTTTTCTTTATGTTTTTTTTGAAAATTCTACATCTTTTATGTG
>VSDK01019828.1:1790-12260 GCA_009767595.1 Symbiodinium kawagutii | reverse complement strand
GCGTAAATGCTTACTTGTGGCATATTTGTTTGCAGGGAAAACGACCTATTACATGCGTTGCGCCACTTGGAAACCATTGGCAATTTGATTTTTCCATCACGACATGTGCATACTTGCTTCTGTCTGTGTTTCATATTACTTCTGGTTGTTGTTTTCAGGCATCTATGATTACTTGAGTTCAAGGTTGAAGGTTGCTGCATTCATGCATGTCACATGTGTGAAACCTTTCGAAATGTTCTTGTAAGATCTACTTGAGAATAGTCTTTCTTTTGCAAATGCGTTGATGGAATCTACTGCACAGATGTATACTTCTTTGAATCGTTTTGGCTCTTCTTCTAGTTTTTTGTTGCCACGAGCGTGTGATCACAGCCATGGACGTTCGCCAGTACTTCAAGCTGGGGCAGTTGAGCCAATTTGCAGGGCACCTGGAGTTTAGGGTGACCCGGGAGTGGTGGCAAAGCGATGAAGGTGATGACACCTGGTTTTGCCGCTGGTTGCTCATCGGCCGGTGGAAGGCCGGAGATTCATGACCCATTAATTTTTTTCCAGGGGTGTCTGGCTCATGATTGATATTTGTTCCCTAAGATTGATCACTCACTGCCAACTATCTAGAATCTTACTTGAGCAAATACTTGAGTTCACACCTTCTTTCTGTTGAAGTCAGCAATGTGCACTCATCTACTTGTGAGAAGGCAAAAATCGACTCAAAGTTTACTTGAACAAAGACTTGTGGTTTACTTGAACGAACACTTGTGTTCACAACTGCTTTTGTTGCAATATACACTCAGCTACTTGAGCAGGTAAAAGTCCACATTCTTTCATATGTGGATTTCATATTTTTTCCCTAAGATTGATCACTCACTGCCACAGGTCACAGGTTGGGCCATGTTGAAGTACCGCGCGAAGGTTGCGCTCAAGCACCTCAAGCACTTAAAGAAAAGCTGGGCAGAGGCCAAGCAAGAGAGTGCGTGGCAACAAGTGTCTGAGAAAATAATTAGTGTGGGGATAGGTTGGCCTTACAGGTGGACTCTTTTGAAATAGGTGATGTAGAAAATAAATGTGTTATAAAAAGATGAAATGAATACGCATACCTGTTTATTACAAAGCTTCCCTGAAGATCTGCGGTTTTCTGTAAAGTAAATTGCGTTTTTTTTGCAGCGGGCACAGGCTCAGAAGCGAAGGAGGAGCAAAAGAGTGAAGGGCAACAGGTTTCTTAGAAAAAATTAGTTTGCAGATTTTGAAGGTGATGGAGAGCTCTTTTGAAATATAGGCGATGTAGAAAATATATGTTTTATAAAAAGATCAAATGTATACGCATACCTGTTTATTGCAGAGCTCCCCTGAAGATCTGCGGTTTTCTTTAAAGTAAACTGCTTTTCCTTTCGCAGCTTCAATGGACGCTGTGCCCCTTTCCACAACTTCAGTGGACGAATGATGAACATACGCGTGACACAAAAGCAGCTTTTGCGTGATGCATTGTGTCTGAATTTGAAGAAACTACTTGTGCATGTCAACGCTCACATGGACATGATGGAGCAGCTGTGCCTGAGTACATTCAGACTTCCCGTCGTCGTCGTCATCGTCGTCGCATCGCTTTGCGAATATACTTGAGGTTTAACTTTCTGCTATGGAATTATACTTGCGGGATCCGTGTGGCATGTCTATAGGCCAACTGTGCTTGGTTGACAACATTATTTTTTTTGTGTGAATGACACTTTTGTGTGGTGGGCTATAGTAGTGTGAAATTACTTGCGCACGTTTGTTCGCAGTGCTGTACTTCTTCGAGGATCGTCTGTGAAGAGTTTTTGTCTACTTGTTAAAACGACTACATGTGAATTTGCTTGCTTCCAAGCCAATTCGGATCTCAGTATAGTTGTTAGGACAGTTGTAGGTCTAGCTATAGGGATGGCGGGCTTGGAAGCAGCTTGGTCTGAAAAACAAAAGGCCATGCGCGCTGATGCCAACCTCAACAGAGGTGCTGCCATGAGGCGGCTCGTGGCTGCCAACCTTAACAGAGGTGCTGCCATGAGGCGGCTCGTGGCTGACCCCTTCATCTCTGTTGCGCAGATTCAGGGCAGCTTGGAGAACTTTGTGCGCTTCAAGGGCGATCCCGATCTTTACAAGCACATCTCTGCTCCACCATCGGTTGTGCATGCCAGCTGGCGAACACACCCGGTGCCAGAGTGGATGTCCAAGTGCGCTGGCCTGGTTTATGATATCCTTGACTATGCGCCAAATACCAAGCTAGCCTCTAGCAAAGTCAAGGCTGCGCTCAAGGATATGATCAGAAACAAATCATTACATGTGCCATGCGTTCCAGGAAATGTCGATGGGATCCTTGATAGAATTGACTTGTCACTTCGCCTCGTCCTGAATATGTTCCGCGAGGCGGCCGTCAAACCACATGTCACGAGCAAGGTCTTTCGCTCGCTGCCTCGCGAGGAAGCCCAGCGCGTCCAAATGGCAATTGACAAAGTGCAGCTTCAGGGGATCGATGCTTTGCAAGACGAAAGCCAGGAAAGTTTGAACATGGTCCCCCTACCTGATGAGGCGTCCCAAGGTTTACCTGCGTGGTCCCAGCAGTTGCTCCCCTTGGAGGACAAGAAGGAGGATCCTGGTGAGAATGCTGCTGGGCCAACTCAACAAACTTCCTTGAGAAGATTGAAGGCATTGAATACGAGCAGCTTTGAGTCTTTGGCACCGGCTCCTTCGATTTTCAACCGCATCTTGAACAACAAGTCGTCTTCAGATGCGCCTTTGAAGACCGAGCATGCTCAGGGCGCAGCAATGTCGAGCAAACCAACTGCGAATGAGTTGTTGCAGTCTGCCATGAACTTTGCCCCAAAACAAGTTGGTCAAAAGCAACCCGTCCCCAAAGCCAAAGCAGGAGCAAAGCAGAGCAAGCACAACATCAAGAAGAAGCCTGCGGCAAAGGCTAAGTCGAAGAGCAAAAAGGCTTCTGTTGAGAAAGCCCCTGTGTTGAAGCCCCAAGCCAAGAAGGTCAAAGGCAAGGCTAAGGGCAACGACAAGGGCAAGTGCAAAGGAAGTGGCAAGGGAAAAGGCAAGGGAACTCCATCCGCAGGCAATAGTGAGACAAAGTGTCCAGAATACAAGGTTGAGGCTGATCCAACCCCTGAGGATTCGTACCGAAACCTCTACACTTCACGACACTACAATGCAGCCAAGGCTTTGGCTTTGAGATTCGGTTTGCCCAGGGAACGAGCCAATGCCAAAGGAAGAGAAGCAGCAGCTGTGGCCAGCGCCAAATGGGATGCCTACCATGCTGAGCCGGTGGATGTTGATTAGATAGCCAGGGTAGAGATTGATGATTCCATGAGTCAATCCGAATCAGTAGCTGTCTTTCAGGTGTTGAAATGAGCCTGATGTTTTCTCATCGGGAAAGTGTGCCAAATTTTGAACCATGGTGTTCTTGCGCAAGATCATGAGCTTGGGGAGAGGGAAAAATGCATGCCGGGTGTCTATACTTGTGGTGCTCACAGGTAGGGACTTACTTGAGACATCATGCTGTGAAATTATTGCCAGACTACTTGATTGTGGTGTGACTACTTGCCTGGATTTGTGACACTGGCTGCTCAGCATTTGAACTGATTTTTCCGAAAGAAATTACTTGTGAGGAAGTTCTTCTTGTGTGATGCAGTCTTTTTGAGCCATCATTCACTGTGGTGCTTCTACTTTTAAGAACTTACTTGTGAGGAACAACCCATGATTTACTTGAGCGCAGGTCACTTTACTTGGACATTCATTCACTGTGGTGCTTCTACTTGAGAACTTACTTGTGAGGAAGAACGATGATTTACTTGAGCGCAGGTAACTTTAATTGGACATTCATTCACTGGTGCTTCTACTTGAGAACTTACTTGTGAGGAAGAACCCATGATTTACTTGAGCGCAGGTAGAACATTACTTGCACATTCATTCACGTTTGTTTTTCTAGTAATGAAACATTATTTGACTTCTCACATGTACTTGAGGCGACGATGGAAACTTTCACAATTCGTCCCAACTTCACTGACCAAACTTTTGCTTGTCGATTTTTGCCTCGTTCAATTACGTGCGACAGGGCTCACATCAAAAGCTGTTCATGCTGTCACTCACCCCACATCTCTGATTCCACTACATGAGACCCTCTTGTGGCATGTTGCACTGTGTGAAGCATCGCAGTCTGGATCCGGCAGTTGGGGCGTGGGAATGTTAAACATGGAACAGGTATACTGAAAATGCTTGATTAACATATTACCGGAGTCCCAGTACAGATTAGACTATTTAGGCATCATGTGGTGAAGATCAGAAGCAACAGTAACGAAAAATGCCTAATTTACTCAAAACTCTACACGCACACTGTTGTCCATTTTGTGCGCCCGCCATGAGTGACCGATGGAAACAAGTCATCATCCACAAGTTCCATCAAGGTGTTGATGAGGAAGAACCTGAAATTAAGATTAGTCCAAAACTTTTTGTAACACATTGTCATGTTGATACAATACACAAGTAAACCCATTCTGGAGCGATCCTCTGTGGCAGCCATGGTGAACAAACGAGTGTACATCAAGAACATCTCGTACGGAGTATCGAAAGCAGAAGCTTACATTAAAACCGAATAGTTTTTTTTACTTATCCCTAACATTTGTTTGGGTGCAACTTTGTTGTTTCCACACACTCGCTTCTTGACTCTCTGCTGCTAAGGATATCCGTAATTTCCTTGACTTCAGAGGCGTCGACGGCTGCCAAGTTATCCAAATTTTGCGGAAAGAACGTTCCCGCAACGGCCTTGTATATCAGTCGGCGTTCGTCGAATTCGATACTGTTTCTTGGACTGGCTATACTTGTGTTGCTTTTTGAGCTTGCAATTGTTTTATTTTCTCTGATCACACATAGTAGTATGTATATATATATATATATATTCAAAAATATCTATATATCTATTAAAACGTATTTTGAAATATATGTATATATATAAATATATTTATATATATATATATATACAGAGCCTGTCCCATGATTGACTTTCATGCTCTGCATGCTTTGAGGCTGAGAACGCCCAAGCATGCATCGATACTTGTGACGGACTATTCGATGAGGCTATGTGCGTTGGGAGCCTCGTCTGGAACTTCAGTTTTGCTTTTACTTGTGACTTCAGCTGCTTTTACTTGTGAACTCAATTCCTTGTTTGCAATGTATTGATCCAAGTCTTGAGAATGTACTTGAGAATGTATCTACTTGTGAATCTACACGAATGTATCTATACTTGTGCATCTCAACTTGCGTTCAACTGATAGTGGTGTATTAATTGCGTGGTTCTGCTTGTGTTTCCGTACATGTGGTGCTTTACTTGTATTTCTACTTGTGTTCTCGTACGTGTGGTGCTTGTACTTGTGTTTTCTTACATGTGGTGCTTCCACTTTTGTTTTCTTACATGTGGTGCCTGTACTTGTGTAGACTTACATATGTGGTGCTTCCACTTTTGTTTTCTTACATGCGGTGCTTGTATTTGTGTTTTCTTACATGTGGTGCTTGTACTTGTGTTTTCTTACATGTGGTGCTTCCACTTTTGTTTTCTTACATGTGGTGCTTGTACTTGTGTTTTCTTGCATGTGGTGCTTGTACTTGTGTTTTCTTACATGTGTGGCGCATTATACTAAAGTATTTCTGCTTGTGTTCTCTTACTTGTGGTAGCTTTGCTTGTTCTTTCTTTTACATGTGGTGCTTTTTACTTGTGTTTCTACTTGTGTTGTCTTACTTGTAGCGCTTTACTTGTGACTCTACATATGAAGCACTTGTGATTCAGGATGCATGGGCTTGCTGTCTCCTGGGCCTATCCTCGCGAGACATCGAGGAACGCAAACTACTGGGCCTTCAATCCGAACCACGAACAATGGCAGCAACAAGATCATGAGCAATGGCAGCATGAGCAGTGGCAGGCCGAGGAGTGGCAGGATGAGCAATGGCAGCATGAGCAGTGGCAGGCCCAGGAGTGGCAGGATGAGCAGTGGCAGGCCCAGGAGTGGGACGAGGAGTCATGGGGGCAGCAGTGGCAGGGAGAGGTTCCGGGTCCACCGGAGGAGCCGCCTCCTCTGCCGGCTCCTGTGACACCTCCAGGGCCGCCATCCGACGTCGAGGAGACGCAGGACCCGGGTCAAATGAACAAAATACATGTCAATGTGTTTTCTGATTGTAATTCAGTAGGAATATGTCCATATACCTGTGAACATATGTTTGCATATACTTGGGAATCCAGTGGGGAATCCATGCTTGTGAATCTAGTGGCCCATCCATATACATGTGAATCTAGCGGTTTATCCATACTTGTGAGTCTAGTGGTCCATCTACACTTGTGAATCTACTGGTTCATCTATACTTGTGAAGGTACTTGTATTTCCATATACTTGTGAAGCTCCTTGTACTTCCATTTACTTGTGAAGCTATACTTGTGGTTCCACATACTTGTGAATCTACTTGCGTTTCTACTTGTATACCTACTTGTGCTTCTACTTGTTCTATTACTTGCGGTACTTGTCGCAGGAACTCCTTGAAGCCCAGACCCAGCAGTACTTCGACTCGATGCACGACGACGACTTGCGCCATCTGATATCGCTGGATACTGGTGCGGAGATGGAGGAGGGAGATTTCCTCTATCCTAGCCCAAGCCCACCTGTCGAGGGCGACGAGGTGAAGGACGAGGCGAAGGATGAAGTGAAGAGCGAGACGGAGGAAGACAATGTGAAGGAAGAGGATGTGAAGGATGAAGAGATGGACGAGGCACCGCAGGAAGAGGAGGAGGAGGAGACAGGTGCCGCATCTTCGTCCTTGAGGAAGTCCAGGTCAAGGAGCCGAAGAAAGAAGAGGCGAAGGAGAAGAAGATCGCCTTCGAGCTCAGTGGACTCCCAGTTCATGCACCAGCTGATGAAGAAGTACATGAGGAAGAAGGAACGCCAGCGGGGTCGGGAGAAGCGCTAGGCCGTTTGGGAAGCCTCCTGGAGTAGTTTTTGGCCGCGCACAGTTGGCCACGACTTCTGCGAGAAGAGTGTTTTTTGGTCCCGCTACAGAGTGGTACCCCCGTCTTAGCTAACTGAGGTTATAACTGAGGTAACTACCAATTATAGGAGATATAACTAGACCTAGGAGGCTTATACAACAACCTTTAACTAAAGAGCTGGCGCCACTCTGTACGTGTATGGCCACGGGAAACTCTTTTCGTCACAGTGCTTTAGAGACGCCGGGCACTTATGATCTTACAAAAAAGTTATAATTAAGTTATGCATAACTCTGCCGTAACTTGTTTATAACTTTTCATAACTTTTTACTATGTTTTTTTTTGACTTTTGTGTTTGTGTATGTTTTCTCTTGTTTTCGAAGGGTTTGAAGGTTGAACATGCAACTTTTTATGTTCGATTTTAAGTTCTGCAGTCCGGTGTTGGTACCCAGGTTTCTTCGGAGAGTGCGTTCTGAAGTGCCGCAGGGCTTACACTTGAACGACTGTCCGTGGAGACGTCCCGCAGACGTCTCGTAAAGGAGACCACAGAGCTTGCAGGTACTCATGGCAGCCATTGTGCAGAGGAATGGCAAGCAGAGGTGACTACCTGAGAGAGCGTGAACTAGTACTGACGGAGCCTAGATAGCGGTCAGAGAGAAGAGTCGTGAGAGTGCCTTGCCTGAACATGCCAACAGAAAGAAACTCTCCGAAATGTACACTTTGAGCAGTCAGCCCGCGGTCAAAGCCTTTTTCAGACAGATCCTGGCACGCAGTCGCGCGCGGTCAGCGGTCAAAGGAAATCTATAGACATCCCAGGCTTTTGGAGGCCGCGGACACGCGCGGTCATGCATTCTGTACGGTTGTTCCTACTCCCGCGGTCATGCCGCGGTCATTGCCACATGACCTCGCGGAGCCGCGGTCAACCGCGGTCAGCCGCGGTCAACCCGCGGTCAACGCGTTCGTGCAGCTTTGGCACGTCTTGATTTGGCTTCCAGCATCAGATCTTTATAGATTCTTAACTGCGAATGGCCAGAGAAATCCAGGACCATTCCCTTCGGAAGAGAACAGCCCAGAGAGACAATCTCTCAGGGATTCAACACAACTTGCCGCTTCTGCCAAAGACAGCGATTGTCTCTCAATGAGACTCACTAGCCTCGCCAATTGCTTGCCACAGAGCTCATTGAAGTGAGGCAAAGAGCGCAAACCATCCAAAAAATGTTGCGAAGCAGCTATTTGTTTGTGAACTTGAGCCATTGCTGCGCTAGGACGTTTGTGAAATTGCGGATCTTCCCAAAAAAAGATGAAAAAAGTTATGAAGTTATAAAATTTCTTAAAAAAACATGGTTTCATAACTTTTCATAACTTGTTTGTAACTTTTTTTGACCTGTTCTGACAATGATCATAACTCCTACTTAACTTCCTAACTTCGGTTATAACTTCCTCAAAATATGCATAAGTTATAACTCTAGTTATGCACTTATCAAGAGACTTACCCTACCCGTAACTCCAATTATAACTTGATTATATGTTTATAACTTGCCGGAGTCTCTCAAGTGTTCATCCAGGTCGCAAAAAAATCACGTGTTGGCCGATGTGCTGAGGGGAGGGTCTTGAGCGTAGTTTCAGAAATCCTACTTGAGATCAAACTTGTAGGCCGAGAATTTGAAGAAACTACTTGTGCATGTCAACACTCACATGGACATGATGGAGCAGCTGTGCCTGAGAATACAACCTTCCTGTCGTCGTCGTCGTCGTCGTCGCATCCCTTTGCGAATACGTTTGAGAACTTATACTTGAGAAATACGTGCGAATTGCAATTTACTTGAGCTGCCAACTTTACTTGATGACTCCTTCACATGTTCTACTTGTCTAGTGAATACGTGCGAGTTGAAACTTACTTGAGCTGCCAACTTTACTTGAGGAGTTCTTCACATGTTCTACTTGTCTAGTGGGTACGTGCGAGTTGAAAGTTACTTGAGCTGTCAACTTTACTCCAGGATTTCTTCACATGTTCTACTTGTCTAGTGCATACGTGCGAGTTGAAGCTTACTTGAGCTGCCACCTTTACTTGAGCATTCCTTCACATGTTCTAGTTGTCTGATGAATACGTGCGAATTGAAATTTACTTCAGCTGCCAACTTTACTTGAGCATTCCTTCACATGTTCTACTGGTCGAGTGAATACGTGCGAGCTGAAGCTTACTTGAACTGCCAACTTTACTTGAGCATTCCTTCACATGTTCTTCTTGGCATGGGACTACGTGCGAGTTGAAATTTATTTGAGCATTGAAGTTTACTGGAGCATTTACTCATATTCACTTTCCTTTTCTGAATATGTGCAGATTGAAACTTACATGAGCCTTGAAGTTCACTGTAGAAATCATGTTTAGCAACCCACAAGTAGACACCGCAAGTAGCAATCCACAAGTAGGAATCACAAATAGTAATCCAGAAGTATACATTGCAAGTAGCAATCCACAGGTAGACATCGCAAGTAGCAATCCACAAGTAGGAATCACAAATAGCAATCCAGAAGTATGGTTACGCAAGTAGCAATCCACAGGTAGACATCGCAAGTAGCGATCCACAAGTAGGAATCACAAATAGCGATCCACACGTATAGAAATCACAAGTAGCAATTCGCAAGTAGGCATTACAAGCAGCGCAAGTAGAAATCACAAAAGGTGGACAAATCACAGGTAGTAGTCCATAAGATCTGAACAATTGTGAATGAAAAGTGCTGGAATCGCATATGCATTTCATATGCATTTCATATGCATTTCTTATGCAGTTTTTAAGTGGTTATGCATTTTTAAAGAAAACGCATGCATTTTCTTTAAAAATGCATGCATTTTTCAAAAGTGCATAAAAAATGCATATAAAATGCATATAAAATGCATATACAATGCATACACCATACATGTGAAATTCATGTGCTGGAGAAATGAGTTATATATATATATTTTTTTTTTAGATGATCTTACATGAGAATGATTTGCTTTCATGTCGCAGTTTGCTTTTGCAGCTTAGAACTTGTGATATTCCATCAATTCGCTGAATCTATAGAACATGGCAGACGAGCAACCTGAGACAGTGCCCCCACAAGAGGAACCAGTGCCCCCACAAGAGGAAACCACGACAGATGCATCAGTTCCCAATGGTGCAGACAAGGATGATGAAGTGGAAGTACTCAAAAAGCCATCGGGAAAAATCCTCCCAAGGGAACTGCAAAGGCAAAGCCTAAAGCAAAGGCAAAGGGAAAGGGCGGTGGAAAAGGGAAAGCTAAGTCCAAGGCAGCCAAGGGAGGATCAAAAGAAAAGGAGCCAAAGGCTGCTCCCAAGCCACCTGCAAAGCCACCCAAGGAGGCAAAGGCTGCCCCCAAGCCACCTGCAAAGCCACCCAAGGAGCCAAAGGCTGCCCCCAAGCCACCTGCAAAGCCACCCAAGGAGCCAAAGGCTTTGAAGCGACCTGCAGCAGCCC
>VSDK01019826.1:0-34336 GCA_009767595.1 Symbiodinium kawagutii | reverse complement strand
GCTCACAAACTCCAACCAACCACCAGGCACCCACTGATCAACAACTACGGCTTGCAACTGCGCACGGGTCATCGAATGGTACAATCGAGATCGCGTCAAGTTGTCATTTCGACCAGAGATTGTGGTGTCGAACCCTATGCAAATGACAAAGGGCTTCTCAAGCCCCTTAGCATTGGTGTCCCAATCCAAAATGATGGCATCCTGTCCAATGTCCCGCTGCGAAGCGCCAGGCATCCAACACAAAGACTCTTCAAATGAGATGAGCTTCGTCTTCCGAGATGTGCTAAAGTTATCTTCCAATTGCTTCTCCAGATCTGCTCTCAGACTAGTGTAGAAGCTCTCGTCTGGCACGATCAAAGCTATATGCCGATCAAATCTGATGCTTCCGTATGTGCCTGCAATATGCAAAATTGCTTCCAACGCCCGGGCGGCAAACTCTGGGAAGAGATGCTGTTCATCTTCGGGTGTTTCAAATAGAAATGTCTTTATCGGCGGACCTGTCGTGCCAATGCATGTGGTCCTTTCAGCATCCTTGAGACGAAACGTGCCCGCTCCCAACATAAGTCGCTTTGGACTTCGTACCACCTGGCTCAGAGTCACCATATGCGCTTCAGGAAAATTGTCTTGCAGTGAAGATGACTGGGACAAGTCGGAAAGGATCATCTTCTGGTCCGCATGGATCTTATGGAACAAAAAGCCATCCGTCATGAATATATCATGAGCTTCATCCAAAACTGCAAGGACCACATGTTCAGGATTCCCTCGCAATTTCTGAAGAGTCATACGAGAGTCATGGATACATGGAGTCAAGTAAGCTTCGTAGGGATGGTGCATCACAACTAATCTTTGCAGCAAGTCGTTGGAATCATGGAAAAACGATTGTGGCAGCACCTGTGTCGAATGCACCAGAAGCCACTGCAGAAAGTGGAAAATCAACGGCCGACCAGGACAGATGTAAAGAATCTTCCCTGGATTCTCCGGGTTTTGACCTAACATCCGCAGCCTTTTGAGCACATACCGGAGGGCTACAAACGTCTTTCCACCCCCTGCCGGGGCCCTCAAATGCATGTGTGCACCCTTGTGCTTGGAAAGTTCCCTAAGTTTCTGTTGCTGATGTGGCGTGAGCTCTGAGAACGTCAACAAACGCTTGGCATGTTGGTCAAAAAACTGCATCTTGTCAATTGTCAGCTCTTGTGCGACTCCATGTCGATCTGCTAGGGCTTTGTTGAAGGTCACAGTTATTTGATCACTCAGAACAGCATCTCTGAGTTTATGCACTTCCTCGATCTTATCCAGGTCAAATTTGACCGCCAAGGACAGTACTCCGCTTGGGAGCCGCACTTCTTTGACTGTCTTCACTTTGAGGTTTGTTGCATCTGCGAGTATGCTCTTCAAAGTCTCTTCTCCGCAATCGTGCAAAAGCTTGTCAAAAAAGACCGTGGTCTTTTCAATCCTGATGGTCTCGAACTTGGTCTGGGTCTTTTGACACAGTCCCTGCCACTTCATGTCTTTCTCCGCACTAGTGCTGGGGTTGGGGACTTGAAGGATCGTGGCTTTGCGGAAATCTGTCTTACCATCGTTCTGCGAGTAAAAGGCATCAACTGTTTCTCCCACTTGGAATTGAGAAGTGAGGAATTGAGTCACGTCCACTTCATCATACGACCAACTCATCTCATCTAGCTTTGCAATCTCTGCCTTTTGAGATCCTCCACATCCACTGCCGTCCCACAAATTTGCTGTTGGGAGCATGTGCCAGTTCACCTTGCCCTGGCCCACTTGGCCAGGAAAATACACTACTTTTAAGCGTTGCCCAAGGTCCACGGCTCTCTGCACTCGCTGGAACCAAATGTGAAACCAGTGGCAGCCCCAAGCTGCCCTCTTCTTGTGCTGCTGCCATAATTTCTCTGCTTTTTCTTCATCATGCGGTCCTGCTGGGCCAAATACAATGTGAGCATTCATGGCTGTGGCTCTTTCGATCAGTCTTGCCTTCTCATCTTCGTCGCAGGCTTTCTTCACCTCCATTAGATATCCCAGAGATCTGAAGTCTCGACTTCCATAAATCTGCTCGCAGAGGCAATGATCAGGTTTGTTGGGGTCTGGAAAGTAATGAGCTCCAAGCCCATGGTCTGGATCATCGAGAAACACACAAGCAATCGATGCCTTGTGTTCCTGACTGATCAATGCCTTCCATCCTGCTTGGAATTTCCCCGGGAAGGAAACCCAACAGGTTTCAGCTTGGGGTTTGATTTGCCCCATGTAGGTGGTGCCTTGGTACGCATCAATGGCATCCAGGTTGGCGGGTCGTTCCTTCAG
Organism: Symbiodinium kawagutii; assembly: GCA_009767595.1. Classification (NCBI taxonomy): domain Eukaryota; class Dinophyceae; order Suessiales; family Symbiodiniaceae; genus Symbiodinium; species Symbiodinium kawagutii. The sequence continues at coordinate 32,023 of VSDK01019826.1, read as the reverse complement.
AACGAAGTGGACAGTGTCGATTTCCTGGCAACAGCTTGTGCTTGTAAACGCTTGTGTCTACAATGCTGCTTTTGCGCTGCTTTGGTCTTGGTTTGGTCGGTTTATCACTGCAGAGATTGTTGTCATGGGCTGTAGCACCTTTCTGGGCAAGCTACTGTCTGAATTCCATTCCTAACAGTGATGTCTTTTCTATCCTTATCTTCTTTGTCAAGGTAGATCTAGGCAGTCCCTGTGAAAACCTTCTAGGACGAATTCTTATCATGTTTTTGCTACAATTAGTTGTTCTCAAAACCAGCTTGCGACACAGTCACGAAGTCATCGGTTTCAAAATCTAAGAAAATTACAGGCTGGATGGAAGGTTTCAGCAAGTAGTGTTTGCTATAAGTTTGCAAGCGCTTCTATCTAGCGTTCATCTGACTGACAAACACCTGATTGCCGAGATGAGCAGCCCTGGATTGAGGTAATCCTTACTATCCACAGCCGACTGACTGAAAAATCTAGAGTGGCATTGTTGATAGTTTCTTCTGTAGCAATTGTCATGCTTCAAACGCCGAAATTATGAACCCACATGTGGAACAAGTGCGTAAGTCAAGGAGACAAAAGATCTGAAATGTTTTCCACCACCAGGGACAGATTCGGTGTTGAGGCCACTCAGTAACCCTTGGCTGCTGATATGTGCCTCGTCTTTCTGCACCTTGCAATCAAGCCATGAACCAAACTAACAATGCTGCTTTTTGACAACTAGGGCGGAAGGATTCATTGGGCAATTGGAATGTTTACATGTTTTCTTGGCGCTCCTGTGCCAGATCTACTTTCCTTGAGTCTGAATCAAACAAGCTGTGCTGACACTGACATGTCAGTTGCATGTTTGTGGAAATCCGACTTCTTTGAAAGGCCACCTGTTGAAGTCTTGAAATTCTACTGTAGCATTGCACCCAGTGCGGGCATATGAAGCCAAGGTACCCGTGGGAAAAGTTCCACCACGTCGGAATGGCCGTTCGCAATGGCAAGGTCCAAAGCAGTGTCGCCTTGGAAGGGGGAAATTCAGGCGAATGGCAGAGCCTCATGAATCAAAATGGTCCTATTATCATGCGAACTGAGAAAGTCTCCTCACTCCTCTGTCAATCAGCTTGCAGCTTCTCACCAAACAAGACTGCTATGGAGAAACGCCCAAAGGTCGCCAGTTCAAAAACAGCATTGAGAAGAAAACTTTTGGCATGGTGCCGATGAAGGGTCAAACATACTTGGCTGCAATCTGTTTTCTACTGCGTGGTGCGGATCGGCCGACTTCAATCAGAAAGCCGAAAACGACACCCATTGGAGGAGTGGAAGCCGAGCCGGTAACAGAACCAACTTGAATTCGGAGGACTGGAACTGCAAAGAAACAAACCAGCCCAAATCATGGGACTGGAACTCTGCGCAAGGGTACAAAGACAAGACAAAGGAGCATTGAGACTATGGACAATCTAAAAACAAGCAGTGTGCATCCCCAAAGCAACACAATATGAGGAATTAAGGCAATGCGGATCTCGTTGCTTTATGCGCTCACTCTGGAATGAGCAGAGACCAGTTGTTGCGTTGTAACCTGAGCATCCCTGAGCTATCTAATCTGAAACGGGACGGGAAAACAGAAACCAGCCAAACAGCTGACAGGAGTGGAACCAGAGATCGGGGAGCGGAGAAACATTCCTGACCTGCTGACAAACCCTATGCAGAAACGACCGGCGAAAAACCTGAAAAAAATGCTAACGCAAAGGTGGAGGGGAAAAAATCATAGAATGAAGACTCTCCACATCCCACCTGCATAAGTTGGTTGCTGCAATATTGACCTTCAAACGTTTCGCCGCAATACTGTTCCATGATAAACGAGGTCACCTAGAAATCATGCATAAAATGCACAAATATTTATTCCTGTATTGCATTTGTTTGAAATGCGGACATACGAAAGAAAAGAAGTTATCTTTACTTGGCCTGGAACTCACAACCGTGGGCCTTCCACTGTGAAGTATGGATCGACTAAGTTTTTCCTCATCTTCTTTTGATTCTCGAACTCTGAGACCACCGGCCATCGTTGTCCACAGCTTCCGCTGCAGCACCGGCAGAGAGCAGCTGCTCCACCACGGAGCCGTGCCCATTTGCTGCAGCCAAGTGCAGCACCGTTTGGCCTCGGAGAGGCTCCGCAACCGAGACCGCGGCCAATGTGGCCGGACGAGATGCATCTGTGGACTTCGAAGTGTCACTGAACATGATCGGCCAAGATATGTAACATGTGTGTGACTGTGTTTGAGTATGAAGAATGGCAAATCCCAGGATCATCAGTTCCGCACGAACAACCAGGTAGCTGCTTGGCTATGTTTTGCTGCTATCAAAGGCATCCAGGAGCACCAGATATTTGTGCGAATGCATGAGACTTGAAGTTCCCTCGTGGCCGAAGTACGCTGCAAAACCCAGTGGCGTGTTGCCTGACACCAGAGTCCATGAACTGCATTATGCACTTGTAGACGTGGAGGTTTCTCGAGTTCGAGTCGGTTGGTTTTTCATCTTTTTTGGTGAAACATACAGACCTAAAGCAAAGGTGCAGGTCCGTGAATGCTTGAGGAAACCGAATGTAGGCGTCTCATGTTTTGGGTACCTGTCAAGGCTTCCAATTGCAATCTTCATTGATACATGACAACATTTTCTCACCTTGCAATGAGGCTGCAGCTGTCTTCGTCTTGCTGTCGAGGCTCTCCAATTTATTTGAATTTATATCTGATGTGTATTGCATCCTTGTACTACTATATACAAACATGAACGATCCTCCGGACTGGAGGCAAACCACGGCATGAGAAATCGTCATGCCATCTTGTTGCCTGAGGCCGAAGACACATTTCTTTGTGCCCAAACGTATTTTCCCAACAGTCACTTCGCCACCCCATCAGCCATCAGAACCCTCAAACAGATCCCTGGAACTCTGAGACCACCGGCCAGCATTGTCTGTGGCTTCCACAGCGGCACCAGCAGAGAGCAGCTGCTCCACCACGGAGCGGTGGCCATTTGCTGCTGCCCTGTGCAGCGCCGTTCGGCCTCGGGAGAAAACTTCTTGACCGAGACCAGAGCCAGGGCCGGATGAGATGCATCTGTGGATTTCGAATCGAAGATGTCGATCAGCCAAGAAATGGGAACTGGGCAGGGAAAATGCAGGACTCCTGGACCAACACATACTTCACGTGTTCGACTGCCAGGAATTGCAGATCGCAGATTGATGAATTGAGAAGTTGGCAACTGGAACGGCTTTACTTTTGCACTTTGACTAATCCAAAAAGTGATGCAACCAGAACACACAGGAACTGAAAATGCCATTGGGGAATTCCTCCAAAGAAGTCACAGGTTGAAGGGAGTGCAAATCGCTTCCAAAGTTGGACGGGCATCTTCTGCCCCCAGCTCCAAGGCCCTGGCCATCGTTGCGCTTGGCCTCCAGGGAAGCCCCGGCACCCAGCAGCGCGCCGACCGCGTCCCCGTGGCCGAAGTTCGCCGCCAGAATCAGCGGCGTGTCACCTGAGCCACCGCAGGCGAACCCTCAAATCGGGCGGTGTCTCTAACTGCCCTGGGACCTGGGGATTTGACGATCAGATTGCGGAATCATTTTGGACAGTGTAGATTGGGAACTGGCAAGTGGCGCAGCCCAACGGTATGTTCTCAGAGAACCCTGCGATGTAGCCGGTACCTGTCATTTATGGCCCCCTATTGAATTCATACCGCTCCTTGCCAGGACATGAGCTACTCGCAACTTGCAGTTTCCAGGGTTTGGAGCTTGAACCATCAGCAAGTTGCATCAAATTACATCGTCTGAGTCTGAGAATCTTTGATATTTAGTTGGAGTAAGTTGGAAATTTCAAGACAAAACTCCAAACCAAGCAGAAGCCAAACGGGATCTCTGTTCTCCAGGTTCTCCAATTGACATGTTGAAACCTTTACAGTGGCCCGCTGGTTTGTTTGAAGGAGCCCCTCGGGACCAACAAAGCCATTAGTGAGCATAAACTCACTAAATAGATCCCCATAAATCAATACCATCAACCTGGTCTGCTCTCACTGGGAATGGTAGCGAAATATGACTCACTCTTACCTAGGGCGGGACGAGGTCAAACATAGAGCTTACATTTCGCACCAGTTATCCCAAAATTGGTTCCTGCCCGTGAATCATTGTCACCAACGGTCTGCTCTCACTGGGAATGATAGCATGGAATGACTCACCACCTGTTAGCAGAAATTGGCCCACTCTTCCTTATGGTGGGACGGAGTCGAACATAGAGCTTAGAAAAATAAGGAGGTGCGGATTTTAACGGATGCGAAAAGGTGTGGAAACATGTGTGACATGTTGAACCAGCACCTGGTGCTGCAAGCCCAATGCAGACTGGAAAAAAATCTTCGTTGCCCCATCTTGTTGGCTCAAAGCCAATAATCACTTTTTTGTGCCCAAACATTCCTGACAGTCACTTCGCCACGCCATCAGCCATCAGAACCCTCCAACCGATCCCCAGATCTGAGACCACCGGCCATCGCTGTCCGCAGCTTCCAGGGCGGCGCCGGCAGAGAGCAGCTGTTCCACAACGGAGCCGTGGCCTTGTGCTGCTGCCCGGTGCAGCGCCGTTCGGCCTCGGAGGAGACTCTGCGACCGGGACCGGAGCCACTGTGGCCGGATGAGATGCATCTGTGGATTTCGATGAGTTTGTCAGAATCCAAGATGTCGATCAGCCAAGTAATTGGAACTGGCCAGGCTTTCATCCTACAAGTACCAAGACCTATCTCGGCTGTACAATGAAGTCATGACAAGCTCAACATCACCTTGCTGTCGGACACCCTGAAAATAAGAATTGACAACACAGAATGGCAGCGTGAAATTCAAACTGACAACGACTTCCAACTTCATCACAGCTCAAGCCCTGTTGTCCTTCTGAGGTCCATCAGAAGACCAACTCGGACCGAGGCCGTGGCCATTCTTGCTCGTGGCCTCCAGGGAAGCCCCGGCACCCAGCAGAGCCGCGACCACGTCCCCATGGCCATAGTAAGACGCGACAGCCAGCGGCGCATCGCCTGAGCCACAGAGGACACGCATCTCGTGAGGAACTGTGGAACAGAATCACTCTGGGTAACATATGACTCAATCAGCACCGCTGTTTCTTTTTCCCCTTTCAACTCACCTCGCGTTACGCTGAGCCAGAGTGCCGCTCTGGCTTAATTCGTTGGGTTACATATATCATCTTGGTAAATATCCTTACCAAGGGTCCCACGCAGTATCCTGCGCAACCAACACATTAGGTCGATCCAACCCAATCGACGACAATGTGTTAAAACGGCGGGACCTCCATGATATATGATCATGCACAGCATGCAAAGACCCCATCCACAACGTGGACTTCAAGTTATAGGGGAACCCCACAGGGGACCGTATAACAGGGTGGGTCAGGGTTGGGAAAGAAAATGAATGCCTTTTTTTGGATCAAGGTCACTTGAGCCAAAATGTCATGGTAGTATTCTTGTTAACCCATGTGATATGATATCTGGTCACCCAGGCCTGCCATACCTGAACCAATACAATAACATAATCACTCTGGGTAACATATGACTCTATCAGCACCGCTGTTTCTTTTTCCCCTTTCAACTCACCTCGCGTTACGCTGAGCCAGAGCGCCGCTCTGGGTTAATTCGTTGGGTTACATATATCATCTTGGTAGATATCCTTACCAAGGGTCCCACGCAGTATCCTGCGCAACCAACACATTAGGTCGATCCAACCCAATGCACTCAGATAATCCCAACGCATTTTCACATCAGCTCGGCAACGCGGATCAGAGCAACGAGAGGAAGGTGCCAAAACTCCTCATGAAATCAAGCTAACTGTGGTCTAAAGCCATTGGCTTGGTACCATGGGCCGGAAAATCCCAGACGCGAGATAGCATCACTCCAATTTGATTTGGAGGGGACCCACTCCCAGAAAATCATGGCTTTCAACGAAAATAGCAAAACATTGATGACGTGGACCATTTTCTCCAAGTCATCAGCGGATGAACGTCCTTTGACCAGACTCATCAAGACAGCAAGGTTGTCAACATACCATACTCCACGGCGCCCTCGGAAATTGGCGGGTCTGTTGGTCAAAGCATGGATGATCATCAGCATCTCCAATTGGGCTATCTTTTTCTCGCCAGGAGTCCACAGGTCATACACGTGGTCAGGGATGTCTGCAACAAAGGCGTCTCTGGTGTGAGTAGAACCTTGGGACCACACAGCCAGGAAGTCTCCTGTACCTGCCCTTGGTGACTCCAAGGCGGCATCTGAGGCTATGACGAAACGATGGCAATCAACAATGTCGATGGGCAACTCTCGACGTGGGGCAATCCTCCAAATTGTCTCGATCACTTCGAAACTACGAAGAATAGCTGGGGTCAGAACTCTTGATTGCTCGTCTTGGCGCAACTTGATCGCTTCAAGTCCGCTGGCGCCAATGCGCCCGTATATTCCTTGCTCCAAAAGTTCATCGCGCCATATATCTTGGCTGCAGTGCCGGAGGTGAGGCTCTTTGATTGACGACAGTCTGCAAGCATAGCTGTCATTTTATCTCGAAGCCTTTGCCTGGGCCAGAAAGCCACACGCCCCATGGTAGCCAGGCATGTGAAATCGTGGTCGAGGCCCAAGAAGAGCCCCTTGTCCGACATGGGTTGCCTCTTCTCCTCAGCAAACGGTGTACCAATTAATTGGTTCAACAGCTCGAATGCTTGCTGTCCCGAGCCCCGACTCGATCGCAGGTCAACGATGTTGGCATCATCGAAGTACATCGATATCAAGCAAAAGCATAGTCTTCGTCCCAGCATCTCTGCGAGGCGGGAATACCTGTTGAAACTGACCACAGCAAGAGGTAACCCAAAGAGAAGGGATGAGTACACCTGTGCCGTAGGTGCCTCCCATTCGCGGCGCCAGAAAACTACTATGCATCCTTTGCTTTCAGCCAAGCTGATAGGGGAGCGCCTATAGGCATCCGGCCAATCCTCCCCTCCTGTTTCGAAGCCGTGGGTGCGCACAAAGTTCAGCGTCCTCTCTGGCGAACCATTGCCGCGCTGCAATGCAACGCGCTGTTGCTCAGGCGAATCGGCTGGGAACGTGTCAGGTGGGTGTAGCGCATGACAGCTACGGCGCACAGCCACGATCCAAGCAATGCCATCCAACGCTCATTGCCCAGCTCATACTGATGTTGAATGGCCTCTTCCAGACACAGCAGCATACCAGGTTCCACCACCAGAGCCTGGCCTCGGGTCACTCCCGAAGACCGAGGGGCTGGAACGCTCAACGCACTGCTTGGGGCTCACTGTGAGTCACCTTCTGCTGAGCCAAGCGACGCACATTGAATGTCCACTCTTTCATTGACCTGGTCGGGCTCATACCTAGTCAAGGGTTTACGCCTCTGGGACTTGGCCTTGGGAATGATGAAGGGCTTGTCAGTAGGGACCAAGGCCTGCAGCTGATCCACTGTGTCACTCACAGCTGGAATCAACCGCTCCGTCAACCACTAAGCTGCGAGGCCATGCCCACCCGCTCGCTGCCATTGAGGTCCTCGTCCCGCTCCACGCCATTCGCAGCCCGGAAAGCAGTAGCCCTTTCTACGGCGATGAGCTGGCCAGCAGTCTCAGGATCGAAACCACTTCCAGCAGCCTCCAAGGCATAGTATCCCGCCATGATGGATTGCAGGAAACAAACCGCCCCAACTTGAGCCAGGTATCGAAACTCCGGGCCGGAACCTGAATGAACGGGAACAAGTGCAGCAGGAACATGGACTGGACAAGACCCCCCAGACCACACAGCACCCACCCCCAAAGAAGGAGGATGTAGAGCCCGGACAAAACCGCTGCCCGGGTCAATCAGAAGAAGAGCTCTCATCCAACTCCGAGCAGACCTCGCACTGTCGGCAGAAAGGCAGGCCTCGCCGACACTCAAAGCACTCAGCCGCATAGCATTGAGGGCATCCCGTCCACACTGGACACCAGCACTGCCTGCAAAGCTGTGGGATGCGCTCTTCACCGGCAGCGTGTGCCCCCAACAGGATCCGCAGGGCATAGGCCGCTCGCTGCCTGCTGTCAGTGCCTCTGACAGACCTAGGCGCGACCACCACCGGATCTTGCCAGTCATCACGGCCAACCTGCCACATCTTCCAAAGGTGCAAGAAGCCGCCCAGGGAGAGCCCGTCATCACCTTGCAAAAGTCGATCATAGATGCTCCGGACATGGGAAGGAAAGAGGTCCTCCAGACCAAGGTCACCCCCCAGCCATTGCAGCGATGGGTCCGGAGTAGAATAGTATCCCCCAAAAGCCACAGGATGGGGGTCACCAGCTTGAACCAAGGCTCCAGTATGCGTCCATGTGCCGATGAACGGGAACCGAAAACCCCCCCTGTTGGCTTCACAACGGCTACGCTCCCCTCTGGCGCATGGGACCAACCGAAGTGGGGAGGACATCTCTTCAACCGTGAGGAGTGGGTAAGCTGGGTCGACACCACGGTGTATGATGGCAAACGCTGACTCCCACAACCGCTGTGCCTCAGCAGCTTTGGAAGCCCGCGCAAGGCCGGCGACATAGGCAGAGAAGTCCATCCAAGTGGCAGGCGAAAGGACCTCGCAAGAGGTGTACATGGCAACATGGACCCCTGGTATCAGTGGCATACGGTAGTGCCTCTACAGCCACGCACCAGCCTCTGCAGTGCCTCTGCAAAGAAATTGAATGCCTTTTTGGTTCAAGGTCACTTGAGCCAAAATGTCATAGTAGTATTAATGTTAGCCCATGTGATATGATATCTGGTCACCCAGGCCTGCCATACCTGAACCAGTACAATTCAGCTGAAACCAACAAGCATGAGATCAGCTTTTCTGCAAATCAGATCCCATTCTATGACAATTTCAGACCCAAAAGGAATACTGATGCATCAACGAAAGTCTCCCAACACACACGCTGCGCTGCTTGGCGGCCATCCCTGCCTGCGGCTGCCATGGAAGCGCCGGCAGAAAGCAGCTGCTCCACCACAGAGCAATGGCCTTTTTGTGCTGCCCAAAGCAATGCTGTTTTGCCTGAGAAGAAACTCCGTCACCAAGACTCGGATTTCAAAGTGTCACTGAAAATGCAGGGCTAACACATGTTCCACGTGTTCGACTGCCAGGACTGGCAGACCCAAGGTTCATGAGTTGAGAAGTTGGCAACCAAAAAGGCTTTACTTTTGCACTTTGACTAATCCCAAAAGTGATCAACCAGGAAATAGAAAGTGATGCAACCAGCATTCGGGAATTACTCTAAAGAAGTCACAAGTTAAACGGATTGCAAAATGTCAAGAAAGTGCTTCTCGTTGGGACCGAAGTTGGACCCCTGCATCTTCTGCCCGCAGCTCCAAGGCCCTGGCCACTCTCGTTGTTCTTGGCCTCCAGGGAAGCCCCCGCACCCAGCAGCGCGCCGACCGCGTCCCCGTGGCCGAAGTCCGCCGCAAGAACCAGCGGCGTGGCACCTGAGCCGCCGCAAGGCGAACCCTCGGGCGGTGTCTCTGACTTCCCTCAGAATCTCTGAGACCTGCGATCTGCAGATCAAATTGCACAACCATTTGCACAGCATATGTGCGTAGACGTGAAGCAGGCAATTGGCGCAGCCAGACGGTATGTTCTCAGAGAATCCTGCTATGTCGAGGATCAAACTTTACATCTTAAATGGCTTGGCGACTCTGTTTGGAGGTGTAATGGCATGTTGCAGGAGAATGCTGCGATGTTTTCACGTAGCCGCTATTGCATATATCACGGCAAATATTTTCTACTTTCAGTGGGCCTCGAAAAATGTAAGTTGGGGAAGTTGAGGCGTTAAAAGTATCGTATTGCTCTTAGTTTGCAATGGTTCCCATTAAAGTTTCTTTCGGGGAACCTGCTGGGATCAACGAAGCCATGGTTGGATTTCAATTCACTAAATTTGTCCCATGTCGGTAATGAGATGATTGTGTCACACGGACAAATCAGACGATTTGCCGATCAAAATGCGGAATCAATTTGGAGTGTATAGATTAGGAACGGGCAAGTGGTGCAGCCCAATTTGCGACTTACAATTCCGGGTTCGAACCTGTATGTCCACCCAGCTACAAACTTCGCGGGATATTCTTTACATGTGCGTTCCCAATTACAACAATAAATCATCATCCAAACTGGAAACTGCGACATGAGAAATCGTTACGCCATCTTGTTGGCTCTCGCCACCCCATCAGACATCAGAACCCCCAAACCCGTCCCTGGATCTGAGACCACTGGCCATCGTTGTCCGCAGCTTCCATGGCGGCACCAGCAGAGAGCAGCTGCTCCACCACGGAGCAGTGGCCTTTTTCTGCTGCCAAGTGCAGCGCCGTTCGGCCTCGACTGGGAGGCCCCTGTAGCCGGATGAGATGCATCTGCGGACCGGTGGTGAAACTTGCGAATGATCATCTGTGGATTTCAATTTGTCACTGAAAATGCATGACCAACACATGTTCCACGTGTTCGACTGCCAGGAATGGCAGATTGAAGGTTCATGAGTTGAGAAGTTGGCAACTGGAAAGGCTTTACTTTCGCACTTTGACTAATCCAAAAAATGATGCAACCAGAACACACAGGAACTGAAAATGCCATTGGGGAATTCCTCCAAAGAAGTCACAGGTTGAAGGGAGTGCAAATCGCTTCCAAAGTTGGACGGGCATCTTCTGCCCCCAGCTCCAAGGCCCTGGCCATCGTTGCGCTTGGCCTCCAGGGAAGCCCCGGCACCCAGCAGCGCCGCCACCACGTCCAGGTGGCCGAAGTCCGCTGCGAGAATCAGCGGCGTGTCACCTGAGCCACCGCAGGCGAACCCTCAAATCGGGCAGTGTCTCTGACTGCCCTGGGACCTGGGGATTTGACGATCAAATTGCGGAATCATTTTGGACAGTGTAGATTGGGAACCGGCAATTGGCGCAGCCCAATGGTGTGTTCTCAGAGAACCCTGCGATGTAGCCTGTACCTGCTACAGATGGCCCGCTATTGAATTCATACCACTCCTTGCCAGGACATGAGCTACTCGCGACTCGCACTTTCCAAGGTTTGGAGCTTGAACCATGTGCAAGTTGCATCAAATTACATTGTCAGAGTCTGAGAATCTTCGATATTTAGATATATTTAGTCAGAGTAAGTTGGAATTTCCAAGACAAAACTCCAAACCAACCAGAAGCCCAACAGGATCTCCGTTCTCCTAGTTCTCGAATTGTCATGTTGAAACCATACATTTTGCATGGTTTTGCCGTGGCCCGCTTGTTTGTTTGAAGCCCCTTAGGACCAACAAGCCATGGTTGCGCGTCAACTCACCAAATAGATCCTCCTCAGAAAATCATCACGCGCCATCCCCAAATTGTTTCCTGCCCGTGGGTCATTATCGCCAATGTGGTCTGCTTTCACTGGGAATGGTACAGTAATATGACTCACCTGTGAGCAGAAAATACCCTCACTCTTGCCTATTGTGGGACAGGGTTCAAACATGATGCTTGGAATTACAAGTGGGGTACGATGGGGTACGGTTCTAACGGATGCGAAAGCTTTGGAAACATGTGTGACACGGCTCAAACGACAGAACGACTTTTTTCACTTCGCAACACCATCAGAACCAAACTGCGGCATGAGAAATCGTTACGCCATCTTGTTGGCTCACGCCACCCCATCAGCCATCAGAACCCTCAAACCCGTCCCTGGAACTCTGAGACCACCGGCCCTCATTGTCCGCAGCTTCCATGGCGGCACCAGCAGAGAGCAGCTGCTCCACCACGGAGCAGTGGCCTTTGACTGCTGCCAAGTGCAGCGCCGTTCGGCCTCGACATTGGGACCACTTTGGCTGGATGAGATGCATCTGTGGACTTGTGGTGGCACTGGTGAATGTTCATCTGCAGATTTGGAAGTGCCACTGAAAATGCAGGGCCAGCGCATGTTCCACGTGTTACAACATTGTTCAACATGCACAAAGCAAGCCGATTTTGATATTGAATGATGTTTGAATTTAATGCCTTTGCAATGTGTTGCGCTTTGACTCATCCCAAAAACTGCACTCAGCAATTGACATTCACAAAAGCAACAATGGCACTCAGGAACTTTTGGGCAAGATCACTCTGCTCCTGAACTCATCTTTCTTGGAAGTCGGACCGCTGCAACTTATGCGGTCAGCTCTTAGGCTGTGGCCATTGAAGCCCTTGGTCTCGAGGGAAGCCCCAGCACCCAGCAACGTGGCGAGCACGTCCCCGTGGCCCAAGAGCGCCGCACGAGCGAGCGGCGTGTCACCTGACAATCGCCGGGGGACCTGATGATTTGACGTTCAAGTTGTCCCGTGGCATGTTCCTGATCCTGAGATTAGCAAGTTTCTACATGTTTCTACTTTCAATGGGCCTTGAAACAAATCGTTGGGAACTTGAGGCGTAAAAAGTGTCGCCCTTAAACTTTGCGAGGTTAGCATTGGTTTCCTTGAGGAAATTTTCTGGGATCAACCATGCCATGGTTGGATTTCAACTCACAAAACTTTCTCCCAATTGTGACATTTTGAGCTGCAGCCACATATGATTCACTTTCGGACCACGAAGGGAAAAGACTGCATTTTTGGAGCTGAGGCAAGGTCATCGCTGAGCTTGACAGAAAGAACCATGTAGCTGTTTCTTCACATTCCAGAGAAACCTAGCGTGGCTTCTTCTGCCGAAACATGAGATGGAAGACTGCCGTCACAACCTTCACAACTCACCCTTTCAAACGTGGGCAACTCACAATTGCAGGTATTTGTAGGTAAGAGCCTGTATGTCCATCTATGTCCAGCCGCAAATTGCGCAGGGTCGGGTCTGTTTCTATATTTCCTGTGCTTAGCCATCTCGTTGGTTCACTTAGTCACATTTCGCTATCCCATCAACCATCAGGATCCTCAAACCCCGTCCCTGGAACTCTGAGACCACCGGCCACTTTTGTCCGCAGCTTCCACGGCGGCACCAGCAGAGAGCAGCTGCTCCACCACGGAGCGGTGGCCATTTGCTGCTGCCCTGTGCAGCGCCGTTCGGCCTCGGGAGAAAACTTCTTGACCGAGACCAGAGCCAGGGCCGGATGAGATGCATCTGTGGATTTCGAATCGAAGATGTCGATCAGCCAAGAAATGGGAACTGGGCAGGGAAAATGCAGAGCTTTTGGTCCTGTGTGGTCCTGTGTGGTCCTTTCCGGCACTCTGATGAGTGCATGCCCACATAGAAAATCGTACTGTGACAGTGTAATGACAACCCACAGCTCAATCGGACCTTGAAAATGATCCTGCAATGCTCTCCTCTTCAACAGAATCTATTCATCTTCCGAATTTCCTCGAACCCCCGTCACTTCCATCACCTTCCAAGGCCACGGCCATCGCGGTTCTTCGTCTCCAGTTGAGCCCCAGCATCCAGCAGCACCTCGACCACGTCGACGTGGCCCTCACTTACCGCCACAGACAGCTGCCGTAGCACAGTGGGAAGCTAGCTACACAGAATTTTCTTGACATTTTCAAGGACAACCCGAACACTAAGAGCCTTGGAGGCTTCGGGGCATGGACCACTTGTGTTCATCCAGGCTTGCCTTGGACGAATGCCATGGAGGAGTTCTGAGGCCGTGGCCGTTTCCATTGGTGCTCTCCAGGCTGTCTGGGTGTACCAGGAGGAAGTGCTGCACTGCTCTCACTTTGCCCTTCTCAGCCGCCCTCATAATATCATCGCGACCTTGAAAGTCGCTTGATCGCATGGTGCTTGACCTGCTTCAAATTGTCAAATGTGAAGTTTGGTCAAAGTTTGAAAAAGGACACACCAAGCCTACAATAATAGAACTTGTATTACCTTCTCATGTCCGACAGCACTTGCGTTCACAACTCTCGAAACTAGGAGAATCAAAGAATAGACTATACAAAAGAAGTACCCGAAAAAGGTGGAAGATGTTCGATGCACAGCTGGCTATATGGAAAGCTGTGACCGGCCCTGGCCACGAAGTACACTTAGGGTTCCATGCTTACAGATCTTACAGAAATACGGGACCCCCGCTGAGATTCATTGAGGAGGCTATTGCGGGTGTAGAATTGAAGCTGAGCCAGATTTCAATAGACCCGGAGCTTTCCAAAGGCTGGGGCAACGAAGGACGAGGAAAACAATGGAAAACATCTGTCACTCACTCCCATGGTTGACAAAAAATGCAGCAGTAGATGGAACTCTTGCTGGCCTTTCCGTTTGCACCAAGAAACTTTATTGAGGCCGTCCAAACAAAACAAATGTGCCAAGAATATGTCTCCCTGACTTGGTTGCATGAGACTTGCAATCTCAGACCTCAACAACCTGTTTCTGCATCCAACCCAAATCTCTACGACTTATACCAAATTCCAGACCGGTCTATGAAGCCCAGGATCTGTGTCGCTAAGCTGGGCCAGTCGTCAAGTTTCACCGCTTCACGGTCGGATATGCGGGAAGAAAATTCTGACAGATTTGGCACTGAACCATGTCTCTGGCAGGGGAACGGCTTGACCACCAACAACCACCAACAACAACAACCAAAAGTACATGACCATGTTACACCTTACAAACAGCATATATGTGGCTAGGTTCAATTTGCACGTCAAGATCCTTTGGTGTCCTGAGCCTGGCCACTGAGAATCCAGCACTCGATTCTTGATGCAAATGTTGCTAAAGCCTGGCCAGGCACGTGCTTGTAACAGACTCCTATGCCAAAAAATACCATCTTGGATTCCTTTTTGGCTTTTGAAGCCAGATGGTTTCCCAGCAATAGAATGATGAAGGTCTGACTGTGCTAGGCTACGAATCTTGCATGTAAACTATTCTACAAAGCAACTCGTTTCAAGCACACAAAGAAGTACACATGTTTGCTTCCAACCATCACCTAATACATCCTGTGCTGAGTTGAACAGCCACCTTCAAGATCGGAACATTGGTTGAAGGTTCACCGGTTCCACCCTTATCCACCTCCCTGAGAGGCATCAGTGGCGCGCAGCAGCCATCCTCTGACAGCACAGCCTTGGAAAAAGAGGCATCGAACGAATCGGCGTCGAATCCGAATCCAATTATGTCGCATTCGCATCACCCAACCACTCTCCTGACCACCCCGATCATTGCCACCCAAACGATCTTACTGACCATCCCAATCATAGGGTGACGATTTGGACCCGTGTCATGAGCTGAGAACAACATGGCTACTGATTAGGTCCAACATGACCCAACACAGGCCCCGCATCGCGGCAAGCTAGCCCCATCTAGCACCTAGTTAGGGGCAGACCACCAAATGCAAAATTTCCCAACACAAGCCCAATATAGCCCAACCCACATGTTTGAAACCCGATGATTTAGACAGTGAAGTTGTTCCTTGACATGGTTCCCCAAACAACTGGGCTACCCTGCGGAGGCGGCAGCATGTTGGCAATTGGCCCTCTGAAAGAGATTCCCCATGGCGATGCTGCTGGATTATTGAAAACGATGTGAAGGGGTGACACAAAACCAAGAACTTACCATGTACAGAACAGTTGCGTCATCCCCATCAGCCCTTCCTCGTTGAACAATTGTTGCCATACCACAGTCCTCTATTTGGGCAAAAGAACCCCATGTGAAGGCCAATCAACAGGGAGGTTTAAACAAATAATAACACGGTGACTGGTATGCATGTCTGTGCGTATGTGTGTCTGCGCATGTGACTGAAAAAGTCAAAATAAACACCAGCCATACCAACGTGAACGGAACGTGGGGGCAATTCCGTTGGTGTATTGAACCTTACATGGCCTTGCAACACAGAAACGACCGGTCCGATCTTTCAGAATTCTAGTCTATGCCAAACCCGTGCAGAACCTAGATCCCATCAACAGCAAGAAGATGCAACATCCTTTTCATGATAGATCCCTGGCCAGCCTGTGTTTGGCCAACATGTTTCGTTGGTTAATCGCCTCTGCTGGACGCACAATACAGGTTATCATTGTGAAAGAAAATTTTCGATCTATGTGAGATGCATGGAAAGCACAGGCTCTGGCAAAGGAAGTCAAAAGTGATTGACTTCCTCTCAAAACTTGAATCATGATGGTCAAGTTGCACAATCTGAATGGTCTAGTCATCTTCTGTGAAACTATCTGTCAGTGTATGCAAATGCTCTGCGTATGTCTGTGTGCGTGTGTGTGTTGGAAGTGATGCCTGCTTGAAGCTTGAAAGCACTGGATTCGAGGCAATCAATCCATTCGCACCAAGGTGAACACAACTCTGTCCAAACAGTCGGAAAGGAAACAAACTGTTACACGACTTAATGTGTTCAAAATTTCACCCCAACCCAACCCGGTGCATTTCCAGTCCATTGAGGAGAAAAGGTAGTTCTTGACACTGTTTCGTTCCTACGGTGACAAAGCCATGCGCATGCCTGATGTTAAACCCCGCGGCCCAACGTCAAACTAAATAAATCCGCCCAAGCAGTAAAAATTCACACCACTGGAAAAGGAAACGTGATGTTGAGCTGCTCAACCAAAAAGTGGAGATTTGACCAACAGGGATAAACGACGATTGGGGGAGTCGTATACCATGAGCTGCCTGCAGTGGTAGATTCTGCTGGTTGATGGGAACCGCCATCATACAAATCCGTGTTGTCACCAAATGGCATCTCGCCGAATCTGTCAGATGTTTGACCTTTTGAGCAAGGAAAAAATCCGAAGGAAGAGATGTCGGTTGAAACTTTCAACAAACATCTCTAGCCTGTGAGGATTCATGGCAGGCCACTGGAGTCTTTGGGATAGGGTTCAAACATCAAAGTGACTGCAGCAGCTAATGCACCAATGATAGAAAGTAGTTGACGTAAACACCACAAATCATGGTTATAAGGACTTTGTAACGATGCAACAGCATACCATTGTTGTGACACCGCTCACAGCTCACGACATGACGCACCCACTTTTCCTGCGAAGGCAGAACGAGTGAAAACATTGAGCCATCGGCGGATGGCGTTGTCAAACCCTTTGGTCAAGTGGTATGTTGTCATCCACAGCATGATATTCACAGTCCCCCCTACTATAGTTGACCAAAAGGTATGACAAAAGGCTCTGTACGTTATCTTGGTACTCCGCAGTCAGCCGGTTTCGGCTTGCTGCTTGGCTTCGCCTGCGGAAAGTGGAGTCTTCTCTGCGGTTCTTCAAGTCCGTCTCCACATCGACCAGAGACAACCATCCAGAGCGCAGAAACTGGTTCAGGGCATCGTTCCCTTTCGATGGATCCAGTTTGGTCAGGGCATCTACCAACATCTTCTGGTGAGGAACCCACCGGACCATTGATCGGGTGGATTGCAAATCGCGAAGCACGATTGCAAGCTCCAAGGCGCTCTTGCGGTCTTGTCTACCGCTTGGGTTCTCTCGCAAAAGGCCGTCGTACAGGGACTTGGCGTCGGTGACTCAGCACTGCTGTTGCCTTCCTCCAAGCTCACACTGCCCTCGCATCACCACCATGTGGGGACTGACGGACTTTCTCCAGCAACTGAGGCTCACGTCATGATGTACAGCATCGCGGTACATGACTTGCAGCCAATCCACTTCATTCACCCCTTGCAGCATGGCTTGGGTCTCACCGCCGAAGGTGCTGAACACCTTTCGCTTCAACTTGGATGATCTCCAGGTGATTGGTGAGGCACGAACTGCTTGGGAACCAACAGGAAGAGCTTCAGCTGCCAAAACCATCCATGCTCCCTGGGTGGCATCTGCTGGAAGCCCTTCGGAATCCATGTTGGGGAAATCCTTGGTGTTGATTCCTCCGGCATCAGAGATGACAATGAAGCACATGGCATATGGATCAAACTTCCAAAGCTTGAGTGGCCTAGCTGAAGTTGTTCGGAGATAGTTCACAAACTTGTTGGCAATGAGAACATCTCCAACCGTGGCTGATGGGAGCCTGCTCGCCATGATGGAGGCCAAACCGGCAGCTTCGGGCCTGCTTTCACAGGCAACCCAGTTGAACTTAAACACCAAGGACCTCAGCTGCTCGAACTCATCCTTGGACAACTTGGATTCTTTGTGTTGCCGTCTGCCCCGCGAGAGAGTGACTGGGTGCACCTTCTCAACGATGTACTTCGATTGATCAATCAGGATGTAGGAGTCGGTGCACTTAACATGGCGGCCAGCGTATTCAGCCTCATGCTCATCCCATTTTCCAAACTGGAAGCGGGACATGAGTTGTTGCTTCAGCTCATTGTACTTGGCGGGAGTGGCGGAAACTATGAAGTCGTCCACTTCAACCAGGATCTGGGCCTGCGGCTGCTTGTGCTGGTCAAACAGGGAAAACCAACATGGTTCGATGAGATTTCTTTCGAAGCCCAGCTCAGACACCAAGTATCTTGAGATGGTTTGCCTCCAAGCAGCAGGAGCATCATCAAGGCCATAGACTGGGACATCGATGGCTATCAATGCTCCAGATGGGAGCTGCAAACCCTCGCATGGCTCAGCGAAGATGGGACCTCTTGGTCGTTGCAGCCTGTCACTCTGGCAGAACGCATTCTTGACGTCTGAGAATGCATTGATCATCCCCAGGTTCAAGGAGGTTTGGAGGAAGGCCATAATGCCCTCCGAGGATGGTGTTGGCGCATATGTTGACAGCAACCCCGTATCCGGGTCTTTATGGCCATGAAGGCACCATCTGCTCTTTGCTTTCCAGCTGTGCAATTCGGGCTGGGGTTTGCGACGACGGACCATTCGACTGGAAAGGATGCGGTCAGCATACTTCCGTCGAGCTTCTTGAGCTGCCTTCCCGGTCAGCACATGGACGGCCTTGGTCTTGAGGATGGCCTGCCACTCCAGTTGGTCGGCTTCTGCAAAGAGCTTCTTCTCCTTCTCTGAAAGCTCCTTCAAAGAGATCTCATCATTGCGCTTGTTCTCAGCCATGAAGGACCACTCCCGGTTCTCATCCAAGACGTAGCAACCAGTTCCCTGAGCATAGTTGGCCAAAGTGCCGCTCCATTCTTCTGAATAGAATGTGGAGAACAGCTCCTCGTCTGAGATCTGAATGGTCTCCTGGTTGTCGTCCACATTGATGACGGTCGTTCCTAAGTCACCTGGGGAAAGTCCTGGTGGTGTCGTTATGGTAGTTGTAATTGAGGTTGGTTGTCGTTGAGGTGGAGGCAGTTCAAGACTGCCAGTTGTCGATTGTGGCTGTGGTAAAGGAAGTGAAGGTGGTGTGTGTGGCTGTTCTGGCCTGTAGTAGGTGACCCACTGGCGTTCCAGGTGCTCGGCTGTTTCCATCTGAGCTAGTAGCGGGTACCATCCTTTCAGCTAGGATGGAACTGGAAGTCGAGACTCCACCTGCTTCTAGAACTCGAGGTAGTTTCGGAGGTCGAGGTTGGTGTCCCGGACTCATCTCAGCATCTTCTGCGACTGGCTCCATCTGAGAAGCAGGTTCAGACGCTGGCTCTTCCAGTGTTGTTCTGCGGGAATGTAGTCGGTTCGCAGGTCTGGCAACGTTGATCTCTGTGTCGCTGGCTGCCTGCTGGGGATTCTGAGTCAAAACACCCTCTGGTAGTGGAGCTGGTGGTACATGACGACCAACATCATCTGGAACTCGATTGACTGGTTGGGCTGCCTGCATAGGGGCATCGGAGCCTGCAGCTTGACTGGGTTCCACCCGAAGGGAAATCGAGACCACTCCCACACCATCATCTTCACGTTGAACGGGGTCACAGGCTTGCTGTGGTAGTGGTGGACCTTCGCACTTCACAGCCACCGCACCAGCCTGACTGCCAGAAAGGACTTGACGTAGTAATTCAGCAAGTCCCGGGTCCGAAATCAGGTCACGACCCAGCACCTCACTGGGCAACGCAGCTCGTAGCTGAGATGGGGAACACCTCCAGAGTCTGGAGCGCATGCCAACGTAGATGGTATCATTGTTGGCTTGGACCACTACTCCCGGCCCAACCCCATCGGCTGCGAAGATGAAGTTCCTGGTTCTGCTTGGATCGACGGAACACATAGACCCATTGTCCAGGTGCCCAGTGTCGGGGTTGTTGCACTGCAGCTCGTTGGGCCTTGTTGATGGCATCACGTTGCTCCATGGCCAGTTGTCGAGCTCTCTCAGGGAGCAAATGGCGACGACGGAACTCTCCTGCTGCTTCATCCACTTCAGCAGGGTCTTCAAAAGCATCCACCAAACCATGATTGCCGAGGGGGTCCTCAGTGAGAAGCTCATCTGGCACACGGGGAAGTTCTCCGAACACTAGTTGAGCTGGAGTAAATCCTCCTCTGTTGATCCACCGGTTCTTCGTGGAGGTCAAGTAGGAGAGGAAGCGGTCAAGCTCCCCAAGGTTGGTGAAGATGCAACGTCCTCCGTGGATCTCTGAGTCCAACCGATTCTTCAACCAGCCACCGTGGCGCTCACCCTTACCATTTTCCCATGGACATTCTGGATGAATGACGTGCTGAAACACTCCAGCAAGCTCCAAGCCTCGCTCGAAGAGACCGCGAAATTCATTGCCAGCATCACATATGATGAGCTGAGGCATGCCAAGGTATCTCATCCAGGACTCCATGAACAGCTTCCATGTCAGACTCGAAGTTGGCGTACCTCCAGAGGATCCTTCAGGGACAGGAGCTCTCACAGCAACTTGGTAGCTTGCGCCGACATCGGTCATGTTCAAGATAGGAATGCTCTGATCCTTGAACTTGACATAGAGGTAGTCCACGCTCAAGATCTTGTTGAAGGCAAAAGTCCTGGGCAGCTGAGCTCTTCTGCGGTTGTCAGGGAGTTGCTTTGCGTCACAATCCTCACAACGAAACTCCTCCTTGACATAGCGAAGAACCTGCGGCAAAGCACCAGCTGCCTTTAGTGCCCTCAGCAGTCGAGTGTTGTCAGGGTGACCGGTGTTGACGTGGATCCTGCGAACCAGTCGCTTCTGCGACTCGGTAAGTTGAGGGGGCGGTCGGCCTTGCTCATCTGATTCTGGGGCTTCCTCCTCTTCATCGATCTCCTGATCTTCGCCAAAGAAGCTGTGATAGCTCACATCCTCGGAGACCTCTTCAGGGATGTAGTGGAACCAGCTGGGTGGAGAAAGACCCGATGATACGTTGAGGGCGCTGCGAGCAATGATCTCACAGAGCTGAGGAGGGTATTGAGCTTTTCTGGCCAATCCACCTTCGAGTGCTCGGTGGGAATGATCTTTTCCACATTGGGCTTCAGCGAGCAACAGGGCTAGCCATGGATTACTAGTAGCAATCTTGGTGGTCTTCTGGGATAGCAGACCTCCCGGATCAACTGAAAGGCCGAGGGAACATTGATCGAACGCCACAAGTGCTACCCTGGGATCTTGAAGAAGCTTCTGTGTGTTGTCCTGTTCCCAGGTAGCAGCACCGGAGGGATGTTCCAACCCAAAGTGCTTGGCGTCCCGTAGTTGATCCCAGGATGCTTCTAACGAGAAGTCCCACTGGAGTTGTCCTTCTGAGAGTTCTTGGGCAAGTTTGCTGGGCTCCATCTTGGGGTGGTTGAGATGGCGCCACTGAGTGAACATTCTGCACTCGGGTGAAGCCATCAACATGTTCGGCTTGTTCTTCCTCCGGAATTCTCTGAATCGAGTTCGGTCCTTGTTCTTCCGAACATCCCATCCACCAGTCAAGTCGAAGACGGCGGCGGAGTCAACTCGCAGTCCCAGCTTTTGTGCAACTGGGGTTACCCGAGGTGGTGAGAAGAGTTCCACGAAGTCCAGATGCGAATCCTGAGTTTGTTGCATGGCTCTTCGGGCTAGCCACACCAGGTTGCTGTTGCAGCGATCATTGGCTGGAACATCGTGAGGCTCTTCAGAAACCATCTCCTCCTTGATACCTGAGGCTTGGAATGCCCAGAAAGGACCATGAGGATTAAATTGACCATTCTCGTCAAAGGCCAACACCTCTGCGCTAGTGTCTGCTACTTGAAGCATCCGGACCAGCTTTGTTGGTAGACCCCAGCAAGTCAAGGTCACCTGTTGAGGGGACTCGAAGCTGAAGGTGGTGGTCGATCTGGGCCCATTTTCAAGAATGATCCCCTCCTTGGTGGTCACCGTGGCCCACAACAGCTGCCACTCAGGTTGATCAGGCAGCTTCACTTCGGTGGAGGGATTGCTGTAGAACTGTCTACACTGAACATACTTGGGCAGCCATAGTGGTGTCTCCGGGGCCGTTGCTGCTGCTGGTGTACGCTCACAGGGTTCAGAAGAGTCCAGATAACAGCGGTGGCACGGACATGTTCCTTTCCCTTCTAAGACACCCGTGGCGAACACCTCATGCAACGTTGGCCCGGAATTCGGCTGATCCACACCTCGATGTTGGGGACCTTGAGCACGTCCACATTCGAGATCACCTCGGCATACTTGAGAACGATGTGCAACTGGAGGGCCTCGAGGTACTCCATGAACGTCCTGCGGCTCAAAGTGAAGAATGAACGTGCGCTCTCCGAGGTTGCTCTGTTGCAGAAAGACCTTGAGATCCGGAGAACATTGGGACCAAGAGAGCACTGACGAAGTTGCTGACAAACCCGACAGTACCATCCATGTAGGCCACCTCATCCTTGATGCTGGAACTCGGCATTGGGGTTTTCCAATCGAGCAGCACTTGCGGGGCTCACTGGACTCACCTGACCCCACTCCTCTGACTCCATCGGCACTGATCCCTGAAGCGAAGTCTCGGGGCTGGTCTGTAGCATGATGAGGTGGTTCTGTCCTCGAGCCAACTCTTGCAGGGCCTGACTGATCTGTCCCAAGGATGTGGCCACCTGAGTGTTCTGCAACTGCAACTGGGTGGTGGCCTGTTCCAGGATGCGTGAGGAGGCTGCCGCCTGGTTCTCGGTGTAGTGCACTGCAGGGTATGCCTTCGGTTTTGGTGAAGGTGCAGCACGGTTCCTGCGAGCCACGTAGGTCAATCTGGCTTGGCACTTTCCGCATTGGCTCCACTGGGCATACTGGTTGGAGCGACTGACCACCAGGGCTTCGGGGTGTAGACACTTCCCCGGTTGCTGACTCTCGGACATCAGAAACTTGCACCGCTCTGACGCATGACTCTTGGTGCGCAGCTCGGAGTAGGCCAGTCGCTTGTACATCGGACGGTTGTCCTCCATCCGACGTCCCATGGCGGCCAAGATGCTTTCCCATCGCCGAATCTTCACAGGATCGGTCATGGCTACGGCGATGTGGACAAGCTCGTGCGAATTGAGTTGTTGAGTTGCTGAAAATCGAGCCCATGAGCTCGGTTGAGCAAAGGGGCTGCGGTACTTGATCACGACGACGTGATTCTCGAGGAAGATCTGGTACATCTTCATGACAACATGATGTGCAGTGGTGTACTTCATGAGGCTCATCGTGATCACTGTGAACTTGTTCATGAACATGTCGTGTGTGTTCATGTTGTGGTCCATGTGCAGCAAATTTGGTGTGACTCTGTGTTGCAGCAGTGACATGTTGCAAAGGACTGACTTCATCTGAAAAATGCAAAACTTCATGAGGAGAACCTGGTTTCCTGTTGACTTCAACCTCCGTGAGAAAACTGTTTGCATTGGGCTAATCATCATCAGCTGGCTGGCGCTCACGCGAAACGGCCGGCTGCTCTTTTGTGTACGCGGAGAGGGATTGAAGATTGAAGTCCCCATCCTTGAGCTGATATCGTTTCTTCAGCTCCGGAGGGATGGGAAAGTCATCACCTTTCTGCCACTTGAACAGTTGAATGGTTCTATGTCCAGTACTCAACTTCCCCAAGGGCAAGGTACAATCGAGCTTCTTGAAGTACACACTGTTCTCTGGCAGGATGATAGTTGCTTGTAAAAAATCAAGAAAACCTACACTAAGCAACGGAAGGATAGGTCCTTCCAAAACTGTCACTTCTAGAACTCCAGGGTGACCACCAGGTGAAATGGGCAAGAGGATCACGCCCAAGGCTTGCCCAGCACCACCGACGCCGGAAGGAGTCACCATAGGAGCTTCCACTGGGACGCTGCGAAGACCAAGCCGTGCTAAGTTAGCCCCCAGCAACTTCAAGGACTCCGCCCCCAGGTCTTGGGTGGCTCCCAGGTCGACAATGGCCTCGTCCGAAGGAAGCACAAGGAAGGACCACTTCTCTTGAAGGGAGGCCACGCCAGTCGCAAAGGTGAAGGCCGAGGATGCCGAGCCACCATCTAGACTCGTGTAGGAGAAGGCTGTCATGGCCGTCTTCTTGTTCTTGGTGGCCAACGGACAGTCCTCTGCCCAATGACCCTTCTTCTGACACAGTCTGCATCTTGAAATTTTTTTGAGCTGCTCACGATTCATCTGAGCACGAGGCACTCGAGGTCGTTGAGGAATCTGCTCTGCGGTCTTTGTGAAGCTCGTTCTCTCCTTCTTGAAGGAAGCCTTGAACTCCTTGTTCTGCTTCCAGGTCCGTTTGTTCGGAGGACCTCGACGTTGGCTGAGAACTGCATAGACCTGCATGACCTGATCCTCGGTTAAGTCCATGGGCTCCAGCTCGTGGACAAGGTCGTCCTCTTCCGGGACCTCTTCCTCCTCAGTAGTCTCGTCGGCATCGTCCTCCTGCTCGGTGTTGGCCAAGTAGGAGGTGTGGTCTGATCCTGAGAAGAAGCAAAGCCAGACATGCGATCTGATCGCACATCCAAGGCGACTGAGAGCTCGGGCTACAGCTTCTGGGTCGTCCTCACGGCCTGCTACCAACGACGTGAGGTTCTGCTGATTCTGCTCGCTAAGGTTGGCACCCTCCTTGAGCATGACAACCTTGAACTCGTTCGGGATGATGACTCCATATCCCGCGGCTTGGCTGAAATCTCGAAGACGGCGCACAGCAAACTGGGTAAGCGACTCATCTCGATGTCGAACATTGTCCACCATCGCAGCACGAAACGCCCTGCGACGATCATCGTCCTCGCGAACTCCGGCCTTGTTGTTCAAGATCTCAATGATCACATCCAAGTAGGCCGAGGAGCTCAGCACTGACTCCGGCAAGTGCTCGAAGTCGGGTTGAAGATCCCAACCCAGGGAACGGTTAACGGAGTACCTTTTCCGCACGCTTAGATGTCGGAAGATCCGAGTTCTTGTTCCACCTGCGAATGGCCTGGATCCAGTATCGCCTATGCGACCAGCCCGGCCAACTGGGTGGGTCATTGAAACCTCCCTTGTACTGGTACTGGTTGTGGTTGGAGTCCCATGACCATGACGAAGGGTACCATGAATTGCTAGACCAACCACCATGATCCCACGAGTTGGAGTTCCAACCATCCTGATGCCGCCATGATGCCATTGCCATGGCTGATACTGAGCTACGTTCACCGCACCATCCCCATTCGTTGCACCTGAATGCCCTCCCAAGTTGCTCCCAACGGCATTCTGGTCTCCAGCCTGGGGCGGCGGTGTTGCCGTAGCTGGTGTGATGTGGCTTAGCTGGATGCTCCAGCCCAAGGGTCTAGTACTTGGAGAGGATCAACAGCTGTAGTCGAAGCGCTGCGGCTGCACCACCAGGATTTGTGACCGTGACCCCATTCAACGGTCCAGTCCCGGCATGTGAACCGGCAGTCGTAGTCGGCTGCTGCTGCTGTCCCCAACCCTGCCATGAATGCCCATCACTCTGTGGCTGTCCTTGGTTCGAAGCGCGAAGCGTGGCGTGAGATGGGTCTCCAGGATCATCCATAGCTCCGGTTACCAACTGTGACACCGCTCACAGCTCACGACATGACGCACCCACTTTTCCTGCGAAGGCAGCACGAGTGAAAACCTTGAGCCATCGGCGGATGGCGTTGTCAAACCCTTTGGTCAAGTGGTATGTTGTCATCCACAGCATGATATTCACAATTGTGTTTTGCTTGCCTTCCCCACATTTGGTCTACGTCTTCGGTTCATTCTAAGCCCGCATCACCGGATGTCTCGGCATCACCTGTCCAGATCGAGATGTCCAACGGCAAGGGTTGCTTCTGGTCAGCGACTCACGGAAAAATGACGGCTGGTCAAGACTGCTGATGTTCTCGGTTCAACATCTTTTTAGTAGGGACTACCAACAATCAACATCAATGACTAAGAAGTCAGTAGTTTGATAATCAATACTGGTCAGGCTGATGGTTAAAACTGGTTAATATCAAAGTGTTTCGGTGTTACAAGTAGGTGCAAGACATTCTGAAACATATTGATCAACTAATGGTCGCTGCAAACGGTTTCCGATCGATTCCCAACGTTTGTCAACTACCATTGTTCAATGACGATCGTTAGTCACGAATGATTTCTTCAATGCTTTAATTGTTGCTACTAATGCTGTTGTTTCTGTTAATTACTTTTCGATGGCAACTTATTTTTTGATTGCTCTGTCCGTGGTTACTTGTGATTGATTACTTTTGAGAATTGCTCGTGGTTGCTAACTACAATTGCTTCATAGTGATGGTTCATGACTTGGTTTCATTACCATGATGGTTACTGATGGTTGCTCAACAGTAAAACCTATGACTCCCAGGGCTGCTCCCAAGTAGCTCCCAGGTGCTGAGGCAACGGGGCCCATCCTTGGGCTCAGGAACCATTTCGAACCAGCTGGGTCTTATGCACCAATGGATCATTTAATTCTAATGGTTGTTGATGACCAACTCATGGTTGTTGGCAACAAGTGTTTTCACTCATCTTTGCCACTGATGGTTGCTAATCACGCAAAGTATTCATCTTCTCTGCTGGTTCACTACTGGCTACCCGGGGTTGTCAATGATCATTTCTTAAACCTCACCATGGTCAACAGATGGCCAGCCGGGCGCCTGGGCAGAGCACCTGAGAGCTCAGCGTGAGGCCAGCTGGAACCATGAACTGATCAGTGAATCAGCAAGGCCACAAGGAACCAGCTGATCACCAAGGCCTCAAGGAACTCAGTTGGAATTGGAACCGGTGAAGAAGCCAACCAGAGAACAACCAGAGACCAATCAAACGAGTTCATCAACTTCAACAGTCACTTGATTTCAGCTGGAAATACAGTTGAAAACCGTCAACTTGAACCAGAGATTTCATTGCAGATCTGGAACAAAAACATTGAGAGCACGCAATTTCAGAACGGAAAAGCCAACTGCACACTTCATATCTGTACTAGCCTTTGCCTGCTCCCTTTTGTGTTCATGAACCCATGGTTTCTACAAGCGAAGCAATTATATTGCTCGGGCCTTCTTAGCAACAATCCCACGGAGCTGTTGGCCATGCGCCTTACTTCCACCGCTTGCGCAATTAAGATCAAGTCACCGCCGCTGCATTCCACTAGCTTTTATGCTGGCAATGCTTCTTCTTCGTGGACGGACTCTACTCCAGCCTTATGTCTCTGTCCCCAGCACGGTTTCTGTCCATTGGCTCCCAGTATTTTGGGGTTTCCTTCACTGTTCAGTTTTTTTTCTGCGGATGCGCCGCCTTGGCTTTGTAGCCGCGGTCACGAGTAAATCACTAAAGACGCAATTCAGTGAAACAGGCCAAGAATCCCAATTCATGGCGGCTCAAGAAGAGCATCATTCACACAGGAAAAAAAAGGTTACAGTTATGGAAAAAGTGGAGACTACCTAGCAGCTACATCATCAGCTTCGCATTGAGATCGGCGACGCAAAAGAAGCCCGCAATACCTCCCGTCAGTCTCAAGGCCAGCATACCCTTGTACCATGTCGCAAGCGAAAGCAACCGAAGTTCCAATCACTGCCGCATTGATAGTTGTCGCAAAGACCCAGGGAAGGCGCAGCGCCATCAAATCGCCCAGCAGAAGCCTAAAGGGCTGTAATCACTCGAAATCAGGTCAAAAGAAAATCCATAGCGCATAGCCATACAGCCGTTGCTTCGTTCTGCAATCATTTTGCACTCGATTGAATCTCGTTAAGAGAAAGCGGAGAAGACGAGGGGGGCCAGGCAGGAAATCGCCTTCTGCAGACGACCAAACCTAGTCCCCAGTCAACCCACCAGCAGGGGTTCCGATGCTTGACAAAAGGTTTTTCTTCTGCGGATGCGCCGCCTTGGTTGTGTAGCCGCGGTCACGAGTAACTCACCACAAAAAAAAAGCGCAAAGCAGCGAAACACGCCAAGAATCCGAATTCATGGCAGCTCAAAAAGAGCATCGTTAACAAAGAAAAAATAGTTACAGCTATGAAAAAGTGAACCTACCTAGCGGCTACAAATCATAGGTTTCGCAATGAAGTAAGACCACGAAGACAATCACGCTCCCAGTCAGTCTCATAGCCACAGCGTCATGGCCAGCAAATCCTGTCATGGTGGTGAACAAGGATAAGCCGAAGCCCAAAGCACCGGAGCAGTGAGTAAGAGAAGACCCAGGAGAGATACAATGTCACAGACCGCGTGAAAAAGCAGAAGTAATGTAATCACGCGTAGGCAGCCGTGAAAGAAAATCCCAAAGCACATGACCAGACACCCGTAAGTACGACTTGCAATCATTCCGCACATGAACGTAAAGAGAAAGCGGGGACTAGGCGCGAAGTCGCCTTCGGCAGACGACAAAACCTAGTCTCCAGTCACCCACCAGCAGGAGTTCCGATGCATAGAAAGGGCACAGTTCTGAGGGAGCAGCTCCGTCGAACGCGCTGCCAGAGGAACAACCGGCAAAAGCCGAAGGCAAAGGCAGGATTTCATTCAATGGCAGCAAGCTCCTCAAGGGGCCGCAAGATCTGGCAAAAACTACTTGGATAATATGTACTGCGGTGTAAGAGCAATGTCATAGTCCGTGCGCAAGACCAACGTTGCGCCGGTGAGGATGTACATTCAATGAGTCGCCACCTGAGAGGGTGGACGGATCAGAACCCTTCTCTAAGAGCAAGTCGCATTAAGTGTAACCAGTCAGTCTGAAAATCAATGAAAACGAAGCAGCAGGTCAATGGGATAGAGAGCAGTTTGTACTTCCCGATGGGGTCAGCAAACAATAGAATTGTCAGCCAGTCTCACAAGGAACTTGCACAATGCCACGTAATTGACCAAACTGTTCACTAATCATTGAATCTCTTTCTCGCTTCTCCATGGCGCCGCCAAATGACAAATGACCAGCTCGGCAGATAACAGGAAGCTTTTCATGGCAATGAGCAATAAACCAGTTCCGATGTTTGGAAAGGCCACAACCTTCTCCCATTCTTTGGCACTGCAGGTGCAGTGCGTTTCCGTTCATGGCGCCAAACTGCACGGAGTTACCATCTCTACGGTAGTCAGCAAAGTGGTTAATGCCCCATTCATTTTGAAAGAAAAGTGCAGGGCTGTCATGGGGGTTAGAGAATTCCAAGTCAAACTCATGCATGGACTATGTGCTGAGTGCATAGGGGCGGAGAATAGCCTTTGCTGCTTTATGCCACAAGTTCGGACTAGTTTTAGGAATTGCATCTTTGCATCATTGTAGGACTTGTACGAGACTTGCGGCAGGTAAATGTGAAACATAATGAGCATTTCCCGAACGCAAACCTCTTCGTAACTTCAAAGGTTTACAAAACGCTGCAACTGTGCATAGGCAAACCTCGGGGAAACTTTGAACAGATTTGACTTGCTTCCCTGCCAGTAGGATCTCTGTATCAAAGCTGAAGGGTCACAAAACGCTGCCCCTGTGCCAAGGCAAATGGATTGCGGACAGCGCCGTCCATCTCATCGCGCGCGGAAATCAACAAAACACATGTCTTCCTTCATTTACGCACGCGGCCAGGTGGGCGCTTCCCCCAATCTATTTCAAGTTTACCCGTCGTTTCCCCGGAGTTTGCTTATGGACAGGGGCAGCGGTTTAAAAAATTAAGTTTTAAGACAAAAGTCATGTTGGCAGGGCCGCAAAAAGAATTTTTGCTCGCATACATCGCCTCGGTAGCACTAAGCTAAGGTCGATAAGAAGCAGGTGAAACAGGTGAAACCAAGTGAAACAAGTGAAACAGCGAAGCTTCGAAGCAGCGAAGACAAAAAGCAAACGAAGCTAAGGCAGTAGTCTGCGAAAATTATGTACATGCAATGAATTCCCCACCTCACTTCTCTGCCGTTGTGTGTACGTCATCATATCGATCGCAGAGTGTAGGTGATGGCTGTCATGCCATCACACATTCGCATCACTGTCACTCACTGTTCATCGGAAGTGGGGTATTGTAACCATCATGCAAATTTCTGGCAGTAATGCACGTCTTTATCATTTGAAAGGTTTATAGTAACTCGGCAAGACAGCAAAAATGGCGTGTTCGTGGATCGTCACTGCTGCCAAGCTATGGTAAACCAGTGGAGTGGAAGTGCCATCAAAGATGGCAGCGAGATGAACCCACTTAAATTAATGGGTTCGGTGGCCTTACAAAAAGGCCAGGATTGTAGGCTTGCATTGTCCAGTATGGGGAGACACCGTCAAGGGGCGAACCACTCCGGCATCGCACCAAGGCCGCAAAAAGAAGTTTCCTCCAAGTTTGCCCGAAGTTTACCTGGCTCAAGGCCAATGTTTTTAACGTTTCTTTTTGCAAAATTGACACAAAAACGCGTTCAACATGCCTGCGCTGGCTTCTCGCGGGCGCGGATTTGAAAACTTACGCGAAACGGCGCTGCAAGATAGAAATAAGAAATGACATGAAAAAACCTACCCATCCAGGGGCCTACTCGAGATACCTGCTCTGCAAGACTCATGGGGAAAAATCGTTGTTTGTAATCGATTGATACCCGGAGACAGTTTTCTTTAGCTTTGGCATTGGCTTGAACAACATACTGTCGCACCGTGCATGTTTTGACCGGCTTTGGCACTCTCACTCGTACGATCATAGCTCAGCCTGACAGCCACCTTGAGTGCGAGCAATTCTGCTTTTGTGGACCTCCACCTACCTCTCACCCTTGACCTTTGTCCTTCTGTCACGTCATGGCCCTGAACAGTCTCCATGCAGTCTACAACAAGGGTGAGTCCCAGCTCTTGGCAGAAAAAATTTTCCATCAGCTTCTTCGGCTGGGGACGAAAATGGCTCACGACTCTCCGTATGAACATCTCTTCTCTGCTGGAAACGCAGTTTTTTTCTCCATGAAGTGCCTGTTGCACACACGATGCAGGTCACTACTAGTCCGGAAAGCTGCAAAGACTGCACATGATTTCACATGAGCATCAATTAGAGCAAGATGACCACTGGGGGTAACCAAAGAACCAAACCAAGCCAACCAGCACAACAAACAAAAAACCAAGCAAACAAACCAAAACAACCACAAACCAAGCAAACCGGCCCCATCCATAAAAGGTCATCGAGCTATCTAAACTAAGATGCACTGGGTGAAACAGAAGCCACTCCGCACTCACTCATCTCAGTAGGTGGACTACAGGGCGTCGCTCATCCGTCTCACAGCTTCCAGTCGAAAGATTCAAACCTCACAGCCGAGAGTCATCTCATGACGCAAGCCCCTAGTGAAATTGCCAGCTGTTGCAGCTTCGTACAATCAGAAAAGGCAACGAATCTCATCCACCAAAGTAAATGCGAAGATGTAAAAAGGAATCGAATCATACCCCAGAAAAGGGCAGAACAAGGGGGGCCCCAGCCCCCCCATGCAAGCGAATCAACCATCCAGGGCAAAGCAGAGGTGCCTGCCCGTAGAATATAAACCTTCGGCCCTGCATCTGACTGCATGTACACAGGCATTCACGCAGGCGTCACCAGTGGCGTAACAAGGAAATTCGAGCAGCACCGTCAAGCCCACTGCCACAGAAACAAAAAGCAAAGGCCAGGGCCAAGGCTTGATGTTTCCGCCGCAGTAGGCTTGTCAAGGCACCGCTCCCTGGCGCAGAACAATACCACACCCACAACCGGTGTTCCTTTGTTACCTGTCAGACATGCAGGAGCAATTTCCCATGATAGCGAGGAGGCACTGAAGCGCCCAAGCTTATGAGAGAGACTCTTACATCCCGACCAACAGGACATCCTCAATCAGCCCCGCCTCATCCTTGTCAAATGGTCACTCAGCGAGAAAAGGAATCATGATAAATACCTCTGTAGGCAAATATCTTTTGATCATAGCATGAGCAGCTGAGAGCGGAGACGAGAACTCTCACCGGCTAGTACA
>VSDK01019820.1:210446-240472 GCA_009767595.1 Symbiodinium kawagutii | reverse complement strand
GCGTCAAAAGCGAAGAAGGACAGAATATACCCAGAGTTAGAGATTGGAAGTAAAGTAAAAATTATGAGAAAGAAAAGAACAGGTGAGAAAGAAAGAACAAGCCACTGGCTACAAGGTGAATATACAGTAGAGAGTATAAGTGAGAAGCTGGGGCAGACATATTACAAATTGACTGACTATCCAAGACCTTTGTTGCGTTTTGAGTTGTTAAAAGTCTAAATGTCTAAAATGGTTTAAAGAGATATTACCTTATAGATTAGTGAGTAATATGTCAATGCTTAAGGCAAGTGAGAAAGAGTTAGAAAGAGACAGAAAGGTAATGAGAAGGTTTGTAAGTAATAACCCTTATCCGTCCTATCAATTCATATCTGATAAGTTGATATTAGAACAGGAAAAAAACTTTAATATGTTTGCTGAGTATGGCACACCAAACCACGACTGGATGAAAGAAATTTATGAGAACATATTTGATGAAGAGATTGTAAAGAGGAATGGTAAAAACATTTATGAAAGAGGAGACATAAAAACACTACATCATAACTATGAAACTTTATTACTTGTATTGGGACACTTGCTGAAAAAACAAAAGGAAATGTCTTATGATGATAAAGTGTTAATCTATCTTAATTTTAAGCAAATTGTGAGTGGTAGATGGAATGGAATAGGTGAATGGAGAGATTAACTACCTAATAAATTAACATAGACCTAATAATATAAATTATTAGATTTATGTATCAGAAAGATGGGATAGGTTATGCTTAAAGAATTTAGGTAATATTTTTATACAATAGTATTTTTTGAATACAATATGTTTTAGCCTAAAATGTCCTAAACTACTTAAAGAGATATTACCTTATATAAGTAGAGAGAAAATGACTACTTCAATTTGTAAGCATTCTATCAAAAATGAATATGACCATACTATGCTACAATGTGTGAGATGTGAATTGGAAATAGAAATGAAAGAATGTAAAACCTGCAAAATCAATAGAAATAAACTTAAGAAAGCTAATAATATATTTCCTGATGCTATTGTTGATTTAATCAATAGTTTCAATGCTTGTAAAAGATGTATGAAAACCATTGATATAATTGAACAAGAACCTGAAGAAATGAATATTGAAGAATTGAATTTATGGTATTTTGTTCAGTTAAATCCCTTGCCTTCAAGGACAGTTTTAAATAAACAACTTAAGGAAATTTACCAACTTTACAGATGTTGTCGGGGTAATTGGTTATGCAACTTAAACTTTTACCATTCTTATCAAGATTGGTTCAATGAGTTGTGGAAACCTAAAACAGTTAGAAAAATAACTTATGCAACAATGTTGAATATCTTGAGGATTATGTTTAGCATCAATGGTAATAAACATAAACTGGAGTATCCAAATGTTTTTAATGAAGAGTTTTATAGAGATAATGTTTTTAACTATATTTATAAGCACACAGAGCTTAGAACTAACTAAATGATTAATTCAAAAAAAATTCACATAGATAAACTATTTACATAAACATACTTCTAATGATAAAAAAAATCATTAGATTTATGCGCCACACACACACTTTTCACCAAATGCTGTGCCTTCCACATACTGCCACACACACTTTTTACCAAATGCTGTGCCTTCCACTCTATTAGCCAATTAGATTAAATTAGATTAGGTTTATATTTATCTATACTTATTAATCTTAGACCCTTACAACCTTCCATCCTGTCCCAGTCAGCCAGTGCCCAACTCTGCTTGATGTGCTCACCTTCTGTTCAAGGTCAGGGCAAACAAGTATGTATATGTGAATGTGTGTATGTATATGTATGTATCTATCTATCTATCTATTTATGTATGCGTGGTTGTAATGATTGCCAAAATGTGTCTTAGTTTGACTGGTTGCTTGGCAAGGTGTCCTCATCCAAAGGCTCTGGTTGAAACAATGGCTGAAAGTCAAAGTTTGATTGGTTGCTTCGCGAGGTCATCGTCGTCATCATCATCATCTTCATCATTATCATCATCATCCCCATCCCTGTTGAGCTCCCACAACACGTAGAGCTGGTCATCAACCTGACGGGCAGGGCAGATGGGATGGGCTGAACAAAAAACCAAAAGGAGGGGGCAAAAAGACAAGAAAAACACACCTGAAAATAGGGGAAACCAAAACCTTTATGCCTCATCATCTTTATCAGTCCCTTGTGCAACTGCGGTTTCACAGTCCCTGAGCCTTTTTTTCAATCCCTGAGCAGAAACCATTGGTATGGGCTTGTCTCTGAAGCCTGTGCGGTTGCCCCAGAGAGCTCATCCAGCCGTAGTTGAGGATGTTTGCCCCCCAATTTAAGCCAAAGAAATAGTGGTTTAGTCTCTACCCAAGGTGGTTGGGTAATCTACCCAAGGCGGTTGGGTAATCTACCCAAGACGGTTGGGTAAGATTTTTCGTTGGCAAATTTCCTCAACTACCACCCTGTGCCCTTTAGCAGATTATGCGATGATACAGGACTGGACATTGTCCCCCCCTTCAGAAGGGGATGCCAGACACTTACGAGCGCTAATCTCAGCACCAACGATGGCTTGAAATGATTTCAAATCAAACCTCAGCTCACTTCCATACTCAGTGTGGAACATCTCGGCGTAGGTATTCAAGTAGAACTGCCCATAATCACCCTCAAGCTTCTGCAATGACTGGCTACACACAGTGATTTCCTCAGCCATAGGGTCAAGCAACAGCATTGCTTGAAGCACACGCTCTTCGGCAACATCATTCCCCATCCCCTTCAATGGCTTCTTCAAGATGCCATAGAGCTCCTCAAGCTTGACAAGGGGGGTATGACGAAGCCCCAATGTCAGAATGTCCTTGCCCTGCGTCTTGAGAAGGATAACGCCATCAAGTTTCTGCCGGTATGAAGCAATCAGCTCCTCCATTTTCTGGGGAACATTGCCACTGGCATTTTCTTGGTCAATTTTTTTCGCAAGTAGTTCTCAATCTTGGATTTCAGCTTCATCATCTTATCCTGCTTTGTTTGAGCCTTCCGAAGCAAACCGCCACCTTTCAGCATAGGCACAATGGGGAGCGTAGCCAAGGCATCATCGGGCATCCATTCTGAAATCAGCTCGTGGGAATAGGCACTTGAAGTCAAAGTTCTTGACTTGATGAGAAAGTCGCCATCACCACCCACTCCTGATACATTCACTCCGTAATCCTGCAAGGCTTCAAAAGCCTCCTGAAACTTGGTGTCATAGTTGAAATGGAAGATGAACTCAGAGCGAGCGTCTCCACCATCAAGGCGGAAGCGGGTGCTAAGCTTCTTATCACCCATCTCGTTCAATTTGACAATCTCCAACTTCTTCTCAGCATACTCAGTGGATGCAACGCCACCCAAGGGCTCATCCTCATCACTGCTGGTGTCCAACTGCTCATCGTCGCGAAGAACTGGCACATCATCCAAAGAAGCAACATAGCCACCGACAACTTTGGTCTCCAATCTATTCTTGATGTCAATGAACTGGGCAAGAATAGTTCCAGCAATGATTTCACGATTGGCTTTGTCAAACTTTGGCACAACGATGTCCATTTGGTCGCAGAGTGTCTTGAGAGCAACGCGCGAAAGTTTGGAAAGAGCATCTTTGGCTGGTCGTTCAATTTCAATCTCCTCCAAGCTTTCATACACCCTGCCACTCTCAACCTGAAAGCTCTTCAAAGAGCCATCGCCACCCTTCAAAAAGAAGAGCGCCATTGGAAGCACCGGCAAGGATGAAGCACACGTGCCAGTGGCACAAAAAGATATTGAGCAAATGAATGCTACGAAGTCGCTGATGCTTTCAAGTGTTCAATCATCCAATTTTCAAAGATGGTTGAATACACCTAACTTACCCAAAGTCAATCTTTGAAGATTGCTGGACAAGGTCATCCAACATCAAGCCTCTCCCACTTCCTCCCCAGTGGCGCGCCTCATTTATGATGAGGCTGATGTCCAGCTCTTTCTGAGCTTCCTGCCTTGCCAACCGGCAAGATGGGATTGGTGTTTTGTTATAATTTTTGGTAAGGTTTGTTTTTTAGTCTATTGTATTGTTGATGTTGTTTGAGTTTTCTTTGGTGTTGGTTGTTTGTTATGGTTTTATGGTATTGGTTTTGCTATTGGTAGGTGGTTTTGGTTTTATTGATGATTGTTTTGTTGCTTTGGGTTTTGGTTGTATCATAGGGTGGGCGTTCCCACATAAGATGGGATTGCCCTACTCTAACTATTATTGATCTAACATTCAAAAGGTCTAGCTTCAATGATCTGACATTGCTGGCTGGGAAATCACCATATTCCATAGAGAAACGCTGGGCAACCATCAATGCCTTGTGGATTTTCCATTGCGATGCTAGATCACCAGAGGGTAAGCATGGCAATAGAACTGATTTACCTGATGGTTAATAGGGCTTGCCGCTGGCCAATCAAAAAAGCTAATCACGCTTGCACGCTTAATGATCCTTCATGATGAACAATGCTCAAGAACGCTTGATAGTGGTTCATGGTGGTGATCCGTGATGGTTGAAGCTGATCACGATGGTTGAAGATGCTTGGTCCTTAATGATGGGTGATACAGAAGAGAAGTAGTGGTGGATCAAAGTTGGGAACTGTTCATGATGGTCCTCCCTATCCCATAGTTGTGCCCCGTTATGCCCCTATGGCTGATTGCAAGCCAAGCTATTCGGGTAATCACCCCATCATCCATACCAAAGATCTTCAAGAATACGAGGCTTAGCTCGCTGGCGGGAGCCGATCGTCCCTGAACCAACCATGATTGCAGGCAAACACCTCTCCAACAGGAATTATTTGCAGTTGAAGATTAAGCAACCATTACTGCTGGCTAAGATCCATTAGCCTTTAGCCTTTGCTCCAGCAAGCAACCATTACTGCTGGTTGTCCAGCAATCCATTCGTTTCGGATTTACATCCATCACTCTCACATGATCATCCACAATCGCCATGCATGGTCACTGATTGGTTAGCCATGCATATGTCCCAACAATCAGGTTAGCTAACTGGTAGGATATCCCTGATCAGTCAAGGTTGCTTGTGATATCCTATAGCACAACCTCTAGGGCTTAGCAATGCCCTGGCCCTGCTATGCCCTGCTATGCCCTGGTGATCTCCTAGGTGGCTGCCCGACAACTGAATGCCGGTATCCCTCGCGAGCGGCGGCCTGGTCGTGTGGTCAATCTTTTGTTTGGATGATGATGATGATGATGATGATGATGATGATGATGATGATGATGAGGATGATGAGGATGATGAGGATGATGAGGATGATGAGGATCAGGATGATGAGGATCAGGATGATGAGGATGAGGATGATGTGGTGGTGGTGGTGAGGATGAGGATGATGATGTGGTGGCGGTGGTGAGGATGAGGATGATGATGATGATGATGATGATGATGATGATGTGGTGGTGGTGATGATGATGATAATGATGATGTGGTGGTGGTGGTGGTGGTGGTGGTGATGGTGATGGTGAAACCGAAGATGATGATATGGCAGCAATCAAGGTAACGGATGGATAGGTTCGACCTGACCTTATGCTGAGGCTGGACCGCTGCCACTCCAATGGAGCAGTAGCACAGCGCAGGGTCCCCAGACGTTCAGAAACAGCTTCGAAGCTGCCTGATGCTCCTCCCAGTGGCCCCATCCCTAGGCGCGACGTGCGCGTGCGGGGTTCCTGGGACGGCTGGAAACGCGACTACGCTTTGGAGTCGGGAAGCTCAGCAGAGCTGGGCAAAGCTCGGAAGTCTGTTGGAAGTTTTCGTGGAAAAGTGGGAAAATGGATGAAACAAATAGCACTGACGTTTGTAAGCTTCAAATGGGGAAGTGTTAAAAATACCGAACCGCCCCATGCTGTCATTTCGATGCGGACCCCCGAGCTTGAATGGAACTGCCCGAGAGCTTGAATGGAAGATATTGTGAGAGGAACCAGTCGACAGCAACCCTCACAATATTATACATGTCGATATTTGCCTTTCATCTGTAGAGCTGATACAACACTTTGATGCCCCGAGGAAACAGACGAGCAAACAACGGCAGCATGTTGTGCCTATGCTTGTCACTTGGCCACCGTTCCCAGGCCCTGCCCTGGCATTGGCTACAGGATCATGTCAAAGCCTCAGGCTGCGAACTGGTGAGGCAGCACCCAACTGGTGATCCCAGGGCCCAGGACAGTTCGGAATTCTGAACTGCTGCGACTTTGTTGGCCAGGATTGATTGATACCTATGGTAAATGATAGTTAATTAAAGATATCATGTACTGACTGTAAATTATATAACTAATGGCTAATCATGGACCGATCATGCATTGATGGTGCGCCATGAGCTCTCAGATGTGCCTATCCGGAATTGGTAAAGGGTCCTTGCAACGCTTCCGAACCCAGTGCGACCCACGGTCTGAGTGGTGGGATTTACAATAAGATTTGTAAGAGCTCTGCTGAGTTTGCGATTCATGGAACGTTGCAGCACCTTTCGGGATACCTACCCATCCTGGAGTTTTGAATGTCCCCAGTGCTCATGAATGCTCAATACTCAAACAACTTTAAACCGTTTCCCCGCCTTGGGGGATGGTCCAACAACTGATCTTCAGCATCTACTCCTGGTAGCCTCAGGTTGTTGCTGCCAGCCGGGGAGTCTGGAGCTTGGAGAACTGTGCTGTTGATGACTGGATCTTTGGGATGCCTCCTCCGGCAGAACGTGATGCCACGTTTCGGACCCAGAGATGTCTTCAAGGGATCCGAAGCTTCTTCTGCTGGCCTTCATGATCTTCATTATGCCCTCAGCATGGCCAATGACCGACCTATGACCTCATCAGCCATGCTTCAGCGAGGCCATGCATGGCCACGCCAAGCCCGGGTTCAGGTATGAGTTCAAGTTCATCGTGGATGGCACTTGGACGACCTCCGACGAGATGGAACAGACCAAATGCAACAACAAGACTGTTCGGGGCATCCAGCAGCTGTTGGCTGATGTGCAGTAAATCTGTCAGTTGAGGAATTTGCACGCCGCCATATTTGATGGAGTAATTCACTGCACATCTCTATGCAGTTTAACTGGTGGTTTATTGGTATGGATTTGCCATTGAGCAAAGAACTGGAGGGTGAGCTTCATCAGAGAATCGCTCACCAACAACTTTTTAAATGGATTTCCTTCCCAGCGGGACCGAGTTTGCTGATGACCAGCTGGGTGTGAACACTGGGAGTTCGGTGCTGCCATCACCTATAGCTGGTTAGTGCCACTGACCGCAGGAACAATGTTGCCACAGTGAATGAGATGGTTTGCAGCTCAGCTCGGCTTCGAGGTGGGTCACATGGGAACATGTACTTACAACCACTCAGCTGGAGACGAGACGGGGTCGCCACCGGCCGCTGGCCGCTTGATTTTAGTCCCAAGCTGTAGTTCTGCTGCCACCAAACATGAGTTGCTCATCATTTTTTTCTCATGTCGATTCTTGTTGTTTTCTACTATTTTCTAGTCTTTTTCCGTGTCTCAAATTCAGGCCATATTGAACATTTAACATCATGTTACAATCATGTTTCATCATTTTTTAGTGATGCTTGACATTTGTTGCTTTGACCAATTTTCCTGCTTTCCAATATTCAGACGGACAAATTCGGCACACATACCATGATCACTATTCAGCGCCAGTTCCCATAGTTCCCATGGGTACCATGGTCACCAGCAGACCTGGCCCCTGCCAAGGTTCTGATCCCCGTGCCGCCCGGAGCCTGGACAAGGGAAGAACCTGTTCCCCTCAGCTGCTAGGGGTCAGGGTAGAGGATGAAGCCAGGCTCTGAGGTCATTTCTGCAATTCTGGACTTTCAAGCTTTAATGATTATAAGAATTAAGTTAATAATGATTAATAATAATGGGTTCATATTCATTCAATTATGATTAGTCACAATCCTTAATGGGTATAACAAGAAACCATGAGGTACAAGGTTATCCCCATGGTTTCATATGATTCTCGACTTCTGAATTTTCGACCCTTGGGGCCACGCACATGGCCGCCATGGGCCTACCCCACGGTTACCGGCACCAGCTCCACGTGAGGCTCACCAAAGTGGATGCCCAAGCGGCTGGAAAGTTGGAGGCCATCGAGGTGCCAACACGAGTTGGTGTAGCGAGGCACCTGAGAGCCAGGGGAAGCATATGGCTAGGGGTTCTCAAAATATGGCCGTGGGTCAATATTAACCATGAATGATAACCAACAATAATAGGGACAACAATGGTTAATGATGGGAACCAGGGGTACAGGGTTTTGACCCATAGCCATATCTCGAGATACTTGATTATAGATAGTGGATGTTAAAATAACTGATTATAGTTTGAACCATATGGCTAGGGGTCAATATTAATCAACTAACTGATGGGGGATAATCACCGAAAATAATGGGGAAAACCATGGTTAATGATGTCTAATGATAGGGGAATCATCATCATCAGCCACATATCCAACATCATCACCAATCATCGGTCATAGCGAGGATGAGGGAAGATGATGGCTGTGACGATGACAATGCTGGTGATGGCATCATCGTCGTGATAATTATCAATCAGCGTCATGATGATGGTAATATCCCGTTTCATGGGTGATTTTCATGATGATGGTCTGTGATGATAATAATTTTACATCCATGTGAAATCAAACTTCCCATAGTTTGGATAAATCACCAGCTGTTTGAAGTAAACGGGTGATTGATTCAGAACTGGATCCACCATTGGTGGTTGACCACCCGCAGCGCCTCTGCCAGTCGGGTGCTTTGGCGATTGTGTGACGCCCCAGTGCTGAAGCTGTGGCCGGTGGTGATGTCAGTGGCATGATTGCAGTTCTACATGTTTGCTTTGATTGCGATAATATGCGAAAATTAAAAACATGGATTGTATACAGTATACAGTATACATGCATAATTAATTTAGCCATCATAATAATAGGGTTGCTATGTTTGAATGATGTGCTTATTGATCCAACTGCATATTTCTTTCCATGTTAACTTGTTATCCCTCATTCACCAGCACTGCGCATACACTCCTCTGCGACGGGTCAGTTTGTGAACCAAAGGAGCTTGAAGGCCTTGTAGCTGGTCGAACCCCAGGGGAGCGGCAAAATGCAAACAGCCCCGCTGCCAATTCAGTTCGTAGTAGCCCATGATACTTCCCTGCTGCCATGGTAAGCCAGATCTTACCGAGAATTGTCAAGTTTCTCTGCATTTGGTCATTGTTGCTGGAATGCCATTCTATGAGTCATGAAGACTTTGTTGACGCTGAGCGACTTGGCAGTGGTGGTCAGCCAACGATAACATCCAATAGCTATGAGGCAAGCAGCTGAGCTGCGTCCCGACTCTGCACCCATTGTCCGCTCAGGAAGCCTAGACGTCTCCATGCACCTGGTGCAACAGTCTGGCACTCGGAGTTGCATTTTCAGGAGCGCATCATTTGCGCCCTTCGTGTTCTCAAGGACGGTGGCTTGTGTTCCTACAAGCTGTGGCATGTGAATTTTCTAGCGCTTGTCTTCTTATCCAGTGAGGCCAATTGAACAACACCAGTTACTGGTTGCCCCGTCACGCTATCTGCATGCGACCGTTTAGAGGGCTCTGCCACTTGGGCATGTTCAGTGCTGGCAGGTGCGGCCATGTGCAACAGATTTTCCAACTGACGCACCGTCACCGAGATACGTGGAGACCTCCCATGGCACTTGGTGAGAAGAAAATTGGGATGAATTGATATTGAAGCCTAAGAGTTGTTAAAATTGTTAAACGTTGTTAAACTTCTCCTTGCTTCCTTGGTAATTAGGCTAGTTAAATCTACTTGATAGATCTTAAGATAGAGGTTTGAGCAAATCTCCAGAGCCACACACACCCCAGGGACAACTAACACCAACCAAGCCTCGCCAAAGCCTGCCACTACGTTTCTTGACGAACTCGTTTCACGACTGCGCAGCGGGCAGCACGGTGGCCCTGACCGATGGTGAGGACATGCCACCAGCTGCGCACTCCTCTCCAGGTGACACCTCGTCCCTGCGACTCTAGCTACCCGTGGGGGCCGAGATGAGCAACAGTATGGCAGAGCCTGAAGTGTTGGACCTGGGAAAACAAGACTCCTTACAAGGCTGTTCCTGCGTGTCATGAAGCATTGTATACCTGTGCCCCATGCTCTATCTTTACTGGACCTTTGTTTGACATCGTATGGGATACAGTGGGCTTAGTGTATCGTTGCACCCGTAGAAATTCTTTGCATGATTTGAATTGGGGTCAACCAGCATCAACTATCGTTAGTTAAGCATCACTATGCTTTACTTAAGGCCATCAACCATCATTACTTGGATGGGCAGTTGTGGCCTTGGCTGAGATATAACCATGGTAAATAATCCATGGCGATGGAGAGAGAGAGAAATCCACGAAAAGGTGGGTGAACTATCGGCTGCAACCATGTTGAAGGTCACCAGTTGGGAGCAGCGGCGATGCGCATCCACGTATAGTGTGCTTTATCGACCCTCACTAGACCATTGAAGTCTTTGA
This sequence comes from Symbiodinium kawagutii, assembly GCA_009767595.1. Classification (NCBI taxonomy): domain Eukaryota; class Dinophyceae; order Suessiales; family Symbiodiniaceae; genus Symbiodinium; species Symbiodinium kawagutii. The sequence goes on along the minus strand of VSDK01019820.1, from coordinate 229,942 downwards.
AAACCATTCACGGTGAGTTGCAACCACCAACTATCAGTCAAAAGTGAGGTTGGCCACAACCACTTGACTACTATACTCATCAGCCTATGACTATAACCATCAAATACCATCACCATCAAGCTAGCTAAACCGATAGCAGCTGGCCTCCTGTTGCCCGTCCACCCCGTGGTGCCCCACAACTGGCACAGCGCCGCCACTCGCGCGGCAGTGCCCGCGGAATCCGCGAGAAAACTCGGGGAATGGGAGCGACTGGGGTTGGTTGGTGGGCGGGTTGGTATAGTTATGAGCAGCAATCAAGCGGCATCAAGCAGGCAATGATGACATGTTGATGACTATATACCCATCAGTCAAGGTGGGTAATAACCTCATCCGTACATGTTGATGATTATACCGAGCTCATGGAGCTGCTGATAACAATGCTGCTAATATCATAGGTTGACAACCTAATGTTAGCAGCTGTTACATTTAGGGCTAGGCTGATTAGTTGATGGTTTTTGCATGTTTTTGCCATTGATTGGCGAACAACGCCTAGAGTTAACAGAAATTATAATTCATAACAACGGCTACCACTTATCCATGTACGATAATGATCCATGACCATAGGCATAATCAACCGACTTCAAACATCATATTGCAATTGATAATAAGCAACTGATAAAAAATAGCCATTATAAAGAAAAAACCAGGGGTTGCATCTGATACAAGCAATAGCAATGCTAAGAACGATGTTGGTTGGTTGGATGGGTTGCACTTGGTTGTGAAAATCAACAATTGAACAGCAATTGTGGCATGGCAAATGGAGAAATCATGCCATGCACCAACATGCGTCTGATATCACCATTAAGACAAGCAGAGACAGGTGCATGATAAACAACGTGGGGGGTTGCTGGGTTGGACCACCACTACAAGCGTTTTGTAGTATGCAACGATGTTGGATGGTGTGTCTTCCCTTCTTGGTTTGTTCAGGTCAGTTCAGATGGTTCCGATCAAAGTATCGGTTTTGGCACTGTATGCCTCAAATGCATCCATGGCACCAGTTGTTTGGGGTTCCCTGAGATGCAGTTGCCGTACCTCACAAAGCGTTGTCATAGCATCCCGATGCATCCCGCCCCATTCTTCATCCGAGGATCCTGTCAATGAATATGGGAGCATGTCATCGTTGGTGTTGCAAGTGACTAAGAGGCCATGTTGGAAGAGCTCTGGCTCTGGCCGGTGGCCTTCGTTTGGATGATCCTCTCAGCGGCTGCTTAGTGACCACGTGTAGCAGCTACCACAATTAGGCGTGCAGCAGCGAGTACCACTTTGAAGTGGACTCTCCATTGGCTCCTGGCCATTGATCCGGCGGATGATCATCGCATGGTCTGATGGCTGCCATTGGCATCTTTGGATGTGGCTCAAGGGGAGGTACCATGAAGATCCCATGGAGTTATGTCAGCTATGAGGCACCGGTACTTGTGATAGAGGCCTTGTTCGCAACAAGCATCCGTCAGCAAATGCAAATTGGTTGACCTGCTGACTGAGTCATCAACTTCATCATCCGCAAGCTCACCTTTGATTTTTCATTTAGATGCGGTAAGGCTGGCCCATGATGGTGAATGATTGGCTCAATGGTCAATCATGGCTACTGAAATCAAATATCACAATTGATATCCATTGATTATATCTACTGTTTACTTACTAGTTAATGATGATTAGATTATTGGAGCAATTTCATGTTAGCTATCAACAATTCAATGCTATGGCTACAACCTATTATCAATCATGGTTAGCTGAATAGCCAAGACTTATCTTCAGCCAGGCTCATGATGGGTGTGGGGTGCTTCACTGCACATTGGTAGCGGAGGGTCCATTTCAGTGGAGCCTCCAAGCGGGGGTGGAGATGGAGGACCGAGTTTGAGGCGCGTCCAGTGGCACTGCCAACCAATTTTTTTGGGGGTAGCTTTAGTTAGCATGGCAAATCTGCTGTTTTCTATTTTCCATCGCTTCTCTTAAAATGAGCATCCCCAAAAAGAGTGTGGATCGATACCATCAATACCCCACAGTGGAAGAACATGGAAGAACTTCGGTATCGCATGGGATGGTTCCTCCCGCGAAAGGGACTACGAGATACACCCCCGAATCGCTGGTGCGGATGATTGCTTCAGCCCTGAGAACTCTTGGGCGTTCACCGGATCATTGGTTGCATCAGTTGCCACCACTGGTTGCTCATAGTAGAATGGTTGATCATACCGTGAAATACTCAGGAAGTTTCCAGATTTTCAAGGGTGAACCTACTCAGGGTTGTCCATCATGGCATTTTTGGTCAGATCATGCTTAGCTGTCATTGCTTGTATTGATGGTTCATAATGTCAATCGATGCATTGCCAATATGGGTGTTTCTCAGAATCCCCATCAAATCATCAATGAATAATCATTTTTAGAAACAAACCATTCCTTTTTTGGGGTTCCCCTATGGCTTGAGAACCCCCGCTATGGTGGTTACTTAACACAAATGATAACTGGGAAATCATGGTGGGGCCCATCCCTGTCCATTTCTCAGCAACCTCAGCAGGTGCCCCTGGAAGGATGTCCAGAACAGCGCAAGGCGGGTCCTCCAGGGTTGGGGGAAGCAGCGCGACCACCTGAGCGATGTCAAAAGCCTGGGATGAAGATATGGGTGCTTCTCAAAATAGGGGTACCCCCCAGTCATCCTTTAATAGTAATAAATCAACCATTTTTGGGGTCCCCTATTTTGAGAAACCACCATATTGGTGTTGCTTGTTTCTTTTCAAAATGGTTTCTCTGTTTTCAGCCATGCCTGGGGACGATTATCAAATGGACTAGTTTTTTAGGATTGATTATAAGATGATGTATCAACACAAAACAGGATAACTGAGCTTCGCATAAGCAAAGCACACATATGCGTAGGGGTGGCACGTTTGAAACATCTGGAACCACAGAGCAGGTTTGCGTCGTTTTTCTGGCGGAAGAACGAAGCAATCGTCTTTTTTAATAATTGGAAATAGGAAAGGGCAATAGCAGCCTCTGTTTGTCTTTTGGGGCACATGGTCATGGACATGGAGAAACAAATGTCAGCCAAAAATGACTCGTTTAGCTATTAACCCTCACTGGGTTTTGCTTAGCATAGCTTTCGCTTATATAGATTCAGCGCCAACATTTGGGTATCCAAGCATCACATCCCGCCGAAGTATCCAGAAGGTCGCTGTTCGAATGAAGCTGATAAGCCAAAGGTCAGCAAAAGTCAGGCCGATCAGTACGGCAGTCTATGTAGTGCTCGATGAGGAAGAAAAACCTACTGGAAGTATACTGGAATGGGCTCCAACTCCCTACATAAGGAAAAGCAAATTTTGACTGCTTCTCAACAGTTGTAAAAGTCACGTGGGGCACCCCAAAATCCTTGGACACTCACCAGTCCTTGGTTTGAAGCCATACCAAGGTACATTCTAAGTTGGTATCCCATTGGAATGGATCTACTCTGCCAATAGCAAGGATTCGTCATTGGCCTTGCCAGATAGGGGTCTGAAAATGGCTCCTTGCCTTGGGAAGACTGTTGACATTGACCATTTTCACACTTACTGGCCATCATGTCAACCAATCTCAAGCATGATGAAGTACGAGTAAATAATGTAAAGCATCAGCTGAATCGCATAAACCCGTGTGTTTTTCATCATTCCTCATCATTCAGACGAGTAAATATGAGCCAAGTATCACCTGACCATCCATGAGATTCCTCAGCGCAGGTGCTCGGCATGACACCTTCGAAGAGGTGAAGGGGAAAGCCGTGGGACCCCTGGGACCGGTGCTTCCGCACAGTGCATCTCTGCTAGGCTGAGGTGATCCCTGTCATTGGATTGCGGATGTATTGGGATCTATTCCTTGGATGGATTGGGATATCTGGGCCCCACCACATGATTCCCTTGGCCCCACCCAAAAGATCCTGGAAGGAATGGATCGGATTGATGTGTTTTCACGGAGTTTCACCCGGCACGGGCTTCATTTCTTCAAGGGTTTGACGTATCACTTGGATTCATTTGGCTCGAATCCTTTATGGCGCCGTTGTGGGAATTGCTTGCACATATAGTATAAGTCCGGAGTTTTCGTTTCAAACAGCCGCTAGACTTTCTTGACCAAGGAATGATTGGATTTGCCAAAATGTAGAAGCACGTGGAACCATGTGGAACCTTTCAAAATTGGTAATGCGCAGCCCTGTTTGTCTGGAGATGTCGCCCACCTTGGTCACTGGAACGCTTCGGCCAGGATGCTACCAGTGGTCCACTGGATCGCATGGAAGTGCTGCACACCGGCGACATCGTGGGAGCCTTTAAGAACTACAGACTTCACCAGGGGCCAAAGTGAGCGAATGCGATGGACCAAAGCGATCATTCGTCAGGGGTATTCAGGGCATCCCGGGCATGGCTTGAGTGGCTCCCCCAGCAGCCGCACCCTGTACCGGTATGTGAGTTGAACATCCCAAAGTGATCATTTTGCATGGATGATCCTATGATTGAAATCCAGGAATGGATGGAAGCGCCTCGGAATCGCGCGCGATTTGCTGTAAATGGCTTCATGCAATCTTTGGCTGTTCTTTTTCAGGCACTTTTTTTTTGGGGTTAATCCCTGGTCAATCCCTGATGAATCACCGGTTGGTCACAGGACTCACTGCTGCCAAGGTCATGTTGAAATGCAGCCTACAGGAGGAGCCACCGCGGATCCCCCTGAATCGCTACACAGGTTCTGCAGGGCTTCATCAGAGGGGGTGTCCAAGCTGCGGGGTCTGCATGGGCGGACATACCAGAAAGGCACACCTGTCTAAATCCAGGGTTTTACTGTATCACTTAGGTTTTCCGAATGCCTAAGTGCTAGCAACATCTAGAAATTAGACACCTCTCTGTGAATCAGGCTAAGTTTTTCAGTAGTGCTCATGTGCTGAGCGTGCTGTTGCTTGTATGCGTTTTTAAGGGTCCAGTTTGAACTTCCGAAAAGACCGGTTGCCGATGTTGACTGGGATGGCGCCACTACAATTTTTTGAGATCTAATCAGAGATATGGGAGATCCACAATGAATAAACTTTGCATAGTATGCATATCACAAACTAAACTTCAAATGAGTTTTTGAACAGCAGGATCTACAATCTGTGGGTGTTGTTGAAGTGGTGGTTTCTTGTCACAGCATGGATGTGGATCTATCATTGCCCCTTGGTTTTCTGGTTCCCATTTGGTGGTTTCTCAAGCAATAGTGGTACCCTCTAAAAATGGTCGGATTTTCTTGGAAATGATTGAGACTGGATGATTTGATGGGTACCCCAATTTTCAGAAACACCCATATATGCCAATATTGTGGGTTAACATGATGAGGCATCATTGAGCAATGATTCTGAAGCATGATTTGACAACATACGCCATGGTTGATAACTATGCCCATGATTTGGTGGGGGGTCCCTATGACTTAAGAAACACTCATTGGTTGCTCAGGACCCCTTCGTTGAGGCATCCGAAGGAAGTGCCCCTCAACCTGCCAACGCCACCAACCTGGCTCATTAGAACGGCCAGTCCTGGGCTTCTGGCGAACATTGACGGGCAACCGCTGTGAATCAAAAGGTTTGGAACACTTGTGATGAAACATGTCAACCCTTGGATAATTCATACTGTTCCAAAACCAGTGTTCCAATGTCCCAAAAACCATTGAGAAAGTTTGGGACACTGGAAGCCATTGGGCAGATGTGGTGGAATCACGTCATGCAAGCGGACTCATAGGTGAACAGGGTTGAGGCCATTGTTTTTGTTGGTTGAATTCTTTGGAGAACTCAGGCGGCACTGGGGTGTAGCTACTTTTCTACATTCTACAGTTGCATGTTTGTTCATTGTGTGCCATTGGCACCCACACAGGTTGTGGAGCCCACACCGGTGGCGCATCACGCCACAGGCCCTGGCGTTTCCGCAGCATTTTGGCTCGGTTTCACAGTGCTGAAGACCGACCGACCAACCATGGGCTGCTGTGAGGGGAAGTTGCCCAGTCCTGATGATTTCCTGGCAGCTCAACACCCACGACCGGTGGGGCCATTCCTCTCATGTACCTTGGCAGTCCAAGTGACGCCACATGTTGCATGGAATAGGTATGAATAGGTTGTTCCAAAACCATGAATAACCATGAGTCCCTGCTACCAAGACTGGCAACTTCGCTCCATGTTTGTTTTGTTCAAAGTTGTTGACATCTCATTTTATACAAGGGCTCATGCAAAAGTGGGGTGCGCTACTGTGTGTCAGTTTTATGCCAGTTTCGGCAGCTTGACTATCTTGAAAAATGCATCGCACCAGCAACGATCAAACCCAAGCCACCAATCACCACTCTAACCACCAACAGCCTTCCATGCCTTCCTGAATCCTGGTAGGTTTGTTCGTTTGTCTCCACCTCGCTGTTGGAACAACTCCCGCCCCGGTTCTCATGGGCCCCCAGTGTCCAGCTCCCAGGGGGGTCCCAGGGGCGCGCGACCAGGTATGCCGCCCAGCCAGCAGTGTGAATCTTATTGGGTGACTCCTTGGAGTGTTTGCCTCAGTGAGCTTACCATTGACGAAGGTGTCGGGATGAACGAAAGGACCGGGATGGAGCCAATGTGGCTGTGGTTGTGGATTGTTGGGGCTGTTCCCCCCGGTGTCGTGGATGAAGCGGCAAGCAACCAGTAGGAACCGTCATTACGCAACCAGCCAAAAAAAAAAAACATACCTCAAGCAGTATGTCACAGTACTCATTGCAAGTCATTGTTCGGCTGCATGCTTGAATCATGCTGATTCGAAGCCGTACACATTGAACATTTAGATGTTAAAGACAAAAGACATTAATGATGTAATACTTACAACGTATTTTTACATAATATTGTCTTCACATTTGAACATCTTGAGATTTCACTTCCCCTCCGAGCCCCGCAGACATTGCCAGGATTGCCGTGATGCATAGTGGCAATTGCGTGCTCACCTTGGAGCTGTGCCCACACAGATCCTTCAGGAGCTGCCACAGATCTCCAGCTGAGTCCAGCGCCAAGTTTGCCCAGCCCAATTCGCACGCAAGTTTGAATCATGTAACACAGTTTCCAATCAAAGTTTTCCAATGATACAAAACAAATTGCAGCATAACACTGTTTCCAACAGGTCAGTTGGCAACTTTGATGGAACACTCCTTGGGAGGGAGCTCGAATGTGCGACCAAAATTGACCTGCTGTGCATCAATGATTTGGTACTCGTACTCCATGATATTTACAACTGTCGCTGGGTGTCTCTTGGAGAACATCTACGCCGGAAAACCCATGGTGTAATTTGGTCTTGCTTGGGTATAGCTGTGGTGCCGGCAAATGTGCATTTCATGTCATAACCGAAGCGCCGTGGAAGACTGAGCGCCACAATATGCTTTGAACAACTGGCCAAAATCATCCAAGAAATATGGTCAATAAAAGACAGTTACAGATGCCCAGCAAGGCAAACGCTTTTCAATTGAAGACCTGATTTGAAGTAATGCTAGCATGTGATATACTAAAACGTATTATAACCTTAAGATTCATGCAAGCAAACAATCACAAACAAAGTAAGCCAAGTGTGTTGGGCACGGCAGGAAGTTTAGCTACATCCGCAGCCCGGAGAACGAGCTCCTTGGTGCGATGCAGACCTTGGAAAAGTATCGGCCGCTTCAGAGCACCCGCAGCATCTCGGCGCGCCGCCGGGGCCGTTGGGGTTGGGCAGTGCCTCGCTGGTTAGGCAACGAGGTCCAGGTGTTGTGGCTTCGTGACATTTGCAGTGCCTAGTGACATGGAAAAGTGGCGAGGCGCGGCCTTAGGTGGGCCTTGCATGGCCTTGCATGGCCTTGCCACTTCAGCGCTTTCGTTGTGCACTTTTTCAAGCATGTCATGATTATCATGTCGCAAGAGCAACTACTTAGTCTCTTATGGTGTGCGTCATCAAGGGGTCTTGTTGCCTGACATCAAGAAGTCTTGCGTGTGAGTCTCCAATGGCTTGGGTTGAGGCCATTATGCAATCTATGGTAAGCGGCCTTTGTCGGGATGTCAGACAATCAGTCTGGAAGGTGCGAGGTGGCTGGCTTGACAAATGTCACGGGAGCTAAGCCTGGCGTTATTGATTAGAAAAAAATCTTTAGTAAATTGAGGTTCGGAGGTCCTATTATAATTTGCAGTGCTGTGTTTCCATTTCGTTGCAGGGCAGAGTTTCGTTTGACCACAATGAATTTCCTTTCCCGAATGATAGTGCTAGTCGTGCGTCAAGTATTTGGTCATAAATCTGTTTATCCTTTTCAACTGTGATACCAGCTCATTGGTAAAGGCAACATGCCTATACCAGCTCTCCGTCGTTCATCTCAATGAGTTTGAAGACCTGCATCACACAATTCTTCCCTTTAGGGGATAGAGAAACGTAGCTCTGGCGCTGCGCTAGCAAGACCTGTGAATAGATAGGGCATATTGCATTTGCCATGGCCATTGTTGCAAGTTACGAGCCCTAAGGTGATGGGAATCGGCACCATGGGCCATAGCTTGCAACCAGTCATGGTTGTTTACGCCGCATGTTTTGGGGGTGTTGGCTTACTTGGATGTCCAGCTGAAGGCATGACTGGCTATAACTGGGATATAACCATAGCATAACCATGGCTATAAATCGTAAGATATTGCTTCTAACCCCTATGACCACGGTCAGGCAGTTATACCACTGCCAATTAATGGGATATTAATGGTAAAACCCGGAGAATCAGATCTTGCCCCAGCGAAGCGCAGGAAATATGCTTTATCATTGGGCCACTTTAACTCGGCCACCTTTCTCCCTGGACGCCAAGATGAAACTGGAGCCGTGGCTGGGTGGTGGGTGGGTTGCTGCTCTTAGGTGTTTTTGGTGGCGTTTGTTCTGGGAGCGCTTTTGCACGGGCTTGTGGCAGTTGGTAGTGAAAAAGACAAACAAAAAGAAGTCGCCCAATAGGTTTCGACTGGGTGTGCCCCGTTTCAATGATTAAATGAGGGCATGAACAAAACCTCTCTTACTACTGTCAACGACTCTGACTATTACCATCTATTTCCAATGTTTAAACTGTAGCGAGACCATCATGAAACCGTCGTGACACATCATGAATTAACCATCAGTTGCCATCTTTGAGCGGTCGGTTCATTGTAATTAATGGCTATCAGCCATTCTGCGCTCGTTGTTGAATCATTCGGACCATCATTCCCTGACCACTTGGTTTCGGGCGAGTCTGGCAACGGCGTCACCGGCACCTCTTGGTATCCAACAGTAGGGCGATGCTTAAACCAATTTCACCAACAAAGCTGTTGGATTGGTCAGTGGATGGTTGTTGGATGGTTGTTGGATGGTTGGTTGCTCGCGAGTTAAGACATGTGGAACGAATACAGGTCGATCTCTATTCCCCAGTATGGGCGTTCATTTTTTAACAGTAGGCGTCCAACACAGGAACCACTGGGCCCGTTGGATCTTGGTCGCCCCAGGAGGGAAGCTTCAAGAAAGACGCCACTTGGATGGCTCGGCAACCCCTGGACTGATGGCTTGATGGCTTCCCCTATGCTTAGTTGACCAGCTGTGATGGAGAGCTGAAAGGCTGTCAATTCCAGCAATATGATGGTTTCTTGATAGGAACAAAAGGTTGATCCAATGAGATTGATCATGCCCAAAAAGTGGGGGGGTGCACAGTTGCCGGTTTCAGCATGCTGTTTCCTGAGTTTATAGGCTTGAATATGCGTGAATGGCTCAAGTCTAAGCTTGAAATCTGTAACATACATTGTTGTATACATTTATGGATCATTTCATGATGCATGTATACATACATTTTGTAATGCATGCATACATAAGTTTCATGGTGCATACATATACATATAGCACATATCTATCTATCTATCTATATTTTTTAAAGGGATATCGTTTTTTTCCAGGTTGCTTCTTCAAAGGGCTAATGTTTCCCGGCGGAGCATTTTTGGAAGAGGAAACATTGATAGAAGTGATTCAAAGTGCCTTACCCCAAGATATCCGAAGGGTTAAGGTCACACATACCAGCCAAGGTCACAAATGTCAACCAGCTTAACCCATCACCTTTGGGGGTGCCCACCGTCCATGGTGAGCTTTGCCCAAGTGCCGGCACTTAGGCCTGGACGATTTCGTTGCAGCTCGGGCTGCCACCTCCCAGATGGGTGGTGAAGAACAAGCGACTCGGCAACGGCATTCCATGGTGATAGCTGGAGCCCCCATGGATGCGGCTCCGAACTTTATCGCTTGGTTAGGGATGCATAGGGGTCCCATCGAATCGGGACCTTGGAACATCTTGGAACCTCCAAGATGAAGTAAGATGGTTCCGACGTTGATGTGGGAGGCATATTTACACAACTGGATTGGGTAGCTGGTGGAAACTGAATCACCATTTTTAGCCTGCTCAAGCGGAGGTCCTTTGTAGCACCAGGCTGAGTGCGGCAAGCATAGGCTGTGTGTGAATACATACCAGACGCACCGAGAAATTATGTACATTGGCGTGTTTCCACATGCAGTTTTCCACAAAGACGTGCAACATCATGCAACGGCATATGTTACAACCGATGTTGAGTGAATTGCATGACAATGCCAATGCTGCTGTAAGGCGTACGTGTGTGTGCAATGTACATGTAGGCGAACAGACAGATTTTTTGGAGCCCAAAAATCACAGGTTGGACTGCCCCTAGCCACGGCCTCCCTGTCCTCAGGAAGGGCGGTGCAGCCATTGTGCCCAGAAGTGGGGACCGACGGCTGGGCAGCATGACCTGACCTCTGGAAATCAGTTGACAGGGGTGTTGGCCATGTTAACTGGCCATATATTGTCATGATGAAGACATTTGAATGCCATTGCTAGCCATTCTCAAGGCCAATCATTAACCACTTCACTGGTCACGATATCGGATTTTGAGTGGCGCTCCTTGACCATGGAGACTACTTGGTTGAAAAGCACCAATTCTGAACAATAGTATTTGGGTACGAACTGGTAGGAATCTTGGATGTGCAGTTGCTTCCATTTTCATGCCCTGTGCTGTCGTAAAGCTTTCGCGCAAGCTTTTGCATGCATTTGCAGGACAAGAAGAGGCACCAATATTTGATCGCACCTGGCGTTGATCCAGGTTTGGTCGTTTGCGGCACTTTTGCCCAGCTGCTTGCTCTGGATGAACTCCGCTTGTAGGCACCGGCATCACAGCATGATATGCTGTTTCAGCGCTGCAAGTGCCAGCCCAAACGGGCTCCAATCCAACACTTTTTGAGCCATGACCGGTGGAATTCATTGTGAAAGAAGCCCCCCCGGTGCCAAGCAAGTTCCTATTTCTTCTGACTCCAGCCACAGCTCCATACTACTGCGGGCCTTGTGCTCAACGATCATGTCCATGATCAATGTTTGGTAGGGTCGAGAAACACGGAGCACACTTCAGAACTACCACGTCCCACAACATGAAATTGTCGCTTCAAAGCTCTTCACCGGCCAAGGTGGACCCAATGAATTTGGACATGGAAAGGTCAATGAATCCACCAAATTCAATGAATCCACCCAAATTGACATGGAAAGGTCAATGAATGGGAATGGAAAGCACTGGAAATGGAAAGGTCAACGAATTTGGACATCCTGTCAATGGGACCCGCTGAACAGATCCATTTTTTCGTCACTGGGGGTGGCATGCGTGGCACAGCTGGTCATGGCTTTTTGAGCTCCAAACGGCCGTACGTTCCGGCAGCTGGCACCTGAAACAAATGGGCAGAGTTGTTCTAAGAATTGTGAATTTTTATTTGAGAATCGGCAGATTCTGCCATATGGCAAACTATGAAATCTATGTAAATGCTTGATGAATAATGGTTGACTGGTTGATTAATCTTGATCAGGTCATCAATGATGAATCTTGCTTCAAAACGGTTAGGTGCATCTTGATTATTCTTGATTCAATGATGGTGAAGAAGTAGATCTAACAGGCCACTGCATACGATCTAAAGGGGGAGGCCAACTTCTTGGCCAGGCATGAGCCATTGATTGTGCTTATTGCGACGGAATGCCTTTGGGGATTTACAGGGATGACACCACGATTGTATATTTTCGCTGCAGGCACATAAAGGTGACAAAGTGGGGGCAACAGGCGTTGATTCCAAGAGGGCAAACGGCGGAGCCACAGATTCACGATTGTGCCGCAAGTCATTCAGCTAAAAAGACAATAAAATTGCACAATGTCGCGCAATGTCGCGCAATGCATTTAATAACCGTTATAAGTGATATAAACCTATATTTTTTAATTTACCATGAGTATTAATTACCATTGCTAAAGGTGATGATTATATAGGCCGACTATTGCAAGTGTCTTTAATGTAAAACACAGCTCTTTTTCGTATGCTTAACGTTGATGCAGTGACAGTTTTTGGTTTGTCAAGTCAAAGTATCACTGGGCCACTAGGCTGCAATCGTTTGCCCCAAGTTTTGTTGGTGCCAGGGCATCATTTGCCAAGTGGTAGTGGCTGGATTACCAGGTTGCTACTGACGATGCGCCGTGGGTTTTGCCGCGGGGTTTGTCTGTTCCATGCGCGACAGCGCTTGCGCGATGGTGATGGGTTTCTCGGGAAGGTTGACGATGGATGATTGTGTGTCCCTTGATGCATCCCGTGTTAGTAGGTGGCAACTAACCATGAGGTCCTGGGTTATAAGGTACCTTGTCGGGTTCATGACCACGGTGAAAACCTCAGCTGCACATCAGAGCAGGGGTGTTGGATGACGATGATTGGTGGCTGATGGTTCGGTGATGGCCTGGCAATCATTGCCGCTGACGTTGCTGACTTTCGCAAGTGCTGGAGACGGCTAGCCTCTCAGCAACAAGTTCCAATCTGTCCAATGTGATTCAAAGCAAAGTTTTTGGTGCAACTTACTGTGCGCACAATGAGCGTCCGTCGTTTAGAGGGAGGAGAGGTTTTAGAATGTTTTATAATATTTTGGACTTGGATTTTGAAGGCGAGTGAGCTGGTCCCAAGGGCAAATGAAGTGTAAAATTATCAACATTTGGCTTGAACGTATGGTTTTGTCAATGTTTTTTAACTTAAGTTCACAACGTATACAAACTTAATTGCTTTTTGGGATACTTCATTCATAGATTCATAGCTCAAAAATGCAGCAATGGACTTTTTGTTGGGGGGTTAGACCAAGGGTTGAAGCCAGGCAACGGGATGGGCACGAGTTAACAGTTAAGATGGCTTAGAGTAGATGAAGGCGTTGCAAATGAAAGGCAACGGGTTGTAAACAAATCATGTCACAGACAAACTAGTATTGAAATACAACTTTGCAAATCATGTCACGGACGAACTACCATTGAAATACAACTTTGCAGGTAAGCCCTTTACATTTTACATGAACCCCTTAGGCGTTTGTTCGGGGCATCCAAATCATGGAAGGCAAATACGGCTCGACCTCTCAAAGTATGTCAAAAAATGGCTTCAATCGACACGTAACTGAAACGCAGCTCTTACAGTGCGAGTCGGACATTAAACTTTTGGTTTAATCATTTAAGATCTATTGAAAATGGTTTTCTCTCTATTGATTCTATTGAGTGCAATCCTCTTGACACAAAGCGATTTAATATGATCTAATCATACATGGAGCCTCCGAAGCAAGTGTAGAAAGAATTACTGACGGGATTTTGCGGGCATTTTTAGATTTTGTTTAGAGTCAAAGAGGTAGCTCATTGTTTTTCTTTGGGACAAAGTGGAGCGTGATGAAGGGGCAGTGGTTTGTTGTCGCTATGAAGTCGGTTGCACGCAGTGATTTTCATTGGAGATAGCCTGCGTTGAGAGGCATGGCACACACCCGCGGCAAGCCCGGCTTCGGAGTCTCAACATTAATTAAGTCTTTCGCGCTGAGCTCTGTCTGTGTAGCCAGATTTGTAGCGGCTGCTGCTGTCAGAGCATGTTGGAGCTAGCTCTATGATGGTTCCTGATGGGTCGCAAGATATCTCAACCGCTCCTTGATATTTATCGGCGGATACCGTTTGAGCATGTCAGACCTGGCGTCTGCAGGCACGAACACCAGATGAATATAGTTCTTAAATTTCAAGTTCAGGATTCACAGCGCTGATCAACAAGGCTGTAAGCAGCGGCCCGTCAGGCAAGGAAACCATAGGAAACCATAGGAAACCCTAAGGAGTCTAGGCCTTCAAAGGGCAGAATTTTCGGGCGGAAAAATCTGCCAGGGAAACCGTCGGACCGGGGCCCAACTGTCGACAATTGCGACACGTTTTTTGGACCATCATGACCTGCTGGGCACGGGGCATGGTTGCTGCTGATGATGATGCTTTCAATGGTTACACTCCGGTAACATGGCAATGGAAAATCATGAGACTTTATAGAGAAACCTTGGGAAATTATCCATTTATGGTGGATTTTCCATTGCCATGCTGGATTACCCGAAGATAGCATGATGCTTCCCCAACATATCCCAACATTGATCACCAGGGATATGACAAAGGTGAACCTGCTCTCGCCCTCTGAAAGCATCCCACAGGTCGTGGTGAATTTTGGGACCAGCAATTCTCCGGGCGTCTACAGTCCACCCAAGCTTTGCTGTGCTGTCCAACTAATTCGTTCGGTTCGTTGCCTCCGATAGCACCCTTCACGCCGACTCAGGTGCAGTTCTAATGTTTCTGGAACTTGGCCAGAAAATGCAAATCGGTTCAAATGCAGTCAAAATGGTGGTTTCTTAAAATGGGGAACCCCCAAAATGATTGGTCTGTATTGGCCTATTGCTATACAAGGTTGATATGAGATGATCTGGGGAGTCCTTTATTTTAAGAGACACCCATACATCGTCATGGCTTCAATTTTTCAGGCGATGCTGTGTACAGCACCCATGTTGATATATGTTTGCCAGATAAGTTGACACGTGTTTATATAGCATGCATGTCTGTGTTTATATAAAATGTTTATCAGATACGTTTCTCAATTGATTTATCAGCATGTTCATCAGTGCGTTTTTTCTGCTTAATTTCACAGCTCCAGCTCGCTGCTGTGATGATTTCCAACCTTACCAGGGATGCAAACAGTTGTGGCTGAAGGAGCATGCAGCATACTGAACATCAGCACCTGGTGTGAAGGGGTGGTGCCTGTTGTGGCCCAGTGCATTGTCCGTTGCGGGGCTGCCCGGTGCCGCGTAGTTTTCCGGGAACACCCCTGGGTCCTCCTGCAAGATGAATGTGTGACTTGGGAATGGTCAGTCATTTTGCACCAACAAGTCTTCATCGATACATACATATATATTAAATTGTAGATGAGAGACTGATGCTATTGGTTAGTATGGAAGTGTGACACATGTTCAAGCTAATTTTGATCGGGCATGCGCACATTTGCCAAGTAGCCTCATGTGATAGATGGTTCGTGTTCTGAGCTGTGCCCATTGAAACATCTCGTATAGCAGCGGCTTGGAACAGGGCCATAAGTTCCAAAGGCTATGAATACTTCCTGTGTTTTGCGTGCAGCAACTTCATCTCCAATTAGCTTTCATGATCTTTCATGGTATTATTTTGTGTCGGCTAGCGCCAGCCACCCGGAGCCGGAAACCCGTTGACGTGGTACGGTTGTTGCGCTTGATCTTACTTCAAACTTCAAGCATTTACCCTGGATCTTACCCTGACCCCAGAAGATTCCGAGGACGGAGGTGTTCCCAGTCACCACCAGCGACTGCACGAACACACGCACCCCAGCGTATAGTGCTGATCGCGTCCGCATGGCGCGAAACAGCTATACAGCTGACGTTCTCGCGAAAAAAAAGGCCTTGACCAGGCACCAGGTGGTGTCTCTCCCTTATAAGTTGGTTCAAAGGTCATTTAAATCCATAGAAGTACGGTATACACTAAGATTGATTGAGTCTATTTAACCATTTTTTATCTATTCAACATTACTTAGCTATAGTTGTTTTGCCACAATTACTTATCAATATTTGGTACCTGGCACTGGGTAGCCCTAGTTATAAACTAACTTGGCCAACTAGGGGCATCCGCTGCATGCTGATGACTTCTGACGGGTGTGACCTCCCTGAAGCCAACGGTAAAAGAGCGTGGCACCCTCTTGGAAACCAACATGTTGTCTACCGAAAGGGTATCCCAATAAGAAGCTGGTTATCCAACCCAGTCTATGTCAATTCCCAGGAGTGTTCTCATGATATGTGATTGTCAATCATGGTAAATGATGGTGAACGCCAGCGGATTAAACCCTAGTGGGCCATCGCAACACAGTATGAAGGCAGCAGGTGTGGGTCAGAACCACTGCTGGTGAACCATCACATTTTTTGTTAGGGTATGCCCATGAAAATCATACGGGCAGTGCACCATGTGTGACGGGCCTGATGTTGGCGGATAGGTCCTGAGTGTTGCAACCCGCTGTAAGTTTTTGATGGTTGCTGGTTGCACAACGATCAAAAGAAAACAATCGGACAAGCTAATGTGCGACAGCTACATAGGGCACCTGTTTTGGCTGCAGCGCGCAAGACCAATGCCTGAAAGCACAGTTTCGTGTGTCCGAAGCGACGCGCTTCGGCCAGGCTTTCTTTGTCATCCAATTTGTTAGGCCAGTTGGATTCCCGGTGTAAGCTTCGGGCGGGGAATTTGTGGTGTGATGTTGTGGGGCCATACGTTCTGGGCTACCCAACTGGGAGTCACCGCACCAGGTACAGGCTTTGTCACAGGCGATGTGATCGAGTACGTCCCCAAGGTGCGATGTGATCACTGGGGGACTGGTTATTTAGCTTCCCCGGATGGATGGTAAAGCTCGTCTGCGTGGCTGTGGCGGAGGCCTAGGTCATAGGCAGTTGCAATGCCATGTGCTGAGTGAAGCAGCTGAAGAGGTGACGCGCGTGAAACATTTCGCCACCAGTGGGTTTGGCGCTCGGTACCACCGGAGGGAAACCCAGGGAAACCACTTGCAAATGGGAATTTTCCATGGCCAGGTTAGGGTTCCTTGATTGCTCACAGTCAGTGACTCTCCCGCAAGGATCAGGAGCCACTAGGAGATTCAGAACCTATTGATAAGAGATGATAAGAGCAACAAGATTAGAAACCGAAGCTCAAAGAGCAGGAAGACAAGAAAAAACATAAGAAATCCAGACACAAGATTCTGAGAAATCTAGAAATCAAACTGATCGAACCCTCAAATCCCATAGAAACATAAAGAAATCTCCTTAGCAATCTTGAGAGAAATGTCCACAGAAACCTCCACAGAAAGGTCCTTCCATCGCCCAGGTTGGACTTCCGCGACTATCTCTTCGCCGTCGTCGATCAGCTGAGCTATAGGGCCTTGAAGGCGGAGCATGACGGAGTGCCCCAGCTGGGGACCCCATGCCTACATGCGTAGGCGCACATACAGACACAAATATGTGTATCTCTCTCTATCTATACTTTATATATTATCTATAAATTATATATCGTTATATATGATCTATCTATATGATTCTTTCTTTATAATTTATACTTGCATTTGTTTCTCTTGCTGGAGGGCAAACCGTGGAAGCCCTGGCAAAACATATCTTTGCAATTACTATTTGATTTACTATTATTTACTTAATTTTCTATTTCTCTCTCTCTCTAAGTTTCTAATGATATCTTATGATACACATGTAGAATTATGTTCAATCATACGTTAAATGCTACATGTCACTATTGAATCCGGAAATGGATATGACAACCTTAACAGATTTTGACGTCACATGAGCCGCGGAATGCTGAGCCTTTCATGAGCCGCGTTCCAGGATCTCCGCAAGCGAAAGAAGCTTTTGGCCTCTTGGCGGATGCTGGTTTCATCATGTTGGCGAGGCATGTGACAGCTCCAATCTTGTTGGCCTTCTGTTGGTTACAATTCAAGTGTTAGAAGGTATTTAATTAGGGTTATGGCTTAACCATTATTTGGTCACCATCCATTAATCGGCCCTTCTAGCGCCCACCTTTCATTTTTCGGAAGATTAGGATACTGCCCCGAGCCAATTGGTATCATTGATAGATTGAGAGCATATGGTATAGTGGTCTGTTGTGTTAATGAGATTGCACATGGTCTCCCTATGTCTCCCTCAAAATTTGATCACTTCCCAACTGAAATGTTTGTTTCTGAGATGGTTGGGAGCACGGGTGATGTTAGCCAGCCTTACCCCACCCAAATGGCATCCTCCTCATGAAAAAAAAACGCGCTTAGCCGCTTAGTTATACACTGGGTGTACACCACCATTGCTAGGACAATGGTGGATGGTAGGGGGGATCCATTCAAATTTGCTTGGATCTCCCAAGGCCATTATTCCTGCACGGTTATCAACCATATTCAACCATCATTGACGATCATATCATCATTGACGATCATATCATTGTCAATAATCAATGACATTGAACAGTTTACCAACCATTCCGGAACAAAAATGATCATCATATTACATTTCTGGTGGCTGAGTAGATCAAACGTATGTATTTTCAGAACATGTAACTTACAATTTTCCGGGCTTCAAACCTCAGAAATCGTAAGTTACAATCAGGGGAACCCCCCCCACTAAGGGGTGGGGATATCATATTCAATTTTTTTTGTCCATCCATTCCAAACCACAACCAACCATTATTTATCGATATCACACATCCACCATGACCGTCTATCGTCAAATCACCATCAGCCATTAAACAGCTCAATCAAGTACTGTACTTCCCAGCCAGGAACTAATCAACTGCCAATCACCTACCTAAATCAACCACTTAAATCAACAACCTAAATCAACCACCTAAATACTTGAATCAACCACCTAAGAAACCTAAATCAACCACAAATTCATCCACCCTTCCAGAGGCTATCAGCCACCCCTGACCCTCACCATCCATGGGGCCCCATGGGGCACTAAGCCTCGCCCAGGCCCAGCAAGGCGGTGGTGCCGGGACGTCCCTGGCCGTGGAGCTGCGCAACTTGGAGGAACGCGCCAGGCTGGTGGCGAGTCCTTGGGGCCTGCTGGGAAGGTCTCTGGAGAAGTTCCGTTTTTTCCCGAATGCGTAGCACGGGTTCTCGTTTCATAGTGGGGGTCTGGGGTGGAGACGTGTTCGCTGGACGTTGCGTTTACGACCGCAAGTGTTCGCAACCGTTCGCAACCGTTCGCAACCGTTCGCAACCGTCCGTCGCCGACCGCGGTAGGGCCGTAAGGCCCGTACCATTGGGGGAAGCGTGTGGAGGTGGTCAGTTTGCGTGGTTTTGCGTGTCCTGCAACCTGGTTTTGCGTGACAGGCGTGGCACTTTGTAGCATCTCAGCAGGTCTCATGATGCTTCCCACGTCCACTTTGCGTGGCAGGTGCAATGGATTCTACACTGGTGTGTTGGTGTGGCGGGTTGGTGTGGTTGGCAGTCAGGTCTCTGTACCATTGGGGGAAGCGTGTGGAGGTGGTCCTTTTGCGTGGTTTTGCGTGACCTGCAACCTCGTTTTGCGTGACAGGCGTGGCACTTTGTAGCATCTCAGCATGT
>VSDK01019820.1:184543-209122 GCA_009767595.1 Symbiodinium kawagutii | reverse complement strand
CTTACCAGGAGTGTCTCACCAAGAGTGTCCCACCAAGAGTGTCTTACCAAGAGTGTCTCACCAAGAGTGTCTTACAAAGACTGTCTCACCGAGAGTGTCTTCCCAAGAGTGTCTTCCCAAGAGTGTCCCACCAAGAGTGTCTCACCTAGAGTGTCTCCCCAAAAGTGTCTCACAAAGAGTGTCTAACCAGGAGTGTCTCACAAAGAGTGTCCCACAACGAGTGTCTTGCCAAGAGTGTCTCACCAAGAGTGTCTCGCCAAAAGTGTCTTACAATTTGTGTCTCACAAAGAGTGTCTCGCCAAGAGTGTCCCACCAAGAGTGTCTCACCAAGAGTGTCTTGCCACAAGTTGTGCACTTTTAGTGTACTAAAGTGGATGTCCTGAGTGCGTTAGCCGTGCGGTGCCGTTTTGGCTCAAGGACCTTTCCACCTGAGCTGCTGCGACGGTTTTTTCTCCAACTGACCCAATGGAAGAGGAAGAAGCCTCTGGAAGGAGTCGGAGAAGGAGGAAGGACAGCAGCAGATCCAGGAGAAGGAGAGGTTCTCAGAGGCCACCAGAGCCATCCCGGTCTCCAAAAAGGAAGGTAGTTAGGCCCGTAGGCGCCACCTACAACGCAGTTCCGCCTCCAGCTGGTGGTGAGTTGAGTGCTCCACCTCCCCCGCCAGGGGGGTGGAGAGTTAGGGCTTCACCGCCGGAGCCAGAGGGGGAAGGGGTCAAAAGGTTCACCCGTCCGTTGGGTCGCAACAGATGCGAAGTGGATGGAGAGGGACCTTCGGCTGGTGTTGAAGGGTCTGATCGTCCTCTGGAAGGCCATGGTGGCAGTCCAGATCGAGGGGACTCGATGGGAAGCAGGGTTGAGTTTTCCCTCGGGCGTACCTCAGGAGTTCTTGCGGCTGGAGCATGGGCAGCAAGATGGGAAGTTGCAGCCCTTCTTGAGAGCCGATGTGACCCATCCTCGCTGGCAAGGATGATTAGGAAAGGAGACGAGGGACCTCACGTTCTTCAGGGGCATGGTGTGCCCACAGAGACGTCTCCCAGCTTCTCGGTGGTGAGTGGGCCGCCTCCGGATAAAAGGCTGAAGTCATCCGCACCTGAAGAGAGGCAGGTAGAGTCCATCTCAGGTGAGGAGATGAGGTCCAGGAAAGCGGCTCCGTTGGAGGAATATGCAAGGAAGGACTCCAGGGGAGATCTCATGGATGAGGATGAACCCCCTGAGAAACAAAGCTTGTTCGACTTCGCCGCTGGAGAAGACTGGGAGAACTACCTTGACAAGCAGCGGGCAATCCTTAACTCCCTTGCAAAGGGGAAGGAGGAAGTGCCAGCTTGGGCATCTACGGTGGTGAGGGTGGAATCAGCTCCGAGAGGAAGTGCCAGCTTGGGCATCTACGGTGGTGAGGGTGGAATCAGCCCCGGGCGGTTCACAGCCACCACCGGCATTGGCCTCCGGCTCGCCGACAGGGAGCAGTGGTGAAGTAAAATTCACAAAGCGTGCCGAACCACCTCCTCGTGGGGTGAGGGCCTATGCAGCTAGCAGGGCGGCACCGGGCACTCCCGAGGCTGAGGCTCCAAAAGGCCCCACTCTGGATGGTGAAGCTGAAGTTGTGTTTGACAAGCCGGCTCAGCCACCAGTGGGTGGGTACAGCAGGCTGCATAACCAACCGCGAGTGCCGAACTATCGGAGTGGGAGAGTTGGGGCTACCTCGATGACGGCAAAGGAAGCTGGGGAGATGGTGGTCTACCAGCAGTCCTGTATGCAGCTGTATGAGAGGTTGAAGCTACTCAACGTTGACATGGAGCTGAAAGGAATAGTGGAACCAGCGGGCACACTGGATGTGGAACGCTTCCACCTGTTGACCAAGCCCAACCGAGCGGCAACAGGGCTTAACTATGTTAGGCTTATGCGCAAGTTCTTGGATTGGGGCGACTCCAGGCCCGAGCCTACACCTGAGAGCGGTGAGTTGGACGCCCGGCTAGGTGTTTTGGAGTATGTGGAGCACATGGTCCAGCAACAGGTGGGCTACTTGACTCCGAGGTCCTTTTTGTACTCCTTGGACACAGCCTTTGGAGTGTCCTTCACAGGGGGTCACTGGGGAAGGGCGAAAAGGCTTGCATCTTCCTATTTGGCCACGAAGACCGAAGCAGTCAACAGAGCTGATTGCTTCCCAAAAGCAATGCTGGCAGCCTTGGAAGGTCTGGTGTTGGACCCATTCCTGGGAAGGCCAGAAAGAGTGGCGGCAGGGAAGCTGAGGCTTTGTGTTCAAGCTTCCATCAGGTATGATGACCTCCTGAATACACCCTTGAGCTGTTGCGAATGGGTGAGGCGTCAGGGAGAGACCCACATAGTGGGATTGCGTGCCCGCGCCTTGCGTGGGAAGTCGGGCCCAAGCCCATGGGTGGCATCTCTGAGAGCCGTGGATCCGGAGAACGATGGGTGGCTATCAACGCTGATGGACTTGGTGTTGCAGTGCCATGGCGCTTCGTGGTTGGAGGACGATCACTTTGGCAAGTTGGTGGCAAAGGATGAGGTCCAGTTCACCAGGGCCCCGGCACGCATGGAAGCCGATGTGATCCTTGTGAAGAAGGGATTGCAGAAGCTCATGCGAGATGCTCCCGGGAGCGGAATTCGCCAGGAGGAAGTGACAACACTCAGGTGGCACGGAGCCAAAGCAACAATGTCCAGCATCATGCAACATCTTGGGATCAAAGAGAAAGCAGTCCGGTTCCAGGGGAACTGGAAGGATCGCCGAGAGAGCATGCCGGACACCTACCTGAGAGAGGCTCAGACATTAGTCCTGAGGGCCCAGGAGAGATGTTTGAGCTACCTCAGAGATGGTGGTGACATCATCAGGCTGGTAGGCATTTCCCTCGCGTCAGCAAAGACTGATGAGGATGAGGGAGTAGAAGAGGGTCGCAAGGCCCGAGCCATGGCGTCTTCGTTCGACGGTGTGGCTGCCGGCGAGCTGCCTGCGGCCTTCCTCGATGATTCCTTTGGCTTGGACGGGAAGTTCAAGGGCGAGAAGGAAGCGGAGGTTGGCAAGATGGATGGCCTCCCACCTATGGAAGAGATGGTGGGTGAACCAGAGTCCACCGAGGCTACCGTTTCCAGTGGTGAGGAAGGAGAGAAAGAGGAGCTGGCCAAACTGGATGGCAAAGATGCTCAAGACATCCTGGACGAGAAGGATAGTGAGGGCATGACGACCGACTGGGTGCAGATTCGGAATCCGTCGTCAACGGCAAAGCTCCACCTACCTCCAAGTGGACAGGATGTCGACACGATGAAGGCTGCCCATCCTCGTTGTGGACTCACTGGACAATTTGAGTTCATTGGGGTGGAGGAAGCTCTGACGTCTGACGTGTCGATCCAGTTGTGTCGGAGATGCTGCCCGAGGACTGAGAAGAGCCCGAAGTGTACAGCTCTGTGTGGACATGTGCATCTGAAGTTTTCAACGAACATAGTGGCCAGGTGCTTTCGTCCCTGTGTGGGAGGCAATTCCCCACACGAAGAACACAGGTGTGAGCTACACCTGAAGGAGCCAGAGCGGGAGGGCCCTTAATGTTTAAGCTGAGCAGACAGTCTTCCGGAGGAAAAAAGTTCCCGGAGGGCGATATGAGCAGTCCGAGGGGGGGACAGGAAGCTGGTTGTTCAGGGGCACCGATGGTGATCTCGGAAGTGCCAGTTATCTCCCACCTTGAAGACCTTCCCCACTTCACAGATGTGTTAAGATAGGGGTGGGTACCGGGTGATGCTGGAGACCGTTGCTCTTCGCAACATGGTAGTGCTGTGATTATGCCGCAGCACTCTGGTCTACCAGTGCCTGAAGACCGGGGTCCGTCTGATGGCGAATCTGTCACAGACGAGTAGCCTCCCATCTGCGTTTCTGAAATCAGCTGCGCAGTTTGGAGTTTCGGAAAGCGACTACTTGGTGTTGAACAGCCTGGGAATCGTGACATACGAAGCCTTCTCCCTCAGGGTTCCCGGAAAGGATGACCTTGAGGAGTTTTTGAAGGACACGATTCTTCCCAGTGCAGCGTTCAAAGATCCAAGTCAAGGCCTGTTGACCTTCAACAGGAGTCCGCCCCAGCCCTGGCAGAAGTTCAAGATGTCCGACGACGCGGCAGCGGTGAGGAAGCTTTGGCTACTCTCTCGAGAAATCTGCAAAAGCGAGTTGGAGCATCTTGCGTCGGGAGAAGGGGCCAGTAAGGTCAAGGTTACCTTACCCGGGGCGTCAGCCATGGAAGAGGCGGCCGTGCAGCGTGGGATGCCGAGGCCTTCCAGTGACGCTGAGAGGCCAGCGCTGGTGGCGATGTCGAGGCTTGCAAGGAACCATGTTGGACCAAGCGCTGCCTACGAGTACACGCCTTGGGAAAGCTACATATCCCTCGAAGACGAGAGGCGCCTGGCAAGAAGTGGCTTGCTGCCGAAAAACAAGGGTGAAGTGGTCCTCACTCGCGATGATCGCTTGTCGGTAAAGGAGAAGGACAACGACGTGGCTTTGGGCAAACGGGCAGATGATATGGAGACCATGAGGAAGTACCTGGAGATGAGAGGCCGTTGTGCAGAGATGCTGCAGATAGCCTCATACTCCAGGTATAGGCTGTTGAACGAGAGGTACTTCGGGAAGGTGTTGGGGGTGGTCCCAGAAGGGATGAGGGCTCCGACCATTCAGGAAGTGCGCAGGTTCGATCGAGCCCTTCATGAAGATCTGCTTCATTGGTTGTCCCGGGACATGGGGACATTGGACAACGGCATCCAGCACTACCTGGACAACGAGGTTCTTCCGTTGTGGAGGCTGCTGGATCCTGTGATTGGCTCGTTGCCAGATCAAGGCATCGAAAAGGGGGTTCGCAGCCGGGACAAGGACGAAGGCGGCAAAGAGGACAAGAAGAGGAAGCGCCCTGAGTCACCTCCAGGGAGAGCGAGATCGAAGAGCCCTTTGAGCAGGAGACCAAGGCCAGTGGATTCTACTCCGAGGAAGACATGCCTCGTTTGCAAGAAGAAGCACTGGCCATTGTGCGAATTGCCGCCAGACTTCAGGAGGAAGAAGCGCGAAGAGATGAAGGCCAAGAAGAAATTGATCGCCACTGCGAAGCCAAAGAGTGCGCCGCACAAAGGTGAGGGCGAGTAGGGACCAGGCCGTACATCGGCAGCTGCAGGTCTTCCGATGAAAAAGGCCGCTACTTCAGCTTCACCTGCGCAAAGTTTCAACCCGGTTTCACCACCAAAGTCTTCGGGGAAGCTCAAGGTGTTTGCCCCTTGGGACCTCCTCCGAGGTAGGTGTGTTTTTAAGGATAGGGATGTCCTGGTGAAAGAGGTTGATGAATCCGATCTTAGTCACTGGGCTCCAAACTGTGCAACTTTTAGTAGGGCCCGGGAGATACCTATCCCTGGAGTAGTTTCACCCCCTCGTCCTGTAAGGAATGAGGAGTTTCCAACGGGGATCCCGTATGAGTTGAAGAGGATGAGCCCCAAATCCCGTAAGAGACTGCTAGATGATACCACCATGGCAGTCATGTCTGCGGAGTGGGCCTTTGCACGACATAAAAAGGGGAATTCTTCACGCTTGAACATCCTGCCAGGAGTTTGGCGCTACATCTGGAGAGTTGGCGTCAGCTCCTTGCCTGCACTGGTGTTCGGGTCATTCGCTACACCACTTGTATGTTTGCCGGGAGCAGACGAAAGAAGCAACAGGTACTCATCTGTAACCATGCTTGCTTTGAGGGTATGGGGAGAGTGTGTCAAGGTGGGACCGTTTGTGATAGAACTGGTCAGAAACACCTTAAATGGAGACCGACTGTTGCTGGTGGTAAAGTGATACAATTCACTACAGGAGATGAAAGGGAGTATGTTGAAGGGTTCTGCACAGAGTATGCTTCCTGTGCAGCGCAACTTCCCCCTTTGGAATCTTTCGTAGAAATCTTCTCAGGACCCAACGCTCCACTCACAGCGGCAGTCTGTAGGAGATTTGGAGTTGAAGTGCCGGGTTCTAAACTAGCCACCCAAAAAGGGGTGAGACAAGAGCTTCAGCGTTTGTCGCAGCTGACGGATTGTTCCCACGTTCTTCCTGAGGGGTCGGTTCCTGAGATCAGGGCCGAGTCAACCGGGAGGTGTGGAGAGACAAGGGCAAAGGCTGCAGAGGTGACTTGGAATAGGAGGTCGGCTCTGGAGACCGGTAAACAACCGAGCTTCGGCAAGAGACAGCAGCTCATCGCCGATGGACTATGCCAATGAGACACCTGGGGGTGGCATTGGAGTTGGAGCACCCGTTCAACACTATGGAGACGTTGAAGAAGGACCACTGGGATAGCTTGTCAAGTTGGAGCTCTGACCCCAAGAGGAACAATCATATGAGATTGAAGACCTTGGGAGAGTGGAGAGACATTGGCATGAGTGCGTCAATCAAGGAGCTTCAAGAGGAGCACGAGAAGCTAGCTTGCAAGAACGCCATTAAACTGGGGAGGAAACCGCGCACCGCCCTGATGACTCATCTTCAGGAGAGGTACGGGATAGAAGACCTCCAGGTGCCAACTCTGTGCCTAACAGGTTTACCGATAGTGGGTGATGCATTGGAATCACCCTTCTTCGAGTCAAAGGAAGTCCCAGCATCGATCAGCTTGTATGAGTTGTTGGCAACATCAAAACGCAGAAGGAAAGACTGTCTTCGCAGGGTGGAGTTCATGGGACGGCAGGCCTCGTGCGGGCAATCACAGGCAATCTATGATAAAACCCTAAAGGAAGTCAACTCTGGGACAATGGCGGGCCCCTTCTCAGAACAAGAGCTCGAGAAGAAGTACGGGTCTCATTTTAACGTCGTCCCTTCGTTTGGTCTCACCCAAGGAGTCAATGACAAAGGTGAGCCCAAGCATAGGAGAATCGACGATCATACAGCTGGTCATACAAACTTGGCAGGGGCCAGGAAACAGAAGATATCCATGGCTATGGTAGATTACCTAGTTATGATGTTGAGGGCAGCGTTTGAGTCCCAGCATGAGTCCCTGTGGTTGTGCTCCGAGGATATGAAGTCTGCCTATAGACAGCTACCCTTACCTGATTCTCAAACCTGGATTTCGATAACAGCAGTGTATAACCCAACTACACGTCAATCCGAGATGTTTGAAATGTTCGGTCAGCCCTTTGGAGCGCAGCATGCGGTCCCAAACTTTTACCGGGTTGCTGAATGGATCAATAGGTTGCTGATCCGCGGTTATTCTTTAATGCTTGACCACTTCTTCGACGACTTCTTCCTGGTGGACCTTCCAGGTTCTATTCAGGTTAGTGTCTTCTGTTTGCAGCAGAGCTTCAATCTGCTTGGTTTTCAGTTGGATCCTGACAAGAGTCAGACCCCAGCGGCTGTGGCTGAAATCCTGGGAGTAGCTTTCAACACTCAGACGCTCCTTAGCCAAAGGCGGCTTCTGGTCCAACCCAAGACAAGCAGAAAGCAAAACTTCTGCTTGCTGGTAGACAGGATCTTGGAACAGAATTTCTTGCCACCTTCTGTTGCAGCGAGTCTGCTTGGCAAGGTTCAATTTCTCTGCAGCACCCTCTTCGGCAAAGTCGGTAGGTTCTGCACTGGTTATATCAGGCAACGCCAATACAGTGCAGCGGTCGATCGTGCCTGGTCGTTGACTCCAGAGATTACCTTGTGCCTGCGTCTTATGCAGCACATTATTAAGGTTGCTCCATCTCGATTGTGTCAATTCGGCGCTCGCCCTGCCCCGCTTCTGTTATACACAGATGCTTCTGATGTCCCTTCCAGAATGCCAAGGCGAGTTGTAGCAGGAGTTCTGATTCAATCCTCTCCTTTCACAGTCTTCTATTTTCATTGGGTCGTCCCAGACGCCGTTGTACAACAATGGTTGCCGCGTGCCACTCATATGGCGCAGCTAGAGCTTCTAGCCGTACCCGTTGCCCTGCGTACGTGGGAGCATCTGCTTCAAGGGCAACAGCTGATCCTATTTGTGGACAACAATGCTGCATCCACCGGCTTAGTGAAAGGTTATAGTCCCACGATAGACTCCAGTGCTCTCATTGGAGAGTCATGGGACCTCTTTTCCCATTACTCCATTGACGTCTACGTGGAGAGAGTTGAATCGAAATCAAATATAGCTGATGGCCCCAGCAGGCTTGATTTCACTTTGATGACCGAATTGCAAGCTCGTTGTACAGTTCCAATTCCTTTGTCGTCTGACACTTCTAGAATTTTCCCTTTATTTTCAGGACAGTGCGCTACGCACCCGCTCGCGTAGTCTCGGTGACTACCAACCACATCATTGGGAAGAGAGAAAGCCACCTACGACATTGGGGAACCTCTTTCTCCATCCCAAAGCTGGTTGAGTTGTCATAGTGAGTAGCCAGTGGCATGTGTCGCTCAGCATGCCTAGGTTAGACCACTATGTCACCAAAGAGGGCAACGCACTGATCCCAGAGAGAAAAAGCAGGCAGCGAGCGGTTGGAGAGCTGCCAAATATGGGAGCACGGTTGGCCATAGGGTATCCAAGAGTGTCTTACAAAGACTGTCTCACCGAGAGTGTCTCACAAAGAGTGTCCCACCAAGAGTGTCTCACCTAGAGTGTCTCCCCAAAAGTGTCTCACAAAGAGTGTCTAACCAGGAGTGTCTCACAAAGAGTAAGAGAGAAAGCCACCTACGACATTGGGGAACCTCTTTCTCCATCCCAAAGCTGGTTGAGTTGTAATAGTGAGTAGCCAGTGGCATGTGTCGCTCAGCATGCCTAGGTTAGACCACTATGTCACCAAAGAGGGCAACGCACTGATCCCAGAGAGAAAAAGCAGGCAGCGAGCGGTTGGAGAGCTGCCAGGCCATAGGGTATCCACAAGTTGTGCACTTTTAGTGTACTAAAGTGGATGTCCTGAGTGCGTTAGCCGTGCGGTGCCATTTTGGCTCAAGGACCTTTCCACCTGAGCTGCTGCGACGGTTTTTTCTCCCACCCTCCCAACCCTTTGGAGCTTGGGGCTTCCGGTTTCTCCATCCCAAAGCTGGTTGAGTTGTCATAGTGAGTAGCCAGTGGCATGTGTCGCTCAGCATGCCTAGGTTAGACCACTATGTCACCAAAGAGGGCAACGCACTGATCCCAGAGAGAAAAAGCAGGCAGCGAGCGGTTGGAGAGCTGCCAAATATGGGAGCACGGTTGGCCATAGGGTATCCAAGAGTGTCTTACAAAGACTGTCTCACCGAGAGTGTCTCACAAAGAGTGTCCCACCAAGAGTGTCTCACCTAGAGTGTCTCCCCAAAAGTGTCTCACAAAGAGTGTCTAACCAGGAGTGTCTCACAAAGAGTGTCCCACAACGAGTGTCTTACCAAGAGTGTCTCACCAAGAGTGTCCCACCAAGAGTGTCTCACCAAGACTGTCTCACCGAGAGTGTCTTCCCAAGAGTGTCTTCCCAAGAGTGTCTTCCCAAGAGTGTCCCACCAAGAGTGTCTCACCAAGAGTGTCTTACCAAGAGTGTCTCACCAAGAGTGTCTTGCAAGAGTGTCTTACTCAGAGAGTCTTACCAGGAGTGTCTCACCAAGAGTGTCCCACCAAGAGTGTCTCACCAAGAGTGTCCCACCAAGAGTGTCTCACCAAAGTGTCTAACCAAGAGAGTCCGACCAAGAGTGTGAGCATTCGGGTTCGTGGGCTTCATCTTGTTTTTCATTATAAAATGTTTTACTGATATATAATGATATAAACTGATATAAAATGATATAAAATGATATAAAATGATTTAAAATGGGGTCCTAACCATCCTGAACCAGAGGTATAGTGATATAAAGTAGGGGCACAACTTCGCCCCTGAAATCCACACAGGGATAGTTTTGGAACGAAAAAGATTTTGAGCAATGGCCATTCTTGGTACGAAAAAGATTTTGAGCAATTTCTTTGGGGGGCAATTTTTAAAACCCAGGATTCAGCCAATGGCCATTTTTGTTTGGCTTCCGAGAGTTCGGCTCAGCTTTGTGCCATTTGTTTGGGAACCGTAGGGTGGTATTATGAGAAGATGCCAGAAATCATTAGTCGTTGTGCCAACGAAAACTGTTACGAATCAGGTATGCCAAGGGTGGAGATCATGTGAGACCATGTGGGACCCGCAAAGTTGTGAATCGTCCTCAGCTGTACCATAGCTGGTATTCTACAGAGAGTTTGCTTGCATTTTGAATTGCAGGGTGCCTACGCCACCACCAGCCCACAACAACGAGAGTCACCGTATGTTGCTATGTGTTAGCGTTGCTACTTGCCTTAGGTGGTTAAATATCACAATCATCAACGACCCCATTCCGGGGCCCTCAGAGTACATAAGTCCAGCTACCGCAGCCAGGCGAGAGCGAGAGGAGAACATGCAAGTAGCAGACCCAGTGGCAGATGGGCGTCCGTGTGACCTGCCCGAAACATCCAGAGACCATCCGGTGACTTGGAGGTATGCCCTGTTTTGCTCAAGGTGCCTTCCACGAAGAGACTCCCAGTTCATTTGTTCAAAGGTTACAGCTGGATGGGTGCGCTTGTTGAGTCCCAAATGTTTTCCTTGGTGAGGGCCATAGGCTTTGGTTTTTAGAAATCGATGCCCATTTACGATGATTTATGCATTTTCCTTTCCTGAAAAAGTGCCGGTCGCTATGCTGATTGTTAGTGTTTGGGGCTAGGCATTCAGACCACCCAATGGACAAATGGAAAGCGCATGAAAGCGGATCTAATTGTGAGCTCTACCATGGCCATACCATGGCTACAGTATACCATGGATCCCGGTTGTGTTGGCCAACGGCTGTGGTTGAGGTGCGAAACCAAGCACGCCCAGTGCGCTATGGTGACGTGGTGCAATTGTCCAGCTTGGCATGTGACTCTGGTGCAACCCACCACCGATGCCAGCGCAAGTGGTTGTAATTGCACGGCACCGTGAGGGGCCCAAGTTCTACATTTTAAACTCATGGTAGATCCATATGCATAAATCCCCTAGATACTTTGTGTGAGAAATCGCCAGCTATTCAAGGTAAACTAGGGTGGATGGTGGGTTATTGTTAATGTGGATCTACCATTGATGCGTATCAATGGAAATGTTGATTTTGACATTCGCAATGCTCGCTTAGCGTAAAGGTGTGCAATCCACACTCATGTCATGCCACGTCAGCCATGGTTGATGCCAGGCAACACCTTCGCACGGGGATGTGCATTGGAGTTTCTTGTCGGAAGCTGCTGTGGGAGTGATCGCCCTACGATTCTGCAGGTGTAGTGGATTGTCCAATCAATGAATCATCAGTGAACCATCCACTAGCCATCAACTGACCATCAACCAACTATCAATTACCCAATCAGCTAACCATCAATGAAAGATCAAGGAATCGTTAGCCATCATTGAACCATCAAATCGCCGTAAATCAACCATGACTTTCCTTCATTAACCGTGATAAACCATCAACTAACCAATCTAACCAGCAATTAATCAATCAATTTGCTTAATCAACCATGGTTAATCATCAACTCACCATCAATGTAATTAATCAACTATCCATCAGTTTGCTTAATCAAACTAGCACAATGTTTTTGCGTAGTTCATTGCCGAGTTCCAAGGTCAAAGCCAAGTTCGCAGCAGAGCAGCAGGCAACCTCCAGACGTGTGGAGTTGCAGGAGCACAACAAATTCACGGGGTCCGCAGCGTGGGAAGGTCGAGAGTTGGGGATGGTCAATGTTGGTTACTCAATGACTATTTCATGATTAACGATGATTGACTAGTGCTTTATTGTTCATATTTGGGGTTAATGATGGTTAGATTTGTTCAGAATTGATGAATAGTGTCTGGTGCTCGCGGCTATCAAACATATGTTCGACAGGATCAAGGGTTTGGGGGTCGTTCAGCATCAGCTAACAAAAAGTTGGGTTAACATCCCACAAGCAGTCATCTATTCGGGAGAACCTACACCCAAAAACTGGATCATCATGATATGGTTTCTGCCAGTCCCGAGAGATCGCACCCTTAGCGGGAGGACCGGACATACCGAGTGCCTTGCACAGGTCCATGTCATCAAATCAAAGGCACAAGCCAGTAATATCATCATAAAGTGTGCGTTGTGGTCACTGGGGGGCTGCCTCGTGGTATGGCTTGTAAGCACCGACCGGCCGCTGGCTTCCAGCCGCGTGAGGACGGCACCATGGCGTCATGGTTGACCGTCCGGGCACCCAACTGGGAGATGACGCTGTCCGTGAGCTGGTTTACTGTTGCGGCCGAGGTCACGCCCTTTTTCTCGCACCGAAAACAAGGCCCTGGTGGGTCAGAGCTGAGGATGCCAATGATAACTGAAAGGTCACACAAGGTCGGCAGTAGATGGCAGTAGCGTTTAAGTTTGTTTACACATTCTTGCCACCGCCTCAGAATGGCACGAAATTCACCGAACTGCTTCTAGTTAGTAGGTGGGGTTGTGCCAAGGGACGGTGTCACAGCCTAATTTCCCAACAGGCTGAGAGGGTCCGAACAGTCATCCTTGCGATCACATGACCAGCCAGTGCACTGACTTTGCAGGCGAGCTAGTGACCTTCAACGAAATGGTCCCTCGCACAGCTCACAACTGCAGCAGTCATTCATATGTGGACAGGTCTTTTGAGGTTCACCTTGATGCCCCAATTCATGCCTGTTCAGCATGTTCATGTCATGAGGTGGTGGTACTGTGAAATCGCCCACCCAGAACAAACACCGAATTGGAAGAGAGCAGAGAGTATCGTCAAGTTGAATGATCCATTCAGATTTGCTGGCCAATTTGGGCGTTGCTGTGCAGACTGAGGTTTCCTTAGAGAGTGTGGGTAGACCCAGTGGACATTGACAAAGGTTGATTCATTGAGGGACAAGGCGCAGCAGAATGATTCATGGGGATCCGGATCCCCAATGGGAGAGATGCATGTACCGATGAACTCCATGGTGCAGAATCCAACCTCCCCATCACTTGCCGCAAGCTGATTTTGAGCGTCAAATATGACAAGGACAGCCGCTCTCCACCACTGAAGAACCAGAATGGCTACACAGCTACAAGCTGGCCATCACTGAAATGCATCAGTTCCAGCATGTTCTATCGGACATCAGCTTCTGCCTGAGATTCTGACATATTCCAACATCTTCCAAGATATTCCAACATATTCGACCACATCATGAACAAAAACACTCACAAGTGAAGACTGAAGACATGGCAGTTCCATTGGTACGGCAGTTACTTCGCTCTCCTGTGCTTCGCTTGGCCATGGCAGCCATGGCACCTTTGCTTCGCCCTTTCACGGCACCGGCGCCCACGCGCCCGGGGCCGACTGTGGTGCATGAAGTGACGCGGGATGTGGCTGCGAGGCCACGGCTTTCAGGGCGCTTGGGTGAGCCATGGGAGCAGCAATGAGTGGGTTAGAACCAACCACTACCCCGACAAGATCCAATGATTCCAATGATTTATGGTTGGAATATGTTTACAATGACTTGATGATTCATGGTTTAGCCAACCAGTATGAACCATCTAAAGCATGGGTAGGTTCAGTTCACATCACAACAGTTCGACTGACCTGGTCATTCATGGGAGGTTCTTGACGGGGATATTGATTGACCCGCACACATTTTATGGTTACGCGTCGAATGGCGTTGACCAAATCTTCTCTTTTTGAACTTGTTGATGGCAAATTGTTGATGACTATGATAGACATTGATAGACCATTAGTATTCTTATCGTGATTTTTTCTATCTTTTCCATGTTGAGGCCGTTTCATTTGGCTATTTCAGTTGTGGTGTATATCATTGGTGCCAGCAACGGTGATGTTTTGCCTGCACGCCGACGCGCTGTAAAAGGTTCACTCTTTTACAGGAGAAATAGCGATTGACCATAAATGAAAGCTGCTACTAACCAAAGAGCTTGCACTTCCACGTATGAATTCCAAAATGATCGCACCCCGGGCAGAGAGTCTCATAGTTGATATCTGGGCTCGTTTCAATGCGGGGATCCCTCCAAAAACTTTGGCCTTCCCCTAGTTTCGGACGGGTTGGGGATGGGATTTGTGGCACAAGGTGTGCTTCCTTGTCCGCCCACCCAACCGCCTGAAGTGAAGTCAGCCTCCTTGCAGGACCTGGGGCCGTGAACGGCGGTCTCCCTTTCAACAGGTGGGAGTTGAAGATGAGCTGTTGATGAACATGATGACACCTGCTACCTGGGTTCAGGTCATGCTGATGAGTCTGATGATCATTTGATGAATTTGTTGCCATGTTTGGATTCTTTGCCTTGAACATTTTAAATGAACTCATTTGACCATTATTTGCTCCTTGTTTGCTCCTCTGTGGTAGGTGTCATAGCCACCGTTATCATCGTAGGTTGTGGCAGCAACCATGGCGCAGTGCTGCTGTTTTGGCAGGCAGCGTCTTTAGCAGCGGGCCTGTTTGCAGGCAGGGCCGGAGTTGCTCAATGGAAGAGCTGGAGCGAAGGAAAGTTGCGTTTGACCTGAGTTGAAGCTCTTCAATTGAACCCTTCAGTGAATTCAAAGGAAAATAAGGATCGGAAGGAGTGTTTTGAACACAAACTGAGTTTGGTTCTGATAGCTTGGATGGTCAATGGCTGTCAATGACATGTGCCAAACCACACGGCCACAGCTACAACTCCCAAATTGTCACGACTCTCAATGCGGCCCTGCAGGGGGAGTGGTTCAGTTGCGCCAGGCAGGGTTGGGACACATGTCCGGGTTGCGCTGAGCCACACAGACAGGTTTCTGGTTGGTTGGTAGGCGGTCACTTGGTTGGTTGATGTTGGTTGGTCGTAAGTTGGTCCCCTGGGCGGTTGTTGGCTCCTTGCAGTATGGAGTGGCCAATTCTTCCCTATGGTTGTTTTATTACCTTGGGGAGCCTGCTGGCATATCAGGATCGAATCTCACGATCCAATGCTACCCATGGCATCCCATAGGCCATGCAATGACCACAAGGGATGACACAACACACACACCAAACGACGGCTGCGACGTGCCATTGGCTTCACAGACGGTGGCAAGACGAACATCGGAGCAGTAGATGCCTCAGCTGGGGGGGGGTCCTTGAGCCTTCGGTTCAACTGGTAATGATTCAGATGTTGATGATAGTTGATGATGGCTAAATACGGCTGATAAAGCTTGCTAAGGATTCAAAAGACTTTAGCATACTTCAGATACTTGGTATCCTTTTATGATACTGAATGGTGCATGGCGAACAATTGGTGGATGGGATCACGATAAAACTGCCTTGAGCCCTAGTAAATCACACAATTGAATCACCGTTGGAATTCGTTTGATGCACTTCGTGCTGTTGCAACTCAGGAAGGGCACACAAATTCTTCCATTGGGGCACTGGTTGCAACGTTTTTTCTCCTTGAGAAACAGGCGGGATCTGATGGCAAACCTTGGCATTCTGCACGCATGAGGGAGCTTGAAACCGACCATGTGCTCTTGTTGAACTACTCCAAGTTCGTTGCTGCAGCAGCCACATCAAAAGACACAAACGATACCCAATGCAGGGGCTCGGGCAGTGTCTGCGGTAAGGAAGCAGAGATATCCAAATGATTCATGATGCTGTTTGTCCACAAAAGTTTTGTTTTGATGGAACCTTGTCTTTTG
Source organism: Symbiodinium kawagutii (assembly GCA_009767595.1). Lineage (NCBI taxonomy): Eukaryota > Dinophyceae > Suessiales > Symbiodiniaceae > Symbiodinium > Symbiodinium kawagutii. The sequence continues at coordinate 193,544 of VSDK01019820.1, read as the reverse complement.
GAGGGTGGCCAGTGCGCATGCTCAACCCGCAAGTTGCCAAGCTCACCATGCGAACAATGTGTCGCCAGGCAGTTTTGGAACTACTCCGTTTCACCGAGGACGTTATTTTCGATCACAACCCGTTGCACGGTGTGGTAGACCTGGGATGGGCAAACCCGAGCCACATTTTCATTATAGTACCATACCATATCATACCCTACAAGCAGAAATTATCATGGGTTGAGCAATGGACCAGTTGTTCAGAAGTGTTTATCAAGCTTAGGAAGCCAACACACCTGAAGTTAACGACCCAATGCATGGTATGGCAGCAGGATGCACCAAAGCATGTGCATTTTGTGAGACTTGGGAATCCAAGGGCCTAGATGCTGATGCTGTTTCTGCTGCTTCTGCTGCTGCTGATGATGATGCTGATGATGATAACGATGATGACGATGATGACGATACCCATGAGCTGCTTCGTGCCCGGGTGTACAGGAATTATTTCTTCGGAAGAAGGCCGGTGGCCCGGTGCAGCTGCTAGTGAGGGGGGTCTCAACATGTCTCGATGTGGTGCCCACTGATGTGATGCCCACTGAAGCTTTCATAGGGGTTTACCTACGAAGGTTTCAACGCAGAGCCAAACCTTTACCAAAGGAATAGTAAATGTATCAACTCGAATTAAAATAGTAGATATAGTAGAATGTATGTAAAAAAGACACCGGTTTTGGATAGTCTTGGTCAATTGAAGCGAAGTTCTATAGTTCCAACCAATTTCCCCAGGTACACAAGAGCCCTTCAGCCCAGCATTCAACAGTGGGTTTTAGGTGGTTGAGCAGGAATCCCATTACAAACCTATACAGTACTGTATCGAAACATGTTGGATCATTTAAGCGATTTAAGGTGGATTGAAGGCATCCAAGATGGGATCTAAGGTAGGTTGGATAGGTTAGGCATTACTCAGGGAGGTTCCACCCTCCTGCAGATCCACCATGGTCCACCCCTTCTGGAGCTGGCCAGTTGGAAAGCCGAAGATGTCCTGCAAGCCGTCTTCGTGGTGCTAGCTGGGGCACCCGGCGAACCACGGGTGGGATGGGGAAGACCTGGCAGCATGCCTAGGCAGAGGTGCAGCTGGTGCAGCATGCACTGCAGCATGCTTAGAGTGTAGAATTTTCTCATGTTTCATCTTCAAATTGATGGAGAACGTTCAGAAGGCAGCAGCAAATGAGAGGCATGAAGCATTACATCGCGGCTGCAAGAGCTTGCAATTGGTCGACTGTTGGGGTGGCCAGGATGAAGAGTACAACCATGAGCCATTGAGAACGGTCATTGTTATTGACCTTCATTAAGCGCGGTAATTATCAACCATTCACGAAGCTTTCTGAGGCCATATAGTCAGAAACCTTTACCAACCATCATTGACCACTGCAATCAACCACCATTGCTGGCCAATCTGAATCTGATCCCTGTAATGATTCAGACAAATGACCATATTGTTTGCGAGTGCCAGCCATCTTCTCCTGTTTATCATTTACCATGCTATCAACAAAGATGAACAAAAGGATCCATGAACCATCAAGAATCATTACTAAACATCATCAATCCGCCACCATTGTGAACAACTCATCATTCATCAACCGCCATCACCAAATGATTGTACATAGGATATCCTAACATCATTAACTTTCATTAGCTAATGATTACAGTGGACATCAGCATCAAGAAGCAGCTTTACCTTCAAAAAGCAACGGCACTTTGGTTCCCAGGTGGCTGTGGGTCAAAACCCCGTACCCCTGGTTCCCCATCATTAACCATTGGTTTCCTTGTTATTGTTGGTTATTAACCCCCATGAAATTGGTTGGTTAACTGCTTGACCCATACCCAGGTGAGTTCACCGGTCGCTGCTGACAGCGTTCTGAGGTCCACTTGGGCGCTGCAGCTGCGCCTTTCTTCTTCACCTGGAAGGCGGCAAGGGCACGGCCATCCGTCCTTTTTTGGGGGAAGGAAATGGGAGAAGTACCAGATGAATATGGTGTATAATCTGGCCTGGTATGTGGTGTATAATCTGCCATACCGTTGATGAGGCCAAAGAATCACCAGTATGTGGTGTATAATCTGGCCTGGTATACAAGACATATCAAGATATCATTTGAATCTATCAGATTGAATGGTACACATTTGCAGTGAGATGGAGTGAGAGAGAGGGAGCGAAATGCTCGCAGACAAAGATTCTGCATAATTATTTGTCTTGAAGGTGCAGGATTTGAAGGCAAGAATTGCTCACTAGGAGTTCCAGGAATAAGACTAACTCCTGAACCAAGCCCAAGCTTCAGTGCGCAGCATGAGTTTTTTTGGCCCCGTTCTTCCAGGCATTCGCTTGCTTTTGTGCCGCTTGGCGGCACCGAGTTTGGTTGCGATGATTGCAAGAACTTCCACCGGTTGCTCTTCCTGAATTCCGCGGTGCTACTATCTTTATCTTCGGGTACTGCCTGGCATGGCCTGGCTGGTTTGTTCGGCACTGCATGTGATCAAATATATGAAGGAGAATCCAGCATATGATATGGGTCAAAATTCAGTTGCCCCCTGGCGTCAAGATCTTATTGGTTTTCCTGCTTTTTAGAAATGTGCCCACCAAATCTTCTGCCGACAGTGACTCGCCTGTTGTAGTCAATCAGCTCCATACTATAGCATCACTGCTGAACATAGCACAACACAACCATCTGTCAAATCTATCTTGAAGCTGTTATCCCATATCACTGGGCTTAGTTTTTTCTTCTACTTTTTGGGCCTTGCTATCCCATATCGCTGAGGTGGGCTATGTGGTGACAGGCCTCCGCTGACAAGAGTTGGTGCGGCTAGTGGTGGGCCCCAAGGTATGGCCACTGATGAGGCTGCCATGTCGATCATGGGACCACCCAAGGGTGGAACCGGTCCGACGATGAATTTATTTGATGGGGTGCCAATCAAGTCAGTGAGTTTCAAAGCTTGACATGGCCAACACGATGAATCAGCAGTTCAGATGGAATCCCATGAATATACCCCTAGAAATGTTCAATAATGAATAGACCATGTTTATCCATGTTTCTTCTAAGATATTTGTAGATGTTATTACCATTCTTGAACCCCAATGAACCATTGAAGTCTGCTGGAAGATCCATCAGCTCCCAGGAACCGCTAGGGGCCATCGGATCTCCTGTGATTTCGGTGATAGGGGAGGAAACTACCCAGCCAGGTGAACTACCAACCAGCATAAGCACTGGAAAACCATGAGCCGTCATGAAAATCCCGAACTTGATCACCAGCACTCACTGACTTGATCACCATCAGTCGCCATCAATCACGGATGCTCAATGAGTCACAATCAATGAATGATCACCATTGACCACTTCTGCGCCAGTATCTCTGACGATATCAAAGGCAATGCCACCGCCAGGAATGCTTGGCATCACCTTGTCTTACCATCGGCAGCTGTCACACCGTTCCTTCGTGCCTTGGCCGGGTCAATGGGCCAATGTGATCACGTCACTTGACGCCTCATGTCGAATATGTCGACAGCTCTGGTTGCCCCCCTTGCAGTTGATATATCAGTTGATCATTGCAGTGTCAATGACCGTCTGCCATGGCTTTTAAACTCTTCCACCGCTGAAACAACAAATCTCGAGCAGTTTTGTGACCCCAGCCCTTGTGGCGCCTGGTCCATGGCTGCTCAGGTGACTCCCAAGTGGTTGGAGCAGGGGTCCCAGGGTTCCTGGCGGTGCAGTTGTGGCGATGGTACCAAGCAGGGCTTTTGCAGGTGTGGATTGCATCTGTGATTAAATTGGTAAGATCATTGAGTAATAGATGATGAGTGAGATCCACACCTGGGTGTGGATTTTCTTAATGCCACCAATCATTGAGTAATAGATTGTGATGATTAATCATGAATGGATTTGTTGGTTTAGAGGTGGCCAACACCTTGGGGTAGAAAACGCTATGCAAACAACATTCTGTTCCTTTGCTGGTTTATATCCGTCAATGACCCATGATTGATTGATTCATATTCATCATCCATTGAGGAGCCATGGGCCAATTTTGGCTACCCATGCAAATGATGATCAGTAATTCTATCATCATCATTGGCTTGTTAACTATGGCTTATGAACAAAAATAATCAATGATCATCATCAATCATGCCTACCGCATCGGCAACACGAGCCGTGTATCATACCCATGGCTGGGGCCCTGCGGTTCACCATGGTTCAACCTGGGCTGAGGTATGCGCTGGCGTATTGCGGCGCCCTGGCCGTGCAAGGTCCTCCCATCAGTTGGACAGCTCAGATGCCAGTGGATCCAGTGGCTGCTATGCTTTTCACGGCATGCATAGCATCCTTCAACAGGATGCAGGATGTAGGGCATAGGTGGCGGGCACTTCCTGCCCCGATGTCACTAGCAATGAATCCCAATCTTACCATTGGTAACCATGAAAGATCAGAAAGCTCAGCTTCGCCATGGTTTCTATGGCATAGCATGGTTGCAATTCCATCAACTCGTCATTTTGGATTGTCATCGTTGGGGCGCAACCTGTGCACGGCTGCATGTTGTCGCCGGGTTGGAAGTGCTTCCTGTCCTGTGGCATCCGGCTGTGAACCACCTCAGCTCAAGCTGGAGATTGGTGGCATACAGCTGGATCTCCAATTAGGAGACATCGGGTAGTTGTTTTTATTCATTATCAGTTTCCCTCGTTGATCTCGTTGCCCGTCATAGTATAACCAAGCCCCACCCAACCATGGACCAACCAGCAACCAACCACCAACCAACCGTTGTTTGCTCAGCCATTTTGATTCAGGCTGGGTGTCCTCTCATCGACACCATCATGGGAACACTGACGCTGAGGACATATCTCGGGGGTCTTACGGGCGATGCAAGTGCCAGACTTTCGCTGGCATGCCTTGTAAAGACCAAAGGCTGCAAGCAAATGTTGCAATTTATATTTCCTGGTGGTTTTAAACAAAAAATCACCAGTATCAAATTATTGATTGACTGACCAATACTTTTCATAGCGGTTGAAACCGCCAGGCAATATGATTCAAGGTGCTAAAGACGGTGTGTCAAGTGGCAGGTTTCCTTATCCTAGGAGATGAAAAGCTGAGTTTTTCTTGAACATAAGCCCTTGGCAATTGCAGGGTAGAACTTGCCCTGGATGACTTAGATGTATAGCGATTGGATGCTGCTATTTTTTGCTAAGGTGGGGCAGCCTCACTATATCTCATTCCTGTGCCACGAGTGGCTGCATTGCCAATGCTTTGCCACACGCCGTCGAGATTGGGCCTCCTGTTCACAACTTTGTGCCTCCCAGCCAGCACAAACTTGTCAGTGTGCTGGTTTTCCTTCTGCGCAGGATGATGTGCATTCTCCTCGCGATGGTTTCTGGTGGTTGGGAAGCCTGTGAGGGGTACCATTCACGGTTCTGTTTGTAACATATTCGCGGTTCTGTTCGTGACATGTTGGTTCAGAGACTTGGGCAGTGTTCTGTTCTTGAGTAATCCATTCTAGGCTGTTGTGTTCTTGAGTGACCGGTTCTTCGCCGTTCTGTCATGGAATGGTTCGCCACTGTGCGTTTTATCCTTGAGGTTGTGTCAAAAGGGATGTCTGCAAAATATGAGGCAAGCGGAAATTCGATAGCAAAAACAGGCACGCAGACATAGATCACACTTATCACACCAGATTGGGTTGCTGAAACGAGCAGGTCATCTCAAGAACAGTGGTTTCCCTCAAAAATACAGCATTTTTCTTTCGAAGTGGGTTGAGGGATGCCTGCCAACAATTTTGATAGTTGCTTGAATTGCTTGTCCGCCGCAACATCGCCAACATGTTGAAATTGTTGACGGCTGTTCGGGGATACTCTCATGACACACTAATCATCAAATGAATTCAATCAATGCTGTTGTCCTACTGCGGGATGCAAAGTGGACAGAGGCATAAGATTCGTCAATTTGTCAACTGACAAGATGAAGGAGCAACTTAGATCTAAGTTTGTCAACTGACTCAGTGACCTATGAGAATTGATTGTCAATTGACCATCCATGATCAGATCTCTGATCTTGGGATGCCTCAGATCCTCAGGTCACACATGGGATGGCTCATGGACTCGGATGGCACAAAGATTCGCCGGGACAAGCGCAATGCCTCAGATATGTCGTCCGGGGCCGAGCTGATCAGACATGAAGGTCTCGTGCGTTTTTATGTTTGTTTTGATCGTTTCAGATGGTTCTTTCCGATGGTTCCTGTTTGATGGATTTTGATTGGCCATTGAAAGCCAGCATCTTAAATGTATTTCTGATGTTTCTGGATCATATTTGATCCTCATGAGCCTCCCTGGCGGTGATTTCTTTTCGAGAAGAGGAGGCGTTCCTCCATGTCCGCGCTCGGAGGTCCCAAAGCTACTACCGCTTTATTCAACGGACCTATGGCTGGCACTGTGCCTTGGGGGAGACATGGCTCAGGGATGCCCAGGAACCCCAGGGTTGCCTGGTTCTTTCGTGAAGGGAAAGGAATAGAAGAACTCGGCACGTCAACCCATAGACCGCTCCCAATGCAGATAAGTATATATACACATATAATCACGATACGATCAGCATACATGAGATATCATGCATCTATCGATGTCAGCATGTTTGTTGCCTGTATTATTGCAGAGGTCACTGCTTGCAATCAACCGTAAAAAGGTTCAGGAAGATCCCAATACCCCAGGAGATGACGGTGGTGTGCCAGGTGTTGTGCTGCCCATCATCCTGCTCTACGCCTTCGGTGGGACGCTGGATTGCACGTATGCAAAGGGGCCCGTGGCGCTGCCCAAGGGCCCAGGGGCGGGACCCAGTTCGGCGCAAGGATTTCAGGGCCATTTCGATGCCATGGTAAGCTGCATGTACAGTAAGCTGTGTTGGCTTGGTAGAGGGGCATTGGCCATCTGTCATGTAGCTCGTCATGTAGCTTGGAAACTGTACTGAGAAGGTCCGGTGGCTTCTCGTTTGCTCCAAGGATACCTTGTGTCCTGTGGGGCTTTTTCGCAAGAGCTGCTTGTCTGAACTGCGCCATCCATGGAACTCTCATCTCTTTGGGAACTTTGGCTGTTGTGGGTGCCACTCTGTGATGTGAGAGTCTGCCTTGTGTTGAACTGATTCGGCTAGGAGTTACGGTCACATATCTAGTAAATCTAGTGGTGGTATGCGGTGGCGTGATAAGAGATCCTATAGGACCAATAGCAAAACGACCAGATATGCAATCAATGTTGTCGCACAGGTATTAGCTCATTGAAGGTTCCACAGATGATGGTTCTATGATTTTGCTGCGGCATGCTGCAGCTACCTGTAGATTCTAGATCTTCCAGCTTCCCAGGATAAGATAACAAAGAGATATCATTGAGGAAGGGCCAATAATCACCTGGAGGAAAAATTATGCCGTTTCAAACTGCACCCCGGCTGTTTTCACATCCCAAATGGCTTTGTTTCATGGGGTCAGTTCCCAGGATTACCAAAGCCTTAGCGTATCATCCCTGACAACTGGTTTCCTGCTTGGTATCGCAAATCCACTGGGGAAACCACCCATTCGAATGCCAACGAAGAGCCTGCCCCAAGTGTTCAGAGAACTGGCTTCAGGTGGCATGGTCCGGCACCCAGCGACCCAAAGGAAGTTCGGTTCAGCCCCAATCGACCGACAATGTCGGAAGCCAGCACGGCAGCCAACAGTTCAGAGATGATGGATGGATTCGATAAGCTAGAGAGAGTCATCAGAATTCAAAGGGCTAGTGGTACATTGCTACCTCTAGCTGTTCTTCCTTTTTAGTTTTCTGATTCACATTGACTGAACGTTTCCACTTGCACCTCTCTTGCTTCGAGGTTTTGGCACATCACATGGTCCGTGAATTCTGCGGAAGCCTCAGTGGACAGGTGGGAAACCGCATGCGTTTGGTCTCAGAACTTGGCAGATCTTTGTGCTGACTCGGCTTTGCTGCGGCTGCAAATGTGTTTCAGCAAGTCCCTGATATCATTATTATCCGTTGGCATTCCATTGGCTATTTGGCTCATTCTGGATCATTATCCATGACCATAAGCTTCCAAGTCTATCCATCACTCAGCTAACCAGTTTCATCACCCTGATGGTTCCATGATGGTTCCAGCGTTCCCATTGAACCCCCCTGGCCCTGGAGCACGGCCCGCGCCCCGCCGCACAACGTGAGGTCAGTCATGTGTGGCGCCTCAGGGCCACCACGCCCCGCGCGTGCAATCGATGTGATGTCTTCAGTGAACTTTAGTGAACTTGTGTGTGGTTACCTTGGGTTCATGACCTTTAGCTTACCTTTAGTTCGAATCGTGAACTTTAGTGGCACCAATTTTAGTGGTACCATATGTTACCATTTAGCTTAGAAAAGGTTGTTATGAACCCTTGAGTGATGCTTTACTCGCTGTTGCTTATGGTTTGGTCATGAAGGATGATCAGTATCCGACCAGGGCTTCTGGTAATGCAACCGCTGACCACAGGAGAAGCCTGCTACACCTGACGGTTGTGAGACCAGCACGGCGAGAGATCAAGCAGAAACATTTGGTGATAGTGATGTGATAAGTTTACCATCTTATATCCCCACAATGCTGTGATAGCACTGGGAATTAGCTCAGCCCTGGCCGCGAGGTTTGGGGCTTCCAAGATTGGAACACTGGCTGGAAGCCCAGACTCACCTTGGTGTGACATGTGTGACTGTCATATGCTTGGTCCTGCTTGGTGGTTTCCAAGGTGATCTCTCCATGAACAACTGGCTGGTGGGAGCCCCAGCTGAAGCAAGCTGAAGCTGGAGAGGGAGGAGTCATGCGGAGCCCGCTGCTCAGCACTGAGGTTGGTATTTTAGCCTTCGGAGAAGGGTGGCACAACAATCATCACGCCTTTGTTTCTGGGCTCCAGCGCTGGCGGAAGGGGGGATGGAGTGGGAACTGCATGTTGTTGCCGTTACTGTTACTGTTGCTGCTGCTGCCGCTGGCGCGCGCCGCGTGCGGGT
>VSDK01019820.1:152604-184504 GCA_009767595.1 Symbiodinium kawagutii | reverse complement strand
CGCCTGCTGCTGCTGCTGCTGCTATTGCTGCTACATTATGTTACAGTTCGAGTGTCAGACAGCAAGGGTAGTGCTCTCCCAACATCAATATCAGACATGGCCGATTCCCCGCCGAGGAGAGATCCTGCAGACACGGGCTGAAGTGGTGGCAGGCGGGGGGGCCTTACCAAGAGCTGCTTCATGATTTCGATGGGAAATATTGGGTAAACAAACGTGAAGAACTGGTTGGTTTTAAACTTTAAACATTTGTTCTTCTCTAGTATTTGGTGTGGTGGATTGGTTAGCAAAATGTTTTGAGAATGGGTTATTGTCACCAACCAGACCACAATAGTTGCATGCAGCCTGGGGTATAGCCAATATTTTCCGGATACAACGGAGATTGCCGTGAACAACCAAATTTGGCACTCACAACATCGCAACTGCCTCCGCATTTGGATCACAAGACCCGATGGAAGTCAACAAAAAAGCAACGCAGTGAGCGAACCATAGCGAGCCCCTATCAGGCAATTTGTTCATCATGTTGTGCCGTAGTTGGCACTTGCGTTCACTTCTTTAGCAGTATGCCGTAAGTTGTTATCTTGCTACAACCACTGCTTTATACCATGGATACAGGACTACTTGCACAATGCATTCGTGCATAGAATATGCACACCCCACATCAACGCGCATGTTCATAGCTTTGTGCATTTCATTTCGTAAACGTATCTTAGTTGATATATCCAATATTGATATATCCAATACATTTCTGTATTTTTACCGTTCCCTTTAGTATTGGACGCACACACAAATATAAATATACAGATATTGACATATCTACATATTTACACAAATTGGTACAGTTGAACATAAACATGTTCATATATTTGCACATAGACATAGATAGATAGATAGATAGATAGATAGATAGATAGATAGATAGATAGATAAATAGATATGATAGACTAGATGGATGGATGGATAGATAGATAGATAGATGGATGGATAGATGGATAGATAGATAGATATGCATGATGATGATATATGCTTATGCAGGCACACGTACTTACATGTAGACATACCTAGTTGCGTGTGAGCGTTTGCACTTGCTGCCGTGTGTAGCTGCTGCATGGGTACCGGCCCTTCAGCTCCAGGTGGATTTCACCTGGTATGCCATTCGGCTTCTGGAAGTCTTTGCCCCAGGAAGGCGCCACAGCGTCACCAAGCATAGCAGCTTCGCACTGGTTGTGAGTTGCTTACGGGAGAGGAAAAATTGATGTTAGCAAGTATTAATGATTCTTCATATAGGTAATTATCCAGCGTTAACTATTTATTTTCAGTCAAGCCAATATTCATTAATCATTAATTAATCCTTACCTGTTCGTTATTGAGGAGTAACCATTCATCATGAATCACGAATATAGAATCCATCATTAGTCATTGGCCATTCATTTTAAATCATTCACTGCCCTTTGAAAACCATTGACCATGCTTGATGAATCAGTCATTAGCTGCTTGATGAATGAGTCATTGTTCATTACCGATCTTTAGCCATTGATTCTTCGTTCATTGCCATAAATCAACGTGATGCATTTATCCTATTGTTCATTTCTTGTCGTTATTAGATCTATCATTGACTATCGTTATTAGATCTATCATTGACTATCGTGCATCACTACTGGCTGTTGGTTGGGAGGAAGCTGGTTGGAGCTAGGGGCATCCCTATGGCAAGGGTGAGCTGGTTGGAGCTACCAGCTGTGGACCCGCACCTGAGGCCACAGGCTTAGCGTGGAACTTGCAGCCGGGCGCTCGGATGCCACGAGGATCACTGGGGGATGGTACCATCAATAACCATTGGAATGGTGAGTGGCCATATATGGTGAGTGGATGCGAGTGGATCAGTGAGTAGCCACTGGATGGTACCATCAAGAACCATTCAAAATTTGGAATGATCAACCAATCCAGTGGTTGCTCACCTTATATGAGTGGTACCAGTGGTGGACCACTTGTCATCAATCATTAGCGTATGAGTGGTGCAAAAGTGGGCGCTGCTGCGATGAGTGGTGAACCCCTGTTTCCCATTTCTTCGGTGATTCCTGGGATGCTGCTTCAAGAACTTGACCTTCCCTCAATATGCCATACGCATTTTATCTCCCTTGGTAAGCACGTCCTAATTCACACAAGGAGTCCTCCACAAAAGACTATCCAATGGCAGTCTGCCCAAATGCTGCAGTGCGTGCCAGCCTTCATTTGCCAGCTGCTGGTGACGCTGATGAAAGGCTTGCCCACCACTGGGTCATGTCCCTGGGCCATCCTGGACCAACTTCAGGTATCCCTCGGAACGCCGCATGCAAAAGCTGGCGTTGTAACAGGACCGGTGAGCCACGGAGGGAGTTGTGGGGGATAATAGTTTGCACGCAGCCAAGTACACATATCTATCGTTGGTTGAATATGCACGTGCATATATATGCATATGGGTATATATCTATGCAAATTGGTGGCTGATGAATTATTGGGATCGGAGAAGTCACTTCAATGACTGCTGTTATTGGACAACCCCAGCGGTTTTCTTTGTGGCTAAATTCTGCTCGGAAACCCGCCTTAGGTTTGCTAAGGCGTGGTAAGGTATGCAGAGCAGCAATCCCGCTGCCAGGAGGTCACTCTGTGGATGACGGAATCGGCGGCGGATAGGTCATTCAACAAGGTTTTGCCGCATGATTTTGGGCACTTGGATTTTGGTTCAGCCACCTTGAATTCTGCCAGCACACAGCTTGGGATGCTTGGGATGCTTGGGATGAACCTTGGGGTGACCTGGAATGATCTGAACAAGAAGCTGCAGGAGATGTGAACCTGGTTGATGGCATGCTGTCTTCATTACATGCGCACATGGGTGGATGGATGGATAAATAGACAGATAGGATACATGGATGGATAGATAAATAAATGGAGAGATAGATAGATGGATAGACGAAGTAGGTAGATAGATTGATGTGATATGATATGACTTAGATGCGATTGTCATTATCAGACAGATCAGTTGTCGACCAGGAGCTTTTTGGGATCCAAGGGTCTCACAGCTGCAGCAATCCCCGGCCTCGGGGTTTCCCTCGGGGAGTACGTTTCAATACGCTCGAATTTTCTCTGCCGACTGCGCTGAACTGCTTCACTGGCAACCCTTAGATTCACTGGGTTGATGGGAACATCTCCGGGAAAACCCTATAACTGGTAATGAATGAAAACAAGGGTTTCCGTTAGATTTTCCCATCACCCAACCGAGTGAGTAGAACTGTAGGCTGAGCCACTGCCACTGCCACTGACATCATTCTCATCAGCAGCAGCAACAGCATCAGCATCAGCTTGTGAGGCAAGTTTTGAGCCGCCCAGCTGTCGACACATTTCCGATTTTCCAAGTTTCAAGTTCGGACCACCTGCTGATATGGCAAAAGGGTTGAAGGGGTCACACAAAATCACTGGCACACGTTGATTCTTTCAAGAGATTTGCTTCAAAAAGGCAATGCCTCGGTAGGCAATGAGATTTTTGCCAACCGTAACTGGATGGCCAGCATTCAGACTTTCCTTCAGCCTGCCATTCAGCTCAGCGCTAGGGCTGCAATGAGGTCCCATTCGGTCGATGACCCATGCGAAGTCAGGGAACATATTGAAAAGCCTTCCTGACTCAAAATCACACACGCAATTTTCGGATTTTCTGGTGTTATTTTGGAGCAATCTTGCCTTGTACTGGGCCATCTTGGACCGAGTCCGAACTTGAAGCCGGAATCCTCTGCCCGAGACGGCCAGCGACAAAAGAAAGAGAGTCAGGGCGAAGGGCCGCCATTCACGGTCGGTGGTTGTCAACGATAACTCACAGACTATGAAAACCGATGGAAGCTGTATGGAATTGAGGATCTAAATCGAACAACTCACCAGGCTTTGTGCTGGTGATGTGTTTGTTCTTGTCGAAGCCTGTTATGGTGGGCAGATCCCAGCTTTGCGCTGCACCCCTGTAACCCCGGATGCGCCTTCGCGGATGTTTCTGAGGTGAAACTGTCAGAGCAATGGAATTTGAATTTTCTCAGATACGTTCAAGAGACCACTGGAGAGGAGGCGCGGCAGAGATGGCTGCCCACGTGTTTCTTGTCCATGGGACATCGTTTGAAACATGCTCGTACAATCCCATGAATATGGCATACCCACGTAGGGATATTTATTGCATGACATGGACATGAAGGCCCGTCGACCGTTCCTACCCAGGATCCCCGTCACCAATTGACCTCCACCCATTCTACCCATGATCCAAGAGATGGCGATGGTGGGAATAGTAAAGTTGAATGACGTCGAGCATGATGAGATTGCACGAGTAGAACATAGAGATCCATGTTTGATGTCCGTGTTGAATGCCCGTTTTTTGATGTACTGCTGGAGCCCATTCTGGCTATTCATGTCATTTTTTGTGGTCAATTCACTTGCTCGACCAATGGTCAAGCAGCGCAAGAGTTTTAACTAACAAACAATCAATCATGGGGCTACTCACAATCCCTTTCCAGGGAATCATATTACCCATTCATTGTCACCGCAGACATTATTAAGCGTGACAAGCCAATTCCTAACCATTCCACGATCAATATTAGTCATAGCTAAGCATTACCCATTACGCATAGCTTGATTTGACAGTAAAGCCATTCTAGAGTAATGGGATAGAATACCCCCAATGCTGCCAATGCTCCATTTGTAAACCATTTACCTCTCGGGAATGGTCCACTCTGATATTCAGCATCGGATGATTGCACTCCAGTAACCTTACGTAGCAGTGGAACATCACCATCAATCACCGTGCTTGACAGAGAAATCCTGGGAAACCCTCGGAAACCAAGAATCATTAATGGTTAACGGATTTTCCAGTGCCATGTTGGATTACCGGAGGGTATAGTAATTGGTCTAAGTATATGTTTAACTATATGGCGAGCTGGGTCAATGTTAACCAACCACCTAATGGAAGATTTCCAGCAACAATAACAGGGAAAATCATGGTTAACAGGGGGGAACCAGGGGTACGGGGTGAACTGACCCACTGTCATATAGTTAAACACATTAGTTGTTAGTTATTATCCCCATTAGTTGGTTGATTAACTGCTTGACCCATAGCGCCATATCAATTGACGCCATGGATGTCTGAAACGGCAGGCGTATGAGGTGAACCTGATGAAGGGCGGGCGCGGCTTCTACTTTCTGTCGCGTGAACTCAGGAACCAACAGGTGGCCCCTGGGAGTTCACCATCAAGGAAGGGTCATCCGGTGATCCTTGTTGGTTAATAGCTGGTTAATGGTTAATCATAGCTGGTTAGTAGCTGGTTAATAGCTGGTTAATAGCTGGTTAATGGTCAATAAATAGCTGGTGAATTAGTTAATGGTAAATTCAGCTGTTATTTTTTTGGTGGATTAAAGCCCTGCTTTGGACAATGGAATAATAGCTGGTTTAGCTGGTCAATGATAGTGGGTGATAACTAACAATTATAGGCTAGGGGATATAATCCGGGATATATGCAAACTGTGGTTATGGTGCGAAAAACATGATGGTTGTTGTAGGTTATTGGAATCCCAAGGTATATGCTGTGATCGATGTGGTTGTGTTGGTCAACAGGTTGTTTGATAGACATTCATGTAGACGGATGACCTGTGGCTTTTAATGTATACGTGTCTGAACAAATATAGCATATATTTTTCTATACGCGGTATACGGTGGCATACGTGCGTGTGTGTTTGCACATTGCATTTGCATGTGCATGTGTCGATTTTGCGTTTTTTTTCGGTGGCTGATGAAATGTGTTCATCTGATTTCATCCGCAAGTGGATTGTGGGTTGTAGCCAGTGTCAGTTTTGTTTCAAATCCAAAGCTGAAAGTCTGACTGATGCTTAGTGTATGCCTCCTTTTTGGGGAGATGCCAAAATCGGAATGCCCAGGGTTTCACCAACTTTTCGCAGGTGATGCATGTGGGAGCTCGAGCTGTGATCAGTTGCCAAGTTGCTGAGGTTGCGCCAGATCAACAGTCAACTGCCATCCTTGACATTCTTTTACCTATACATTTCCTGCTAGACAAGGATTTCCTGCTACTAATCATGATGGCTTCTTATAACTATATAACTATACGTGTACGTAAATTCATGAATCATCGTATCAAGCAGTCTTAGTCAGTATTATCATCATCGCATGTTTTGTAACCTAGCAAAAAAAAACATTGCAAAACAATATGGTTTACCAATTGTCTTTGGCAAGCACCGCTACCACTTTTAACTAGTAGGACTCATCACTACCAAACATGAAGTCAGATTAATTAGCCATCACTACAGTGCAAACTATGAATGACAGTATCAATCGTTATCCAAAGTCATTATATGATAAGGATAATCCCTGAAGTTCTCCAAACTGCTGCCTCCTCTAAGAGGGGCTCGGCGGGGAGACCCCTGGAAGCAGAGAGAAGAAGAAGTTCTCCTTTTCGACCTTGGTCTTTTTCTGCTGCCATGGCGCCAACGGTTTGCGCAGCGGGCGCTTGCGCTTATCGCTGCCGGCTAGCGCCAGCCATGGCCCTACCGCGATGGTGGGATATGGAGTGAGTTGTGGGAGTCAATGGCAACATATGGTACCCATGGTCTAGGCGATCCCCCTGGGTACCGGCAATGGTTATCCCGATATCAGTGCATGGTATATCAGTAGGTCCTTGAGTCGAGCCGAACGAACATAATATGTTTCTGTTTCAGTGTAGGGAGCGAGTAATTAAACTACTGATTGTTTGGTTATCATCAGCTATGACATTGCTGAAATCGCACTCCCAAACAACCAGTTGAGCTTTCACCACTGCTGGGTTTTTGGCTGAAGCCACATGCACACAAAAAAAGTTATGCCAAAGTGAATATGGAACATGAGTCGTGTTTTAAGTTGAGCTGTTGGGAAGACTGTGCAGCTGATGTTCACACAGGAAAGTTCACCTCAGTAATTGCAGCATCATGCGACGCAACCAACCCACATCATTCCTGGGGATGCAAGAAATCATGATGAGATATATCGGCTTAGCCGATGATTGGCCTCCAACAAGTGTGCTACGGCACCACTGGAGAATGTTGGCACGCAGGTTGCTGCTGCCGGTGGCCACAGGCAAGCCCTTTCCCGTGCCAAAGGCGAATCTGCCTAGCCTGGGATGCCGTTGTGACGCCACAGATTGCCACAGCATGGGATCAATCATGGCAATGATTGCCATCCCCTCAAAACGTCATTGACACACATATTTTTATAGCATATGATCTGGGATGAGCAAGGCCCCATGCTTCCGACCCAACAATCTCATCAAAAAAGGCTTAACTTTTGGACTTGTCTCATCTTGTCTCCGGTGCATCCTCGCAAACATTAACTACTGTAGTTGGTGGGGTTGTCTAGTCAACATGTAACATGATCACAACTTCGGGTGCCTGATGGGGTGGGTTGATGTTGGCGCATCGCCCTGTTGAGAGTGTCTTCCTGTCCATTATGAACGTGTGTAATTATCAGATGGATGATCTTTATTTATATTGATTCGACCCATCATCGCCGACCTGAACCTGTATCAATGATGTAACTCACAAGCAACAGAAACGTTTTTGCCAATTTTTTTATACATTCATTTCACCATCACTCAACCACTCCACGATATACACCCATCATTTGGTCACTTTTCCATCAGTCACCATCACTAAGCCTACGCGGACCTCAGGTTGGACACGGTTGAGCCGTTCCCTCCAGGTTGGCTTCCAGTTGCGTGCTGCGGCCAGCCTGGAGGCCCCGACAGGGGCCCACTAGCAGAATCAGCCGGTTGAAGTGGTAATGATGGTTAATAGTGGTTAAAAAGGCATAAAGATTGTGAATAATGAGGCTTGATGATGCTTAACGATGGTTAGTAAAGATGGTTAACAATGATGATTGACGATAGCGAATGATGGTGAATATTGAAGCTCAACGATGGTTAATAATTGCGAAAGATTGTGAATAATGACGCTTCATGATCATTCATGATGCGTAGCAAATGAGAGTGGAGAAGCAAGACACGATTGTTAATGATGATTAATTAAATCTGATGGTCAATGCTCAAGGTTACTTCGGATGGGGAATCATGCTCAATATTGGTGATTGATGATCTAAATCTTACTGGCTAAATATGGACAATATGGATGGTAATGGCTAGCCCTTGTCGAACATCGCTAGAAGTGGGTGGTGAATTCGGGATGGAAGATGCTTCGATATTTGTTGATGATGATTGACTATAGTTCTACTTGCAAATGTGTTTTGAACGCTTCCTCATACTTGTGTCATGCTATGCAGCTCACGTTGGACCAGTTGTACTTCAGGCCAGAGTTGCTGTCCAGTGCAAGCGAGTGCACTGGTGACTCGCATCATCATCATCATCATCATCATTCATCATCATCATCATCATCATGAGCAGCAACATCATCATCATGAGCAGCAACATCATCATCATGAGCAGCAACATCATCATCATGAGCAGCAACATCATCATCATGAGCAGCAACATCATCATCATGAGCAGCAACATCATCATCATGAGCAGCAACATCATCATCATGAGCAGCAACATCATCATCATCATCATCATCATCATCATCATCATCATCATCATGAGCAGCAACATCATCAGCATCATCATCATCATCATCATCATCATCATCATCATCATCATCATAATCATCATCATCATCATCATCATCATCATCATCATCATCATCATCATCAGCAGCAGCAGCAGCAGCAGCAGCAGCAGCATGAGCAGCAGCAGGATCAGCAGCATGTATGTCATATCATGAGGTTCATGCCTCATTAATTACCCAGAACCTGCCATAGATAAACCAACCAGTCATCAACCATAAGGCAGCCAACGGGTACAAGTCATAAGTCATTTCATTGCCATTTTTTCTGGTCACCACCAGGATTTCTGCAAGGCCACGGATGGCATGATTTGACTCTCCAGCCTCCTGCTGGTAGGTTGGAGTTGGGCAGATCATAATGATCCGACATTGGCCGTTGGTTAGGTCCCCCCTACCTGGCGGTTCACATGTGAAGAATGGGCGTAGCCTGGTCTTTCTTGGGATATTCGACCACTTAGTTTGGTGATATTATTGATCCATCCCATCCCGACATGCCGTTCCCACATTGTTCAGATCCATTCCCACGTTCTTCGGATCGTCCAATGTTGACTTTCTTTTGCATTGGGCGGCCCTGCCAGGAGGGGAACCAGGAATTCCTACAGCATGGTGCTCCCCGGCAGGCACCACAGGCCCGGACCACAAAGGTTGACAAATGGCTTGTGTTTGAAGGCAAGTCAACCTACAATAGTTACAGTGTGAGGAGCGAAGGTCATGGTGTGGCAGGTTGTTGTACAATCATTGACAAGTTCAACTTGTTTGACATTTACCATCTCGAGAGCCTCTTAGGCGGTGTAGTCAAACCCTAGGCCCAGTGGACTTGTGACGGCATGACAGGTGTTGTCCTTTCTTCGCAGTGCCGGGCTAAAGCAGAAGGATCGGTGCCAAAGTTGCGAAAGAAAAGGCTGCTGCTCAGGGTTGGAGCTTCAGCGTCCCAGGAGTTGCGCTCCAGTTTGTTGCGGCATCCTGAACTCCTGGATGCTGAGCCAACAATTTTGGAGGCGGGTTGGTGCGCGCTGGGTAGGGTTCCATGGCCGCCAGCCCTGGCCACGAGGCATCTTCTGCTGTTCTTCGAGAAGTTTTGGGTGATGGGTTCCTAGGCTTGGATGGGACAGGCCCTTGGAAATTGCAGTTGCCACATTTGTTTCAAATTTGAACCTGGAGCTTGGATTGGGTCCAGTTATATACGCAATTTTTGCCTGCCCTGTTACTGTAATACTATAGTAGTTTGTGGAGTAGTGTCGCGCCATGGATTTTGAACACAATTGTCAGATTCGGATGCAGACGAAAGCTGTGATTGACAATTGGCATCGCATTCCCTGTGCTGCAATCGATGCATGCAGACCGGTCCATTTCTGCTCAGAGATGCCACATGACAAGACTTGTTTTTTGTTGGCCCATGTTTGAGTCTTGCTGGCTCTCCTTTAATGAAATCACATGGTTTGTATTTTTTCAGGATGAAACCACGAAGCCACATGAAACTTGTTTTTCTGTATGTGGGACATTCTGTGATTTTTTCCCTGCTATGCCTCGTGTCAAGGCCAATTTTTTTTCGGACCCACTGCACGCCACACCGAGGTTCACCCGTACAGTTCGCGACTGTCCTGAGGCTTACCACCGAGATCTGGGCAAGCGGCAGCTCTCTATGATGCATTACCTAGCGCTCGCGCATAGCAAAACGAATCCCCGTGCTGCACATGAGGGTTATCAATGAGTTGGTAATGAGCTTGCAAATCTACGCATAGCTTTACACAGTGACACATGGTTTTCCTATTTAGGCATGATTGACGAGATGATTGCAAAATTATTTACATATCACATCCTATCACCATTTAGCATCATTTGGCTATTTTGTCTCCATTGTAGGGTTTTGGAAGTGCAACGCAGCTTGGTGGAAGGCCTTGTTATGTAGCGAGAAGGCCTTGCGCGATGTGGCGCATGTTTTTCAGCGCTGGGGCATCCCTTTGCAAGAGGCGCGGAACTGTGCCAAGAAGCAAAATCACCATCATCATTCAGCCATGCCATGCCATGTCCAAGCTTCATGTCTATGGTGCATGTTGACCCGTGTTGGGCAAGGTGGTAGGTGAAATCTTTGAAGCCTTGGCCAAGAATCGCACCATGTTGATCAGGGGAAACTGGTCCAGGTGGTGAAACGCTCGCCTCGAATTCTCTTGCGGAAGCCGGAGGAGATCTCCAAAGTCCTGGAGTTCTTGGAAGATGCCACGTCGCTGGGTGAGTGAACACCAGATGAGATAATCCCTCCGTTTACAGTTACCTTTATTATAGGTAGCCAACCCCAAACAACCATGGTAGAAACCAGCTGGTTACCTACTACAGAGGCAAATAGAAGGGTAGGGAAATATTACCATCCTTTTATGTTACATCTTTGAGCCCCTTGATGGAGTGAAGAATCAATTACAAACCCTTCTCAGGAGTCAATCTCTGTTCCATTTCCATCCGAGAAAGATAAGATAACTGATAGAATAGAATGCTTGTCAATTACCGGAATCCAAAGATCCAGATCATCTAAATCAGTGAGAAGTGCCCAACGCTTCATCTCTACAGAGCAGACCAGTTTGGAGTTGGGCAACGAAAGCGAGCTACTCAGCCTCCCTTAGAACCTGAGGATTGGTCCAAAGATGACCCGGGCTCAAGTGCAGGAGGTGCAGCGGTTGACCTGGGGAGGTGCGAAGGATCGGCCAAGATCCAAGTCTGGAGTTTATGATAACACCAGCAATCAGTTGGTTGACATCATCAACTCATGATGCACTGGTGCTATGTCATCAGTCACTACAAGGTAATTCGTAATCCAGTTCATTTCGTTGGACCACAGTTGCTTGAGTCAAGATGAACTAAGACCACAGGGGCACAGTGAATTCATTGCCCATTCTGGGAAAGCATGCATGGACGTTTGTATCAGACAAAGATACATCACAAGTAGTGACAAACGCGGATTCCGGATCACTACGCTTTCGAGGCCTTGGGGATGCAGTGAGTTTGTTTGTTACAAAATCCTAAGGCCAGATGTTGCCGCTGCAATTTGCTGCAACGAACTGTGTATGTAAGCAGTTCTGTGCACGAGGTATTAATTCTAATTACAATGTGTACAAGAATCGCAATCGCACAGACACACACACACTATGATTCTTGAGGAAGAATCCCACACTGTGGGGTTGCTATGTGATGCATGCCTACGAACTCCGCCATGACGTAGCTCATGTTTTTTGGCTTCAAGCTCGGCTGAAAGCTCCGGCCGCACCGTCTTTCTGAGGGCGCTTTCAGCGCTAATGTCGATTGATGCGCCGACAACCTGGCTTTTGCTTTATGGGGATGGTGAGTGGCTACCATGAGTGGTGAAAACACGGCATTGTTGTGGCATGTTTCTGATTGTTTCTGCTTGTTTACATACAACCCACAACAACTACATTACATGACATGCCAATGCATGGCAGTTTTTTTACACATGCATCCATTCAGATATCTACTCAGGGAATTCCTGCAGGTTTTGGACACACAGCATCGCGCACACAAAGTTGTTGCTCAAGAGCGGATGGTAAGGCAGCATTTTGGCACCTGCTGATACTACATGCGCGCCCTTTACATAACACCCATGTCCATTAATTATATATCATCATGTAGCCGTTGCTACACATGACCTAGTTGGTGATTGACTGGTGTTGGTGTATTCCTGTTGTTGTTGATTCTGGGTAAGCCGTCGCCACACCAAAATCAACCAGCCATTGACATCAATAATATTAACTACATAGCATCATCAACCACTGCATCCAGTACTCATAATATTGCCTTCATAGCAACATCAACCACTCCTTGGCAACGTCAATCGACCACCATTTGCCAACACATCTCAACCCGAACGGGGAACCATTCCTAGGATCCGTGGCCAGGAAGGACGGAACGTACGAAGAACTGGTCGAGAGGCAGTGCCAGGCCTTGCAAGAGGCACTCGTCCGTCCCTCGGTTCGCATTCCTTGACGATCATTTGGAGGTTTTTTCATGCTGTCAATGATTGGTTAAGGGTTGGCTAAGGGTGTATGATTGCAGGGTTGAGATGGGTTGGGTCGATTTTTCTAGAACCATTGGTATATGATGGGTGGTATATGCTTGGCATATTACTGGTATATGATTGGTATATGATTGGTGAAGGGTTCGCATATGATTGGCGGCTGCTGAACATTCGCCATTGAACTTGTATCTACCATAACCGTAGCCAAAGGCCTTCCTTGCCTAAGATGGCATATGATTGGTCAATGCTTGGCATATGAATGGTCAGCATATATCAGCCGGGCCATGACCATGGTGGTATCTCAAATGGTTGCTATATCATTGGTTTAGGGGTAGCACCATTGCCACCAGGTTCTGCCATGGCACATCATGGCACTGTTAGCCCCTGGGTGGGAACTGTAGCTGGATGGATGACCCCGCATGTGATCGCGCGCAGTTGGATCTTTGCATCGAGCCGGCCCATGATCAAGCAATAGCAACCATGAATGTATGCAAGCATTCCAAACATTTCCAAACCCAAGCATGACCACCACTTGAATGGGAAAGCCCTTTGATTTCACCTGCGTGTCCTGTCCTAAGGGCAGCATCACTTGGAACTGGACGCTCTCCGCCAGAAGCTGACGGCTGAACCTCCTGCGGCCTTACCGGCAGCTGGTGACGCCTCTCCCTCGTCTCCCTCGTCCCCCTCAACGGAACGCAGGAAGTCGGGCGTCAGCTTCGTACCAGATGAAAACGACCCCCACGACCTCAGCCCACGCAGCAGGTGCCATGGACTTGGCCTGGAAATTGGATGGGCAGTGGCATGAGGGATGCACAAGTGACTATAATTACAACTGATCAGCTGGCTGTGAATGTTGGAATCCACACCCATGCCTCATCATGCGTCCAGGTGTTGCAATCTTGCTTGTTTTGGCTGGTGCCAATCAAGAATTCACATGCTTCCAGATATGGATGAATAGGATGAATGAAAGTATTCAAGGCTTCTCATGTTTTCACCCTAGCCGAGTAGTATTCGTGATGAACTTGGCTCTAGGATGACGGCGATACCACCGCCTTTCAAATTGACCTTGACAGCTGGCCAGATGGGGCATGCTCACCGAAAAGCTCATGAACGAACGAGAGTGGTTGGAAAGCATCACAGGCACGGCTCAGTGGCTGGTGAAGCAAGACATGACCTGCAGCTCTTCACATTTTCAAAGACTGAATCTGAGAAGATCTGAGAAATAAAGATCTCGTCTGTAAACATGCAGAACATGAAATCGGAATGGCTTCCATGTCAGCACGACATGGCATTACCACGCTGGTTCCACCCTGCCACTGGGCAGGGCTTGATGCTGTGCACCCCGCAGTTTCCCAATCGCACGAGCTTCACATGCTCCGCCCATGGGCTTCCTCTGTAGTGAAGCCCAAGCTGCAGGGAGCAGGGACCTGCCAGGGGCTGCCATAACAGGAGTCATCCATAACCTTCAACCCGCAATGGTCACTTAAGAGGCCCATAGAGGCCCATGGAGGCCCATTTTTGGGGGGGTAAAGCAGTCTCTGGGCAGGGTGAGCTGGCGACGGCATCCCGCTGCAAGTTGGGAATGGCATACAAATTGTCGACGAACAGTTGGATACCGTCAAACAGTGGTGATGCCGAATTCATCCGAATTCCAGATCATGTTTCGAGAAAGATCTGCGACCTTGCCTGGGAAATCATTTTTGAGAGATGGGTCATGAGCAGCTAGAAGGACATCTTCCCCGCAGCCTGGTAGTAGACCAAGACTTGTTGGCAGACCATGGTCCACGGCATAGAGTGGGTGGCTGCAAACCTTAGCAATAACGCACATGGCTCCGTGCTGTCATCACGAGGTACGTACCAAATCCGTCACACGGAATGAGTCACTGTTGACCGTGTTGTTCACTGCTCATCAACCGAAATATACAAACCAAAAGTTCTTATAATTGGCGATTCTGAACCACATCACCCCTCTGCGGCACCATGCCCAGCTCCAAAGGGTGTTTTGGCCAAGGACAAAGAAGAGGCCGCGATCGACCCGCTTGTCCTTGGGACCCACCAATCAGCACATGAAAATCAACGAAGCTTCGGCATGGATGGATGGATGGATGGATGGATGGAGATATGGAGATACATTTTTCCAGATGGTGTCAAGAACTAGCCAATACTAGCTGGCTTTGTTCTTTTTTACCCTTCGCGTTTGAGCTTCTTTGGTTGTGGGCTTGCAGCTAAGCTCCTTCCCATTTGTTGGTTTTGACTTTCGAGGTGCTTCAAATGTTTCAATGGCGATGAGGAGTCAGCTTTGATAATACCACTGATCCTGTTGGAACACCTTGTTTCCCTTCATTGTTGACTAAGGGAATTGGGGAGCATAGTTGCCACTGTGGTTGTGGTTGTCACCGGTCGTTGTCAGCCTGGTCACTGCACTTTCTGGAGTTCTCCTGCAGTTGGTTCTGAAGCTCCCAGGAATGCAAACGCGATAATTCGCTGCTCCAGAACTTCGTGGTGGGGCCACAGAGCAATGTTCAGTTGCTGGGCTTTGATCGAAAATCATCGAAACTGCAACGTTGGCGGCTCACCCTTTGGACACGATCCCCTAGTAAAGCGCGTTCCTTTGCAAAGTTCTGTAGTCTTCCAAAGGAGAGAGAAAAAGCAATTGTATGCATTTGTCATTTCCTTTGATGCGCAAGGGGAATAGCATGATAACTTAATCAAACGTGATACGAAGTCATATATAACTTGATTATTCTAACATATTGCAACGCAATGCGATGGAATGTAGCATGGCTGGAACACGGAATGTGTGTTTGCAAGTACTGTGAATATTAATGATCTTCGACAGTTCAAGGGTTGGGAAACTCGCTGAAGGTGTTGCTTGTTGCTGTGACGCGGCATTTCCAAATGCCCATTCTTCTCAAGACTTACGTCCACTGAGGGCCATGGAAGGCCACGATCTCTAACTCTAGCGGTGGTGTGAGAACCATGGGCCGAACAGAGATCGGAATCCCCTAGTTTCTGGTGTAAACAGATTGGATTCCCCTAACATATCGAAATGGTGTGGCCATGGCCCCCAAGATCATGCGATGGTGGGTTCCTACGCAGCCAACGAATCCACCAAGGTTGTTTTGGTCCATCTTGGCGTGCATCCTCATCATGTGGGATATGCCACTTGCCTCAGCCTGGCGACTGGGTCTGGCAGCTGCTCAGCATGGGCACACCAATGGTAGCTGTTGTTTCTTATCCCCAGATGGTTCTGCACCTTAACCATGCGCAACATTGATCATCGCGTCGTAAAGTGTGAATGTAATCATATTCAATCATCATCAAGCCCGGCCCAAATTGGGCATTTCTCAAATTAAGGAACCCTCAATTATGGCTGGTTTACTATATGTCATACATTAAACTTGGATGACTTGGTACCCCTATGACTTGAGAAACCACCAACAAATCATCATTTCGAGCATCATTCAGCTGCCAGGCATCAGCATCATCAGCCGTCCGGCCGAGGATCACCATCCCCTTGGAACTCTTTGACGCGAGCGAGCTGGAGAGTGCGCAAGTGGTTGTGCCTTGTCAACGCTCCTGTGATCCATGGATCAATGGCCCCCTCCTTCAACATTTACGCCCTTGTCATGACCGTTTTTGCTGCTTGTTCACTGTTAAGTCTGCTGTTTTTTGGAATGTTGCTGGTAGAAGAGGCCCAGGGTCCCCCGTGCCAAAACTGATGATTCCAGTGTTGTGAGTTTCAGCTTGCACAATGTTTTTATAATCAAAATTTTACATTTTCATAGATTTTCATAGATTTTGCTTGGGTAAGTCAGCTATACTGGTGGGTTTTCCACGCAACCAGGTTAGTTTGGAGGTAAATCACGGTAAATCCATCTCCCTCGTTGCGGCTGATCAGTTTCCAGCCTGTGCTCCATCGATCAGGTAAAACTGTGACAAAATGCTTCTCAGTTGGTCCCTATTGATGGGCAGATCATGGTAGACATTCTCAAGCGATAGGGAATCCCAAAAAATGATTGGTTTACATGATGAAATTGGATGAAATTGGATGATTTCTGGGTACCAATGGCAGTAATCACCTCCAGTAGTGGTTGCTGACAATCAGCGATGGTAGATCAATTTGTTCCTCCAGTTCACCTTTAATACCTACATAAGACATGGTGGTTTTCTGAATGTGGTATTTGACATTGATACCATCGTTGGTTGCTTTTCCCTCACAGATTCATATTTATATACCTGTCATTAACGGTGACTTGTTTTGACTAATGTCGGTTTACGTTTTTTTTTCTAAATGCTGTTTTGTTGGCAATTGTTACCATTGTAGATATTGTAGATACCAAGGCAAGCCGTTCTTGTTACACATTGTTTTCAAGCATTGGCAATGGCAATGATCATTGTCATCATGTAATCATTAGATCTAGCTTTCAGCTATTGCATGACCAAAATAATATATACACGATTTCCCCATTTGGCAATGTATAAAACATATTCAACCATGAAATAACCATGGTATAGCCATTATATAGCAATTATAGTCAATAATTGAAGCTGATAATGGCCACTCCAAAGTATTGCTATCTATTGCAGCCTCAACCGCCCAGTTGAACATCGTGACGTTCACTTTTTGGGTCATCGACATGCCCTTGAATGCCCTCTTTGGCATCCACCGTTATGGGGTGGTAGAGATGCGACCTCAAGTGCTCTTTGGGTTTCTTGTTGTATTTCGTTGCTGTCGTTGCTGGTGGTGGTCGCTGCCTTAGCTTAGCCATTGCTGGCTATTAACGGGAGATTCATATAAATGAAATTCCTTCTGTGGTGGTGACGAGCCAGCCATTTATGGCTAAACGGGTGATGGTCTATCTGGTGAATTTACTATTGATTCACTACTGCGCGTCATACATTATCACCAAGCATCATCCATGGTTTGTTCTTCTTGCTTGAGCTTGGTGACTAATCCTGGCTCATAGAAGTTGACATTGTGTCAAGCTTAATGAAACGTGATATCACTGTTGAGTTGTCAAACATGCGAATCACACGTACAGTATCCTTCTGAGAATTGCTCAGTACAGATTGTTTATAACAAACCATGTTTTGACGGTTGTGAATTCTTGTTGTATGGCTAGTTTGCAAGATTCGGGCAAAAAGAACTGGCAAAACCCAAGGCATGGGATGCCCCAGGCCGGAAACTACTGAAATATACCTTTGAGATCTGGTGCGTACTATCTTGCATTTGGCAGTCCATCCTGTTGTGTTGATGTAAGAAGTGTTTTGATTCAAGAGCAGTCCTTTTTTCAGTGAAAGACAACTTGTACTCCTTTGACTTAGGAAGATTAAGAACCCACTGGCCGCGGGCAGCACTCAAGGATATCTACAGTCATGTTGGGTGGCAGCAACCCATCATTTCCAGATGATCGGACTGTAGTAAATCGAAGCGTGGCAAGGGCACAAACCCAACCCAGCTTAATGGACTGAGTGTAAATGAGTTAGCAACTGTTGAACTTCCCCTGTTGGTGTCTCACACTGATTAGCACGGATTTTCGGCTCATACCCGCCGACTTTTGAGCCTTCGTGGTGCGTTAATCCCAAAGTCTGTCCGATGTGTGAGGCTATACTTGCGCACCTGGTTCGGTGTGGATCTCTTGATCATTTCCATTGACGTTGCCAGATTTGTCGCAGAAGCTGCGTTGCTTGATGCATCTCGTGGGAGGGCTACTATGGCGATGGAGCATCCCAGCAAGACCATTCCATCAAGCTCGCCGGCCGTACAAGCCATGATACCGATCCCATTGTGGCGGCTTGTTATAGCTAGCAACCTCACGACTCACACGTTGGTGTCTTCACCCATAATTTCTAGCCACGAATGTCACCAATGACATGGTTTCTTAGACACTCAACCTAAACCATGGTTAGCAACCAACCAGCCCGGCTGGGACAGGGTGACCTGAAGGCGATGGAGAGAGAGAGAGAGAGAATCAAGGGAAAAAATAAACATGCCATCAATGGAAAAAAGGGGTCGCAACTTCTTAACCGACCTTCGAACCAACCAAGCGG
This sequence comes from Symbiodinium kawagutii, assembly GCA_009767595.1. Lineage (NCBI taxonomy): Eukaryota > Dinophyceae > Suessiales > Symbiodiniaceae > Symbiodinium > Symbiodinium kawagutii. The sequence goes on along the minus strand of VSDK01019820.1, from coordinate 165,768 downwards.
AGATCAACCCATCCCGACATGGGCCCGTTTGGTCAGGTTGGGACCTGGGATGTCAAGCAGCTTGTCATCGGGTCGATATTTGTACCTTGGCGACGAGGTGGAGCCCCCAAAGTGTACATCAAGCAAAGCATCGCCAACTTGTAGCCATCTAGGTAGCAACAATTAGCAACAACTTGTACGGTAGCCATCTAGGCAACAACAACATGTAGCCATCTAGGTAACAAGAACTTGTAGCCATCTAGGTAACGACAACTTGTAGCCATCTAGGCACAGGCAACTTGCAGCCATCTAGGCAACAAAAACTTGTAGCCATCTAGGCAACAACAACATGTAGCCATCAAGGTAACAATAACTTGTAGCCATCTAGGCACAGGCAACTTGCAGCCATCTAGGCAACAACAACTTGCAGCCATCTAGGTAACAAGAACTTGTAGCCATCTAGGTAACGACAACTTGTAGCCACCTAGGCACAGGCAACTTACAGCCATCTAGGCAACAACAACTTGTAGCCATCTAGGTAGCAACAACTTGTAGACATCTAGGCAGCAGCAACTTGTAGCCATCTAGGCAACAACAACTTTTAGCCATCTAGGCAACCAAAACATGTAGCCACCTAGGTAACAACAACTTGTGGCCATCTAGCCAACAAAAACATGTGGCATCTAGATAGCCAATGATCACCTGGATTATCGTTCATCGAAGAGATGGTTCCTGTGTAAACTGCTCTTTGGTGATTCACCAGCGGTTTTAAAATCATGGTAACGATGGACTACTGGTTGGTGTGAAAAAACATGTGATTCTCTCCAGTTCTTGGGATGGTGGGTTGGCGCGACCAACCACCAACCAGTTGGGTCAACCGGGTGTACACCATGATATCCGGATGGACCAGCCCTATGGACACTGGCCCTCTCCCATGATCTCCCCTGACTCATTGGTGCTGACCGAGGCGTGCCCTGCGTATTTTGCGTTTGCTGCGTTTGACCCGCATCGGAAAGTTGCAAAAGAAATTCACCATCCTGGCGAACCGCTTTCTGTCCACCTACATCTTCATGGTTCTGAAGGCTACTTGGCGACATTTTCAGCAACTGCTGCGGGCTACAGTGCGGAGGACCTCTGTAATGCATATTGTGTGTGTGCGCAGGGACATGCATCAATGCCTCTGGAAAATTATATATATACACATTCCATTAGCATTTGCACGTATATATACAATCATACTAGTAGGTAAACACCAGTATATGGATGATTATAGCTTTGTATTCGTGCAATCATTGGGAAAGCCCAGAAAAGCGAGTAGGTCCGAGTGAAAAGCGAGTCCCCGCCATCATTCATCATACCCGATGCAATAATTGACACGGCTTTGACACGTAGCAACTCGAAAGCGCGTCCGGTTTCATCTCATTCAGAGCCCAAACCGACAGATCCCGTTCTCTTTGCAATGAAGAACTGATTGAGACTCGAAGCATCCACTGCGCTTAACCACAAAACTCGCAAAAGCGAGTAGGTCCGACCGAAAAGCGAGTCCTCTTCAAATGATGGTTGCCCAAAATTTTGTGAGCCACTCATATATTACATTTACAAAGTAACATAAGTAACACACTAGCATAAACTAGCTGATGATTGCTGGAAATGTGCCAACTCACAGTGCCCTAATTGATGAGCTGCGGCTGTTGTGCACGGCCTTGGCTCCGGGGTGCCCAGGCATGGGGCGCAGGGCAGCCATGGATTGGGGCGAGCTGTACTGTTCTTCGTAGTCCGATGGATTCCAATGGAATTTCACTGGCCGAAACGGCACCAGCCATGACGCAAGCGTCGCAAAAATACGGTCTCCTCAAAGGGCTTTTCACTTCTAAAGCATCCTGGGTCATGAAGCTCCGCCTCCTCAACATCACGGTGGGCAACTGCCTCCTTTGGGCATCACCAGCGTGGCATTTGACCAAACACCTCATTGCTCAAGTAAATGCTTTCCATATCACCCTGGCCCGCAGGATATTGGGTTTACGCAGACACGCTGGGGAGCTCTGGCTCGACTATGAACTCCGAACACGCCGGCTCTCCAAGCAAATTTTGACCGAGAACCACATTGATCTCTGGGGCATATCGTTTGCAAAGAGGTACTGGAGGTATGCGGGGCACCTTGCCCGGGCATCACCCATCTCGAATGTTGCTGCCAATGTTTTATGCACTTTGGACCTTGCATGGTGGCGGCGTGAACGACATCACTGCCAACACCCTGGCCGTTTTCCTCCCACTGGCTTGGATCGCACTATTGATCGCTTTGTCGTAACCAAGTCCACAACTCACTGGAAACAAATTGCACAAAACCGGCACCAATGGGAAGCCCTTCTACCAGATTGGTTGGACTACTTAACATGAAAAGGGTCATCTGAAAGTGAGCCCACAAAACTTAGGCACCGCAAAATTTGTGTGCCTAAGACTCCTGTTTTCCCTGCTGTTGCAGAAGTTCGCATAGTACATCTATCATCTTTTCCTGCCTCTAAGGCAGATGATTGCATAGTTTATCCCATACAATTTGCAGCAGGTTTTCCTAGGTTTTGTTGGCCTCGGCACCACGCCCTGGTCTGACCTTTTAGGGCGCCTCTGTGAGGCGGCGGACCGCCAAGCCCAGCGAGAGAGAGAGAGAGTGAAGCAAGTACCTCGAACCTCATTTCCACGACAATCCAACCCATCAGTTTGCGAGATATTTGTCAACAAAAAATCCAGCGGCAACTGAGGTTGTTTGGACCTTGACCTTGATGCTGGCCATCAATCACTTGATCGCATGTTGCTGGTACTCAGACAAACTAAAGCACAGGGTTACGGTGGAAGCAAGTTTGCAGATGGTTTTTGCCTTCATTAAGGCTGTTGGCATAGTTTCTTTGTGCACGGATGCCTCGTTTTCGGACGAGAAATGTGATGTGTTTTATTTCTACTATGAATCAAATGAATCACACGTTTTATTGTATTGATTTGTGTTTAAGGAGGCGAAGCATGTCGTGACCAATTCTTTAGAAACAATGATACCTTTTTGGTTTACATCTTGAGGTGATTGATTTCACGGTGAACCTGAGCCATCCTGTACTCAGCTGCAAAAGCAATATGACGATATAACTTTGTGATAAAGGGAGTCCTTCGTCTTCCGTCTCTCGAGAAGAAGGGTGGTGAGAATGTTGGCTGTCATGTATTTCCTCGCTTTTCCCCGCTTGCATCTTCACCTTGTTTTTTCGGTTTTCTAGCAGGTCCCAGAGCTACTGTAATTTTCGCAGTTTGCACAGCTTACAAGGCTTACAAGAATCCAGGTTCAACCCCGCTTCCGAAATCAACGTTTAACCCTGATAGCAAAATCCACGCTTCCATTTCCTTTTCATGTCCTTCACATTCCCACCACATCTTGCCGCGCTTAGTCATGCCCTCGATTTGATCCGCTTTATAGAGTAGTGCGGAACTTTTCCGCAGCTTGCCCGGCTTAAATTTGACGAACAAATATCAAGTGTTTTGTCCAAAAAACAATTTCTCTTCCGCAGTTTGCCCCGCTTCTGTGGCTGGGACACCAACTACAGTTTTCCAACCGTGCCGCAGTGGGCGTGAAAATGTCAATTTCAAAGTGCTATTTTAACTGATGGTGCTTGTTGTATTCAATGGTTCTTGTGGAAAATGACGAGGAGTACTTGATAAAGGGGCACAATATTCAGTAGCACTGGTATCAAAAATTATTGTCCCCTTCATGTGAGGATTGGCAATCGTTACAATCTACAACTAAGCCTTGATCAAGGCAGAAAACGCAGAACCTCTTCCCAAACTTCGAAGAAAAACATGAAGTTCACATGGCCACAGCCACAACAAGTGGATTCGAATCCTGCGCTTCTAGGTCTTCATGGCTGGTTCGGAACCTGGCAGAGACCACTCACCCAATGGATCCCAATGGGTTCGACCAAGGTATGGCGTGGCGACCCTCAACGACAACACAGAGGCCACCTGGCTCATGCAGGTGCGCGGCGAGAGCAGTGGTCTCTTCGAGACTTGGCTGCGCCACGCGATGGCGGCAGGTGCTGGGGAACCGTGACAGATGTGACCGTGAATCGCTAAGAATAACGAATTAATGGTTCAGAAATGTTGAGAACGAGTAATACATAGTAATACTAATCAAGGGATTATAAAGCAAGAAGACCAGGGGATACAATCCGGATTATTTGTCCCCTGATCGAGATATTCAATCGCCAAGAATAACGAGGGAAATGGATGATTAGGCTTTGTTCAGGCCCCTGCTACCGCGAAGGGCAGCATGTGTTGGGATGGGTTGCATTCCATGGCGAACTGATGGATGGTGGGTGGCTTGACTATGCTTGACCTGTAGTTGCATGCAGTGGCTTTCCGTGGAGCTGAGATACCCCATCGACCCTCAGGTGACTGTCAACCAGCTAATGAACCATTGGTTATTAGCCCATAGTTGGTGGCTTGATGGTGGCTTGACCCAGCCATAGCCAATACCCGCAGGTACTTGGTCAAAGCTCGCGGTGGTTGATCCAACATGGGAATGCTGGTTTGCCCATCGCCAGCCAGAGAGGGATGCTGCTACAACTGGCTATGCTCCTAGCACTTGGCTGTGAGCGTTGAATGAATTGCTACTTGCTAATTGCATCTATTTGCGATGATTTGTTGGTTGATGATGAATTCTTATATTTTGGTTGATGCACTTTGCTGTTCGCTGTTTGCTGGTGATGTTCTGCTTCTTGCTTGCTTCCTCACCATCAGGAACGGTTTCCTGAACATTCAAACCTGCCTGGTCCGGTAAGAGTGGTTCAGCATTTGGGCAAAAACCACTACTAGCCATTATAAGCCGCTATTGTTCCCCATTGACCATGAATGGACTTCACCACTCTAAGTTCTTATCAATCACCAGTATTAGCCATTGATAACTGGATGGCTTATACCCACTAACTTAGGTTTTTAGTGTTTTTGGGGTATGATTGATTTACATTATAACCACTTTTTTTTTTAGCAAGGGATCTATAAGCCACCAAGATAATCATTGCATCCATGGCATTCCATGACTATGACCCACTAAGCATTCGGAAGCCTCGTTGATCCACCCTTGTTTTTTCAGGATCTCTACGTGGCATCACTTCACTGGTCCCTGACCGCTGCACATGGCGTCATGCGTGTTGCCGTGGCAGTACTGCAACTAGAAGAGTTGGAGTGGTAAGTAGTACGAACTGATGATGATGATGATGATGATGATGATGATGATGATGATGATGATGATGATGATGATCAAGCAGTAAATGATGATGATGATTATTATTATTATTGTTGTTGTTATTATGATTATGATGATGATTATGATGATTATGACGATTATGATGGTGATGATGGTGATGGTGATGGTGATGGTGATATATGGTTATGCTGATGGTGGTGGTTGCGGTGGTGGCGATGATGTGCTAGAAGCAAGAAAAGCCGGAGTATAGGAGCAGGAGTAGGAGCGCTTCTCATGCTTGTTCGTGTTGTCGTTGTTGTTGTTGTTGTTGTTGTTGTTCTTGTTCTTGTTCTTGTTCTTGTTGTTGTTGTTGTTGTTGTTGTAGTTGTTGTTGTTGTTGTTGGTCTTTTTCTTTTTCTTCTTCTTCCTTTTTGTGGCAAATTGGCACCCTGAATCCTGCCGCAACGCGTTCTGGCTTCGGCTTTCTTGGCCCGCGCAGGACCCAATTTACACCTTCAACCAACAACATTGCGCCAGCCAACGGACTGGAGCGCAGCTTTGCGGTCTTTGTGATTTTGTTGGCCATGGGTTTTTTCTCCTCGCCTCTTGGCGGGACAGGTGGGCCCCCCTTTGGGGTCTCAATGCTATCAAAAATGGTGGCATGATTTGGCATGCAACCTGAGAACAGCCATCCCCAGGGCATCATCCGAGGTTTGTTGGCTCCATCACGTCTACCGTGAACTCCTTGCGAAACATTCAGGCGGCCAAGATCAAACAACAGGAGCAGCAATTCGGCCAGATCCCTGAAATTTATAGATTATCCACCGAGAAGGCAGAAGGATTTTAGGAATTGTAGATTATTGATTTTTAGTTGTGTTTTGATTTTAGGTTGTATACTGTATGCTAACTTATCAATATTCAATGTCATTCTTGCCGCGCGCAAGGACACCCTGTTACAATTCTTCGTAGAGTCACTTGGGTCGCAAAGCTTCGGGGTCAGCAGCCGGAGTTCTGCTGGATCGGTTCAGCTTGTGGAGCAGGCGAACGATATCACTGTATGCAGTTCTTACTTGTATGACTTATACGCATCTTATTTGCATGTACTATACTGTATATACTTATATGTTCATGCCCTTTGCAATTCTAGTGGTTCTAGTAATTAATTCATATTTACATACCCTCGCCTTCAGCCGTACTTGAACTCATCGAGATGGCGATGGAGAGAGAGATACCCTTTCACTTCAAACTTTACGTTCGACAGTTTGACATATTCATACACGTGCGATGGACAACCGCGAGGGCACCTTCTACCACAGAGTTCATGTGCTGCAGGCAAATCTCCATCCTTTGGCTATCCCCAAGCCAGGGCAGAAAACGGCCGGCAAACCGTGATCATCTCCTTGTTACTAATTATGGACCTTTATTTTTGGTCATTATACCTCCTATAGTCGATGATCTTAATATATTTTAATCAAAGATAAGCTGAGAAAAACCAACAAGATAGAAGATATGAATATAAACATAAACATATCAGGGAGTTGCAACCCCATCATCAGTGCCTATTGTTTTATTGTTAGTCCATGGCCACCCATCGACATTCCACCATTTGGTAGACCTTGATGGGGCTGACAAACCTAGAAGTCGACACGTGGCAGAGCAACACGTTTGGAGACAGTCGTTGCAATGGCAATCAATCACAGAGAACGGGCGTAAAGTGACACAAAGTGGTGGTAGTAACCATAAACATCTGTAGACATGATAAAGAAAGGGCATCACTTGGTGTAAAGCAAGCGGTTGTCACACACTTGTGATGGGAGTTCTACAGAAAAATGGTCTGATAGCCAGACCACTGGCACCTTGTGCGGTAGAACATCTCATATCGTGGCACTTGCACCCAATCAAGTCATACCCGCCCTACCCTGCAACGGAGTGACTCTTGGCCCCAGGCGAAATATGTCCTTGGATCTTTACAGCAAGGCTGGAGTGAAAGGGAGAAGATGGTTGGCCAGTGATTGGCTGAACGTTGTGGGAAAATGGGACGCCGGCTACCGAAGAACCAGTTTCAGTTGCAGAGGTTCTTTGGTCCACGCTGAAAACCCCGGGGGCTTGACTGCTGTGGCGCTACTGTGGGGTCAGTGCCATACATGAGCTGCATGTCCAACGAAACGCCGTCGGGCCTAATATTTGGCGCCCTGTTTTTTGACATAGAGCCGGATAGTATATATATCATTGTCACAGGGACATTCATAAATCAAGGATACTCACGCTTCATAAAAACATGGTCCACCGTCATGATCAACCATGATTCAGCCATTTTGATGGTGAATCCCAATGTCGAAGAGAAGTTAGAACCTGCATTTATAGTGACGTGCGCAACTGGTTTCTAGGTGACATCATCAGCTGGCCAACCATCATGGGATGATGGCAGAGCCAGGTACAAGAAGTCATCAAGACGGAGCACTTGGCAGAGGTTCGGCTCAGGGAAGCTTGGCAGCAGCTCCAGTTAGACGTTTCCGGGTCACTGTGAGGGGAACCTATTGGGAAGCGAAGTGGCTCAGCATGCCTGTGTGTTTATTTGAACCGAAGGAGGTCGAAGTGAAGTATGAAGGAAGTGTGCGGGATGATGGGCTTGGATACTGACTGTGTTCCAATACAACTGACCGCATCGAAAACGCAACGTAGAGTAGGAGCCAGGCTTCGACAAAGGCCTTTCAAAAAGAGGCAGCATGCTGTGAGAGGGTCACCCTACCGCAATGTTTGGCTTGACTCCAGGCCGATGTTTGGAAATTTTCAAGTGACCCCACTCAGTGGTTGATTCAGTGGTTGATTCCACTGAAAACTTGAATATGATCATGGTTTCTCATCATTTCGCATGACGTCACATTTCCATGCTTTCATCTATTTTCAATCCGTCATATTAATCAGCTGGATCTGCTGTTAGGGGTTCAAAAGAACCGTTGATGGTTCATCCCATCGTTGTGCAAGGCCTCGGGGTTACCCAGCATGACCCAGCTTTGGCCACACAGGGCTGCGAACCACGGCTGTTTGCTTCCTGGCTATGGTGAACCATTAGTGGCTGATGAAATATTGGCTACACTGATGGTTGACCATAGCCAATATTTTATCAGCCACTGATGGCCACCATCAAGCCATGGCTAACCATTATCAACCTTCGCCATGACGCACTTTGAATCAGTTGAAGTGAATGGCTTACTAATGCCAAGTTACCTCCGTGACCCCAATGGTTATGAAAGGGTCATGAGCCAGGGTGACCCCATGATCATGGGTTGCTCAGGAGGCAGACGTGGCCCTAGTGAGCAGCCTCCCTGAACGATTTCGCATGCAACTGCACGAGGACACCGGTGATGCAGCACCAACGCCACAGGAGTTGAAATCGGTTGACACCGAGATCCTGCCATTTGCAGTGATTTGCATCTCCTACTGTCCCCTTGCCGATCTGAGTGAAAGTTCTGTGGGCTGATAACTTGATAACTTGGGGTCAAAAAACTTGATCAATTGATGATATTGAATCATATTGAATTATATTGATCCCAAATGATTGGAAATTATTGGGCGCACAAGTAGTTAAGACAAGTTAACTGTTGATGGCCACCAAATAGTTGATCAATTGTGTTTCTTGCTGGTTCCCCGGAATGGCAGAAAACCTCTATTAAGAGAAAAGTAGCACCATTGGCTGCAGCTGCTGCATTGCGTAGCCCTAGCTGCACATTGTTCTGAATTGGGAACCTGTGTGGGGCTGGTCATCCCTTTTGACCAATGAGGAGATGTACTTGCACTCCCTGATGATGCTTCAGGTTTGGCCACGCAGCTGCAATCCAGTCTTCGTTTGTGCCGTTGGCAACTGCGAGAGACCACCACTCAAGGTCGACGCAGGATTCCTATGATTATTCAGACGTAGGGAAATGCATGACACTCGGTGATGGGTCCAACCTTTGTCAGGTTTTAGTGTGGGGCCAGTTTCACGACATGTCTCAGCTCGACCAAGGCCAGATCACACCCATACCTTTCACCAGTTGGAGGGCCAGGTGTTCTTGCGGCAAATTTGTCATTTGGCGATGTCACTTGGCACGGTGCTTCGCCCGAAGCTGAGCGGTGGCTGTCGCGGTTGGCGCCCAGGTCCGAAAGCGTGGTGAAGCGAGGCGAAGACCTGTTCCTTCCCAATCTGGACTGCCATCACGCCTACATCATCGAGGCAGGACATGGATTGAAATATGCACCTCGCAACGCGAAAGAGAGGGGCTGCGGGGTGGTTAGCAAAAGAGATTGAGCAGAGAACATGCGCAGAGAGACTATGCGCAGGCAAGTGGTGGGAGGGTTGAGTAGGGCACAATGTGGTCAGAATATTTGAAAATATATGAATGTTTGACACGTCAGAATGTTTTGGCAAAATTTGGGCACAGATGTTCACATGTGTTAGGCTGAAAGCGAACGTTAGGTAGTCACAGATTCTTGAATGCAATGTTGGATCCTAATGACATACGAGAAGATTGCCCGTAAATAGCTGCTGATTTCCTAACAAATGGGTGTTCTTTAATATGATATGATCCGTCTGGATATTTTTGATAGCTGCTGATCCTTATTGAATGAATATGGAACTACCATTCGATCCACTTTTTTGGTGGTACAACTTGCACCGAGGGCCGGGCTTAGAGAAGAAGGGGTCCGCTTGGTCAACTATCGCTGCCTTTGAGGCATCCAAACGTCACTCTGTGGTGATGCCTGGCGAGAGTACATCAGCTGCAGGGACGGTTGGTGCTGGTTGGTGCTGGTTGATGGCTTGACCAATTTCACTCCTTTCCACCCCTTTCTCCTAAATTCCTCTTGATAGACTCTGATGAATCAAGGTTCAATATCCTTGAACTTCTATATACTGGAATTATGATTCATAAATTTGTTGTGGCTACTTACTCATGATTTCGCTGTTCACGTTTCTTCACCTGGCCCTTCGTTATGAAGGGTGGGCCTTTGCCCAATGATTCTCCATGGTGCAAGAGTGCTACAGCTGAAGGGTGTGGCTCGGTTCCCAGCGGCCAAGGCCTCCACGTTAACGGTTGAAAAAAACGTGCTACCGGTTTCCGGGGTTCCAACTCGCATCCCGTGGCATGTTAGCCAACAAGTGTCAGGCGTAGGGCTGCTGCATGGCATACGCAAATTGAAGCGGTCTATACCAGCATTTGGCCCCGCCCAGGCATCACTATACATCATTTGTTAAATCACTGGACTATATCAGTACATCATCACGAGCAGTATGTCATTGTTGTCCGAGATTGATTAGTACTGTAGTGCCCAACTGTATGCATTCTATCCTGGACCCCCAGCCGTCACTACACCACTATATACAACTTGTTTTTGCGTCCACTGTATGTACCCATTATGACCGGGCTGCATTCTGCCCACCATCATTGTACCAGTGCAAATTTGCATAGAAATCCACTATACAGGAAAAATATCTGCAGTGATTTGCCATTTCATAAAAGTTTTTTTTTGGCAATTTTCCTGTGAACATGGCAAAGCATGCTTTTTTTTGGCAATTTTCCTGTAAACTTCTTGGTTAAGCAATACTCCATACCAGTTTAGCCAGAGTGAAACGCCCACTGGTCACCGTTCCCTCAGCTGCTGCCCGCCGCTGCCAAGGTTTGTGCTTACCCAGCCTTTGGGCGGAATGGCACTACCACGGCCGCTGCACGGCGGAATTTGGCGCAGGACGACAGAAGTGTTCCGGGATGTTCTGGGTATGAAAGGGTAATCGTCTCGTTTAGATCAAATATTGGGAAGTCAGCAATTGCGAGCCACAAAAATATGATATCAAGGAAAGGTTGCCACGAGGTTTGAGACATTCAAGGCATACGTATGTATGTATGTATGTATGTATGTATGTATGTATGTATGTATGTATGTATGTATGTATGTATGTATGTATGTATGTATGTATGTATGTAAACGCACAACTAGTGCTTGAAGAAACAAACGCATGGCACTTGTCCACATTTTGTCCACGCTACCAGTCAAAGTGCGCGACCCATCAATGAATCGCTGCTGTTTGGGATGTGTTGGGATGCCTTCCGGTTCGTCATTAGCGACCTTTTCCATAGGAACTCATCGTGTTTTTCATGCTTGGAAATCGTTGTAACTTGTAACTTAACTTCCAGCCAAGAAACGCTCGGACGGTCATCATGGTCATTGAGTAATGCTCATGAAGCTCAGTTTGGGGCATCATGGCATTACGGCCATGATGGTCAAAATTACAAGCTTGCCCAACTGGCAGGATATTGCACTCGAGTGCATAGCGAGACCTTTGCCACAACTGCGGTGAAATTCGGCGGTGAAGTGAATCGATATTTGCAACTCTGGCGTCAAGTGGAGTTGAAGTCAATGATGCGCAAATGGCCGAAGAAAACCACTGAAATGCTGTCAAATGCCGGGGTATCTGAATGGAACTTTGCATGTTTGCAAATTTGTGCTAAGTACATAAGATGTTTCTGATTTCTGCCTAGTATTCGCAGGTTTTGTTCGGCTCAATCTTCAAGAACAATAGCGCCACCGCCTAATCATTTTAAGCCCTTCAACAAACTTGAAAGTCCCATACGATTTTTGGGCTCAAACATTTTTTGAAGAGGAAAACCATGGGAAACCTGCTTCAGTAGTTGTAAAAAGCTAGGGTTAGGGCTATACAATTGATATTAAAGGGACATGGGAAAATTTGATTTCAGAGACGCAATGCTTAGCATTATTTAGGGTGTGGTTTAGGGGCGCCATTGAGGGGTAGAACCAGACAAGAAACTATTCAGAAATCCGCACTGCACAATTCCAACAGACAATTACCTGGAGATTTATTGAAAGGCTTCTGAGTAGACCCCATGCTTTGCCAGTTTCCCATTTTTCCGGGGCTGGTGTTGTTCAAGGAATTATGCCTTTATGGGGGTTATATGCACTTCGAAATATGTTCAGGTGGATGATTTTGAGATGTTTCTCAGCAAGGAATCGGATGGGGTTATCCAGAAATATGTTTTGGAAAGCATCAGTGCATATATCCGCACAATTTCACAATTACGGCAATCGATATGCAGTTGGGACACAAGTATATAAGTATATACAATGAATCAGTCAATCAATCAATCAATCAATCAAACAAAATCAAACAATCAATCAGCGTCAATCAACCAATTCAATAGCACATATCTTCATAACAACGCGTATTATGTTGAGCAATTGGAGATGGAGAGAGAATTTGATATCACTAGAGGACCCAAAAAGATAATCAGTGACATGCCAAACTACCCAACTAAACAATTGCGATGATGACTAACAGTTATTAATCAATAGTAATGAGCCATCAATACCGAACAGAGCTGCATTTGGCAGCATTGTATTCTTTAGTCGTTCAGCAGCAATAAGCTATTTCATGGCAGACCTCAAAAGCAGCACTATTGTCTTTCTAAACTACCAATAAGCAGACCAAATCATGGGTAGTTCATTCTAGTCTTTCTCAAATCGCCCATGATTTGGGCATCGTTTTGAAGTCGAAAAGCCAGGTGAGCAGTGATGGAGTTTTACGTGCCAAGCCGCATCGGATAGCCATCATTCGACTTCATTAACCAATGCAAACAGACTTGACTGTTGAACAGTAGGCTCGCAAAAGAAGTGAAGGTGCACGGCAGAGGGCAATTTGTATTTTCATCAGTTTGCAAAAAGCCGAAGTACATTTCTTGCTGAATCTGACATGCTTCAAAGTACAAAGCACATGAAATGTCTTGAAAAATGAGAGAGAGAACATTGACAACCTTGACAACTCATAAGGCTGTGGGTCAAAACCCTGTACCCCTGGTTCCCCCATCATTAACCTTTGTTTTTCCTTATTGTTGCTGGTAAATCCTCCATTAGTTGGTTGGTTAATAATGACCCACAGCCATAACTTCTATCGCGGTTCAGGCGTTGGTCATGATGCA
>VSDK01019820.1:139994-152579 GCA_009767595.1 Symbiodinium kawagutii | reverse complement strand
GTCCAGCAGTTGGTCATGATGCAACTGCTGGGTTGAAGCCTTGGGTGTCAGGCACATCTTTGGAATTCTGCTGATTGATGCACTGGAAGCTGGGGACCGGAGGAACAGGTGACGGGAATTGGTGGAGAATCACCGGCTGCGGGAAAATCATAGGAAATCTGTGGAACATACGGGAAATCATGGGAAACCTATGGCAAATCATAGGATATCTATAGAAGATACGGGAAAACCCAATCAAAAACCATCTTGGATTGTTTGTACCAGCTATCCCTAATGATATTGGATATATTGGGGTGCTGTTGGGGTATACCACATGGTACTGTAATAGACATGGGAAATTACATTTCCAGCCTCGGAGACGGCTTGACATCATTGACTCCCCATCACCTGGGCCTCACTATCACCGTCGCTTAAGATGTCGTGTTTCAGCTGTTGCATGAATAATGGTCGGAAGTCAATCTTGCTGGATGATGATAGGCAGGTTTCTGGAAATTAACTCTTGTCCTGGTATCATGCCTAATTAGTTCAGTTGTGCCCAGCATGGCCCAACAGGCTTCTTTGACACACCTCGTCCCCCAACAGATTTGGACACAGTACCTTTGGTGTGAACGAAGCAAGGATGCCACACAGATTCTTTGCGCCTTATTGAGGTCTCGGTTACCCGGTTCTTATATTATAATGTTGTTCCTCGATGTTTTTGGCCCTGTTCATGCTTTTGTTGCTGTTTCTGTTGCTGTTTCTGTTGCTGTTTCTGTTGCTGTTGCTGTTGCTGTTGTTGTTGTTGTTGTTGTTGTTGTTGTTGTTGTTGTTGTTGTTGTCGTTGTCGTTGTCGTTGTCGTTGTCGTTGTTGTTGTTGTTGTTGTTGTTGTTGTTGTTGTTGTTGTTGTTGTTGTTGTTGTTCTTTTCGTTCTTGTTGTTCCGATGGCAATTTGTCGTTTTCAGTTGGTAACGAGTGATGCCACGCCACCAAGGAGTCCACCACCGACTACGACGACATATGTTTCTTTGACCGCACATTTGTTTGGCAAGGGCTGCAGACCGGGGTAGGCTCAATGCGGTGGAAGTATGTGGAAGTGTCAAAGCTTACTCAGGGACCATGTTCCGCCGTCCGCTAATCCAGCTCCTGATTTACTCCGCCATACTACATCTTGTAGATGGTCATTTCTATATCTTCCTATGTATAAATAATACTTATTTTGCTGCGTAACCCTTCGTTTCTCATGCTTTAGAAGGAGGACAGAATACAAGTCATGTGCGGCAAACCCTTGAGCTGCGAAGCCGCCATCCTTGTTACTGTTTGCCAAAGTGCCAAGGTTGCGATGAGATCAAAAAGAACGCTTTGGTCTCGCGTGCCCATATTTTCGCGGAAGCGAGCAAAAAACATCGCGCACGAGGTGGTGACATCTTTGAAAAGTCCATGTCCAGAGAGAATCTGCAGGTGAAAGCAGTGCCAACTGCAGTCTGACAGCGTTCTCCCAAGGCGTGAAGCAATGCTGGGGCTACCAACTTGGCCCCGCGACACGGCCCGTTGTAGCATAGTGTGGCTGTAAAATACAGGATGGTGCTGGAGAACTGGCATAGCTATGCATAGCTCGCAGTCAGAATCATTCCAGCTATGTGTGCACATTGCGTGAAACTGCATTTTTTGAGCTCTTGCTTGGGAGCCAGCTGGGGCTAGTTGTCGCGTTTGTGCTCCAGTTTGAAGGCTTGCAAAAGGTACCCTAAACAAGTCTAAAAGGCAAGACATTTGGGGGGAATGAACCAAATCGGCAAGGGATAGCATCCATCACCCTGCGGCTGAGGTACCAGGATGATCTAGGATGGGTTCTATTAGTTGCAACTCGCAAGATGTCAATGCCAGGTTGTGATTCCATCATGGTTGACGTCCTTGGTTACTGCGCATACCATGCCTTCAAACATCCAAAGAAGTCACTCACCAGCGATGGTTGGGTAGTTGCTAACACCTCATGAGTCAACTGCACGGTTGATACAAGAAACATCCTTTTCATGACTGCATGAAAAGCCCACAGGTCTCTTCATTGTACAAACTTTCCATGTGAACACTGACAGGATTGGATTGACCCCCCTGCCGCAGTCCCTTGACCTTGTTTTGCCGGTCGCTATCGGAATGGTAGTTTATGCAGCACCAACCTGGTCCAACTTGATTGCTGGAAGCCTACCGTTGGTTGACCGAACGGACCACCATTGCTTCGATGTTGAATGGCTGATGTCGGCTGATTGAGTTCTTTGGTTGGACATGTCCGTTCTTAAGGAGCTCATGATTTCTCATCCCGCTGACACAATCTGATCACCAAAGCGTGCGGAAGTAGCACTTGGCCATGATTCTCTTGTTGGCAAAGGGAGCACTTGCCACGCCACTGTCGGGAAGAGCATAGTTTTCATGTAAAACGCCTAAGTCAGAATTATCAGCCATGGAGTTTTGCTGGACTAACGGAGCTTTGGTATCCAGCTTTCGTTGGGCTACTGGACTACATGCAACCTCTGTTGAAACTACCAGTGCCTCTCCACAGGTCAACCAACGAAAGGACAACCTTTGCGGCTTGCCGCAGTTCAACCATTTTGGCGTGCGAAATTATTCTGCAGCAGCGGCCAATGGGTATGACCAACAACTGCTGGCTGATCAACATCAAGCATGACTGACCTTATATTTTCCAGAGCTGAGCATAGTAAAACAGAATGAAGATGAATGAAGTATGATCTATTATGAACATGTATATGAACCATATTGATCCATATTGTGTATCTTGTTTGCCCTTCGGTCAACCGCTATGTAGCCATCACTTGCTAGAAGATGCCGGGATAATGTAATGTATGTAGTCCATGTTATCATAGGTCCACACAAACACTTAAGATATCTCAAGATTTATATATAGTAACAACATGATTCAGTGTAACAGCTTTCAAGTCTTATTCATATTCATTCATTAGTTTCAAAATGTAAGAGCCTGCATTCATGTGCAAGCACAATGTACGAATATATTCATTAATAGATGTATGGTTGCAAGAATTTGGATGTCATACATTTTTTTCGGGACTCCGTGTTGTTTCCTGATTTCGTGGGCCGTTGGTTTTGGCCTCGACCCCCACACAGGCTGCAGCTCCGCGTTTGAATCCCAACCAAAGCTTACACGACCAAGTCGCGTAAATGGCAGGTGGTTTCGGTAGTACTGGATCTACGGTTTGAACCTGACGGCCCGGCGTTCTGATGATTTTGTGTCGTCTGGTTCACCAGGACAAGTGCCAACACCAATCCATTGCCGCCCATCCATGGTAGTGCCTTAAACAAAACTGATGCAACCTAATCACTTTGTATCATTTTGTCAAATTCCCCCAGTCAAAGCATCATTTTTGAGGGTCCGTGATTTGTGGAAAAGCACTTCAAAGGCACCTTGGCATGTCGTGCACCAAGCCTTGACACATCTGGGCGGCTCCGGGCTGGTTCCTCCCGGGATCCAGGTGGCTCCACCGGACACTGCTTGGCACACGATCGTTTCACCTTCCAGGGTTGGCTCTGGGGCGATGTGACCGTCAAGCGATGGCTACCGTTGGAAATTTCTTCCCGCTTCAGGTGGGGGGGTGCTGTACCAATGCATGGTGTAGCACATGGAGTACCTATCACACGTATCACAGGGCTGGTCACTTGGTCACTTGCTTGCCACGATCACGGTCGCTTTCAGAACGGAGAACGAGTCGTCATGTACCTCTCTTCGTGTCATGCGGATCCTGGTCTTCAAGACCAGTGCTGGAAAAGAATTGGAGCTCGCAGCCATGCTGGTGCTATAGGGACAAGCTGCGAAGTGAAACCCGAGCTCTTTGGATGTTGAGGAATGAATCACAAGGTTCAACACCCCGGCGCATAATTAGAATGTTATCTTCGAGAAACAACCAATTATTCTGCAACAATTTTGGTTGGTTGATTTTATGGCTGTCACTGATTAATGTGTCACCCAAGTCACACACACAAGAAAAAAACAACATTTGGTCGCAGTGGCGTTGTCGCGACCCAAATTCACTGAGCTTATATAGTCATGAATAGGTTAAAATGGCATGAAGGGACTCATCAACTACTGCAACCTTATGAATCAAGAGCTCAAGATGATGGGAAGCCACTTCGACCCCTATATCTCTAAAAGGAATTACTACGTCACCATTTTCAAATTCATTCACCATGCGTAGCAATTGTTTGTGGATTTCCCTTGATCGTAACGGTCCTGAACCATATCCAATGCTTCGTACTAGGAAGTGTCGTCACCCATCATAAGCGGTCATAAACCACCATTGAACATTACTAGGTGTTTAACCATTTAATCGGTAGTGGTTACCTATAGTATCCTATATAGTATATTTAATGAACCCACTATCAAACCTATAATTAACCAGTATTCTTAAGTCTCAAGCACTGAACATCAAACACTATATGTTGACCATTCTTTGTCAACCATTATCATCAATTACTAACCACGATGGTTCACTAGGAGTTTGAACCACTATGCATCAACCACTGTAAAGTAACCACTATCATTGGAATCATCAACCAGTATTGACCACGTTTGTCCAACCAGGTGGGCACGAAGTCTCCGATGCTCTTGCTGGCCACGCGGCGACCAGAAGAGCAACTGGCGCCCCTGGTGTCCTTCTTGCGCCTCAGCGAAAGATCGCTGGCGCAACGAATGTGATAGCTATGGCGTAAGAAATTCGTTGTTATAGGTCGCTATGGATTTTTGCTATAGTTAGATCCACTTATCATTAAATCTAATAGTGTAACCCGTGGTGCAACTCATAGCCATGCTACATCTACTCGCCGAACTAGTCGTGAACAATGGTGAAATGGTTTAGCAATTGAAGACTAGCAGTAGCTAGTTATTTTGGAAACTGACATTGCGAACAGCAGGTTAAATGCCTACTGCTTCGCCAACCATGGTTACCGATCACAAGTGTCCGTCTCTGGCTACATGATCAGCTATTTAACCAAAGTCTTGGCATGTTGGACCGCTGGTTTGTGAGTTAGTTTGGTCTTGTTTCACAGTCTTTGGCGGGCTGCCTGTGGTTCTCACAGATCCATGGTAGAAAATCTTGGGATTTGACCAGATTGGCCTGTTGGTTATGCAAGTTAAGTAGCAACCATCAAAGCGCGGCTGAGAACCAGGATTCAGCACTTCATAGTGACAACGATCTCACCGATTTGAGGTCACCATTTTCCAAGATAAGCACCCGAGATTTGCTACTGGATAGGAGGTTGCAATGAGGTACGCATAGATACCCTTAGGGATGAGGTGGGTTGCATGTTTGCTGTTTGATTACCTTTGAGCAAGAATTTGGCTACATTAACTACCACCCTCTAAAAGAATAAGCAGGGTGACCAGTGTCTTTGTGCCGGTGGTAAACACGGACATGTCAAAATCCCTGATGATTTTGTCTTTACCATCCTTTCTGAATGTAGGAACCATGGCTGAAAAAATCGGATCAAGAGACCCCCAATTTGAAAGACAATCTGAAGCAGACAGGACGGAGTCACCGCAGCTATCCGAGAAAGAAATCGCCCAAGCATTTTCTTTTTACCATGAACCGTAACTTGGGGAGACTACGTTGGAGTGCGTTTCAATCGTCCCTTTTAAACAACTGGAATTGGCAACAAGAAGATTACCAAAAAAAGTGATTCCAGAATATTCCAGACTCCATTTTTTCAGATCGAATCCTGAAGTTCCCATGTTTTTTCGTTGGTTTACCCTGGGGTCCCACGATGACAAAGCCATACCACCGGACTTGGATTTGGCGCCAGGCGCAGCTTGGGAGTCGACCCCGCAGCAAAGAAGGCCTTGGGTTTCTATGCGTGGCCAGATGCAGTGCAGACGCTGCGTCGCACGGCACCATGGTACCATTTGCGGACGGGAAAGGTCAGGGAGTAACCATGGGTAAGCAGTAACCAGTGGGAATGCAGGTAGTCATACCTTGTTAATCCATGTTTTGCCATTTGCAATGCTAGTTTCAACAATAACTCTTCTGACTCAGTACCGTTAGTTATTGTGAAAAGGATTGGTTACACCACAGTTGTGCTCGTACCATTCCAGTTAGTTATGCCCGGTAGATCGATGCACATGTATTCTAATCAGTTACAGACCATCATAGACCAGTGTCGGTTTCAAAAAAGTGCGAGTCACCAAGCTATTGTCTTCCCGGTGCAATGGAAGCGATTGACCCATCAGGATGAAATGTAAAATATTGTAAATTATACATGGGAGTTCTCAACTTGCCTCCACCTTTCCGAGTGACTGGGTTCCGGGGTGCCAATGAACCAATCAACATCCGCATGACCGGTGGCTTAGGCTGAGTTCTTGGAGGAGCATGGCTACTCAAGAGACGAACTGCGCGAACACGTGGACATGCTGGGGTGCCGTGCCTTCAATCTGTGAGGGATTCCTTGAGATATGCTGCCAACATTAAAAACTCCATATAACTCCCCTCTGAGGATTATGGAATTGAGAGGTTTATTAATCTTAGACTTGGCATTACATACAAGAGGTTCTAGGCAGGTTGAAATTTGCAATAATTAGTAATTATGTATATATATATATAGTTATAACAATTAATATAATCAATAATGATGGCACAGCACGCTCCTTCCGGAATCCGACCGCAAATTCAGCGACGGCAAGGCCACCGGGCAACCGGGGAAGTGGTCCCCGGTGGCTGCAGGTATTCTTTCGAAGCCCGGATCTTCCCCCGGATCTCCTTCACCTTGGAAGTACAACAGCGCTGCCCACTGCAGATTTTGGCCGCAGCTGATGTGGCTCGTCGCCACCAAGGTCCTTCCAGACGTCAAGTTTGGGGGAAGAAATCCTCTCAAAAAATCTTGAGAATTCATTGCCCTCCGTTATTTTACCATGGTATTTGGTTGTGACATGTTGTGACTTGCAGTTTTTTTCTGGGAGTGGCGCCCTCGGTACTCGATTGGCAATCAGGGCACTGCCGGACACGAACCACTTCTACCGCGAGCTTCACATCTCAGTGGGCACTGGCAGACCCCAACCGTATATTGCGAGCTATGCGAGCTGGAGATCCCTATGAATGTGCAGATAGAATGTCAGAAGACATGCCGATAGAGCGGTAGAAGGTATGCCAGATTGAGCCGCAGAAGATGTGCCAGATCGAATGCCAGGAGATATGCCAGATCGACTGCCAGGAAGATTGCAGAAAGAATGCCAGAAACAACGGAAAGAATGCCAGAAGATATGTCAGATAGAACGTCAGTAATGTATGCGAGGTAGAATGCCAGAAGATATGTCAGATAGAATGCCAGACAAAAAAAGATCACGCTAAATTAAAAGACCAGAATGAGTGCCACATAGAATGATTAGAATGCCAAAGAATGTCAAAATATTAAAATCGAATGTGTCAGGATATATGCCAAGATTTTTGTCAGATCAGTAATTTGATGGCGGGGTCACACGAATTATTTAACGGATTTGTTTGATCCAAGAAACTGCCAGCAAGCACCTGCGACCTAAGCCATACCTCCTAAGCGAATGTACTGCTTTCCATTTTTCCTCTAGCCTTGCACATTGGGCTAAGGACCAGCGATTTTGCCAAACTTTGGGAGTGAGCTACGAGAGATATTTGGCGTTCATGTTCGACTTGCGAAAGTCGCAGCGGCAAAAACTTGCGTTGCAGACTCCGTGGGCGGTGCATGGGTGGATAGTTGGCAATGGCCAGGACCGAACGTGTTTGAACTTCCGAAGGCCCCTACCTATACTGATAGATCCTTTCAGGGCCAGCGTTGAGCAATTCAACCGACAGTTTTGGCTAACCAAGATGCGCTAGACGACAACTGCTGGATGAACATCGCAGCCCTCCAAGCAGCTGAGACGACCTTCGAAACGTCCCCTGCCACGCAAGCCCTGAAGCCTCAACCGAGGCTATACAGCCGTGATGTGCCCGTAGCTGTGAAGAGTTCCTTGGTGAAATGTGTTGGAATGGAGGCATGAAGCGAAGGCAAGATCCATCAGGAGGAACCATCGGGTCATATCGGGTCTAGCTTTCCGCGTGAAACATTGCAGAGTGTATTGCTGTGTAGTGTATAGCTTTCAAAGCCAAACAGATGGATGACCTGCAGGAGTGCAGACAACCCATATCGTTGGACGGGTGCTGTTGCGGTACGGAGAGTTTTGATTGAGCTCAATCGATCTGATCTACACTCTAAGGCCTAAATGACCTACACCCTACTTGAGCGCACACTTGCCATTTGCTCTTCAATCCAGTTCGCCATCCTTTGGAAAAGAATTTGTTCTCCAAAACGCTGAGGTTCCAGCATGGCTTTGTCCTTCGGAGTTCCTTTGAGGTTCGCTGGGGCTGGGGAGCAGGGCAACCTGCACTCTGCGGTAGGAATTCCTTTGCATTTCTCTGCTCTGAGCCAGCCGGCAGGGCAAAAAGTATGCCTCTAAATCATCTAAAATCCGAAGTGTTTCGCACCGGGTGAGGTCTTCATTTTTGGATGGCTAGGGGTTGCAACGACTTGAATTGGCAGCCCCATTGGCAGGATGTATTCTCCACATCGCAAAGGCAGGAGCTGGGCGAACTAGATAAAGATTGCGTTTGGAAGCTGATATCTTTGCACTCCTCGGGGAGCTTGGAATCCATGGAGCCTTGGAAACTTGGGGTTTTGTTGACTGCTACGGAGATGTCACAGGGGGTCGTTGCCTCAGGCTGCATTGCTGCCAGCTGTGCGCTGGAGTGCCGAACCGAGCGATGGATGGGTTGGACTCGGTTCGGCTTTCTTCGCTGCCAACTGCAGTGGAGATGGCCATTGTTTGTCTACACATGTCTTGTTGCCATCACGTGGTCAACCTACGGTATGATGTGGCAGGCATCGGCAAGGGGCTAGTGTAAGGATCCGGCTTGATTCGCCACATCCCGGGACGCTAAGACCTAAAAGCATGGGGGGCTTCATGCGATAGCAGCCGGTAGCAAGCAATCCAAGACATGAGGTAATCATACTCGTTCCAATTTTTTTCAGAGCTATTTGATGCATCAAATTGCTTCAATTTTGCCAATCGTTTTGGGTACTCAATTAATGGATCGAAGCAAAGATGGTCAGAACAATCGAAGCAATGTTTTGTTACATGCTGTCCCTGCTTGTCGTTGTCCCTCCATGCTTGGCTCAGGGGGTTCTGGCCCCACCGTAGCTATAGTCCCAGGGCAAGTGTTCGCCAGGGGCAGGAGAAAACATGGATTTGTGGAGCATTGAGATGCTGATTGGCACAGCGCCAACGTGGCTCAAGCCAGTCTCTCGGACGATTTTAAACCAAACCAACTGCCAACAATGGAGGGACGCTGGATGACAAGATGATGATGACTTTGTACCGAACATAGCATTGACACAGGGATTAAGGATGACGATGGTGGTGATGATCGGTGATAAATGATGATAAATGGAAAATGATCATTATGGATAATGATTGATTGTTATTATCATTACTGTATATTACCATATATTACCATATATTACCATTAACCATGTGAAGAAAAACTACTAATAACCAACAGATGATGCTAATGGGAGGCTGATGACAGTGGTGCCCAGCTGTGCGCCCAGGAGTGCTTGGAGCCTGAGCTGCTCCCAGGATCCCCTGAGGCCAAAAGCTGCAGAAACGCTGAGGAAGATGGGGAGATGAACAGCTTCGCAGCTGCAGATGTGGCGTTGGTGGTCATCCCCCCTGGTTGGTGTATGTTGGTGGCTGAGCCATCAGCGGTTTGCAGTTTCTGTGCCTTGAATATCCACTGATGGTTTTTTTAATGGTTTTTTATGCGCTGAGAAAAAAACACGTGTTTCATAGTTCTTTTCTTTTTTCGGGTGGGGATCAGTCACGACATTGTGCCAAATGCTTCATGTCAACATTCGTTCAGGTGCAGGCACCCACAGACATGTGATCACATACCCATGAATACACAGCTTGTCCATACCAGGTTGAACTGCAACCAGACATTGCACAGGTGGAAAGATCAGCTGCTAATTTGCAAGTGGAACTTCAGCATGCTTCAGCTGCTGCTGAGGTTATGAGACGACCATGAATTTGGCCAACACCATGATGGGTCTCCCGGCTGGTGCACCCAGGGTTGCTGTCCCACTGGACCGAGGGTGAGGTGAAATGCGTGAACACGCAATGCAAGATGTTGGCTTAGCTGGTGTTTGGGAGTTGTACTTGGACACGCTTGTTCTATACACTCTTAAGTGTTCCAAAACGTTCAACTAAATCAGCCAATGATGATAAAGCTTCGGTCATTCATGGTTTGTTCCTGTTCCAGTCTAATGGCCACATGACGCAGGTTGAGATAGCTGCGTCAAACCCTATCAGCTCGGCTTCGAAACGTACCCCGGAGATTTCAACCATTTCACAATATGATTGGCCGCGAGCAGAACCAACAGTCATGGCGAATGAGCACCCTTAGGCTGGCGATTTTTTCGACATGATTGATACACATTAGGTCTTAGGAATGCTTCATCGCGGGGGTCAATGTGTGCCTTGTTGATCGTGCACCCGTCTCGGGGCCTGCATGGCGAGCTGAATTGTATGGATGCAATGGATACAATGGCGTAGAACATAGTAGAACCAGTGAGTAATGGATGTAGCCAACCAATGGAAGGTTCGCTGTTATGATGAATAAGAAGGAGGCCAATGGTGTAGTTAGCTAATCATTGGTACAATTTGAGCCGGTAATTCATGAGTAAAGCAGATTAATAGTTGTGAGTGGTTTGTGGTCAGGCAACTCGTGGTCAACTTTTGCCCTACGATAATGGTGAAAACTCCCTTGGCGACAAATTTACTCAAAGTGAAGTTTGTGTTTTTCTGCTTTGTGATTCTAGGTTCTTTTGGCGACTAAGTGGGTCCCTGACATCATGCTTACACCATTGGGAAAGCTTGTGGAGGTAAGGTTAGCTGCGGTTTGATCAACAACTCAACACCCTCAGGCAGTGGAGTTTTGGCCGTGCCCTTTGCGTTTGGTCTCACGAACTATTGGGCGGTGCTTCTGCTGTTTGTCGTTGTGGGCCTTACCGCTTTCACAGCCTGTCTCATAGGAGAGACCTGATGCCAGGGACCCCCGTTGAACCTGTGTCGTGGGATTTCTGGGTAGGGCTCACAGGGGTCCGAGGACCAGTACTGCAACAGAATGGAGCGATTGGCCCAAAGAATAATTAGTTCCATTGCTGTTGGCCATTGACAAGGGCCCACATGACATGATCAACTGATTCCTGCATGTGGTGATTTCTTTTTTCTGTGGGGATCGAGGCAGTGAATGAAGGCTGTGTCGGTGATTTGAATCGTTTGAATTGCATCAAGTTTGTTTACATTAAATGTGATTTGAGTCCCGTGAGCATGATGCAGGTGCTTGATGATGGTGATGGTGGTGACATGTGGTGATGGTGTTGATGATGCTGGTGCTGATGGTGACGGTGGTGATTATGATTATGATGATTCCATGTTTCCAGACCCCCATCAATCGCAAGTGACTTCGAAGGAGAGAAGTTGAAGATGGCCAGAAACAAAGCCCTTGGTGGCTCTCAGCCAGCCAGCAGAGATTACACCTACCTGGCAGAGATTTCCTATGGCCAGAGCGGAAAGTGTTCCTTGTCGGCATCGCATTTCCTTGGTGCGCACAGGGGCGCCGGCTTCAGGGATATGGTGAGATTCACACCATGATTTCTGGTTTCTGATTTGCCACGGCAATTTGACGCACTCGTTCGGGGGGCAGACACGTATGGCTTCGGGACAAATACATCACCAATTCCATGAGACATACATGGGGTAATTCGTCTTGTTTTCTGAACCTGGCCTCTACCCCCACCATCCCTGGTTTCCTTCACCCTGGTCACATTGATGGCGACCATGGCTGACCATGCGTTATTTAAGGAGTCAGGTTGTATGTGTTGGGAAGCAGCTCAAGGGACACTCACTCTGTCCTGCGCAGGGAGCGTAGCATGGCTCAGGTGTGGTCGCCGTCATTACCGGTCTGGAGGTTTGGGTCGCGGCCGTGACATTTCTGGTGATGAATGGAAGCAACATACAAGGCTTGTTGGGCGTGAGCGAAATTCAAGCTGTTTTGGCCCCTTGACATTTGCAGTAGGGAGATGGGGAGGATGGCTTTTTGCAGAGTTTCAGCATCCAATTTGCCCAAGAGCTTCAGCCTGAGCTTCATAGAGCCATTGATCCTGTCATTTTTGCGGGTTTTATTCTTGGTTTCAGCAGGTTTTTTTCCACTTCCTCGGTGAGGAGGACATGGTACCGGTAGTTTTATTTTTGGTTTTAGCAGTTTCTTCGCACTTCATCGGTGAGGTTGGGAGAACATGGCACGAATACTTGTGCGTAATTACTGAGTTTTGTATGCTAAGGTTTGCACCCTGGTCTCCAGCATTATGATCTTCATCCCTTTGCGCGGCTTGGGCTTCAATGATGGGCTCTTCTAAGACTAGAAATGGCTTCCCTCCGGCGAGGCAAGAATCCCCGGTGTGATTGAACGGACGGTTGTGATAATCTTCCCAGGCATGGGCTGGCAAGGAAAGAGCGTGGTAAA
>VSDK01019820.1:115120-139984 GCA_009767595.1 Symbiodinium kawagutii | reverse complement strand
CTTGGTGGTTTCAAACTGTTTTTCCTCACCCACTAGCATGATCAACAAATTTGGGGGAGCCGTTTTTTGGGTTGAAGTCACAACAAAATTGGTTGATCGTGGAGTGTTTGGTGGTTGAAACATGTTCAAGCCACCAACCAGATCCAACCTTTTGAAATGCAACAGGACCAGATAGGACCAGCATGAGCTTGTTCTAAGGCATCTACGCCTATGTGTCTTTGGCATCTCTGTTCGCTCTGCTGATGGCCAGCATTTGTTTCCTAGGCGCTGCCCAGGGTTGGTCGTGGGTATGCTCCAAATGTCTCAAGATACTGGCAGACATACGTACTACTCAATCCATCTCAATGCTATACTGAATCAGATGGCGGACATACCTATACTCACTCACCACGAACACATCATCAGGTTGACATGTGCTGCGTTTGGGGTTGCCGAATGTTGGAACTGTAGGGGACCTGTCTACCATCGACACTTCCGACTGGAGCTATCCGGAGTTCCATCTGGAGCCTCCTGTGGGAAATCTCTAGATCAGACCACCATCGCGTGGCGCTGCAAAGCAGATCTTTTGAGGCCGTCAAGTTCGAGGCAGCCAATAGGTGGTACTGTAAATGTGTTCTATCATGTGCATTGTTTTGTTCCTGCGCGCTTTGATGCGCTTTGCACATATAGTATGCATATTGGAAAAGATCTATCTACAGTAAAAGTGAGCACTAGATCATTGAAAAACACCAAGAGATGTGAGCACCATGTGCACATGTTTTGTGCATGCAAACTTGCTTGGAGGCTGAGCGTGCTGCAATCACTGTAATCATTGTAATCCATCAAATCTCTGACTGTTTACTGGCACCACTTGGTTTCTGCTTGTGGCAATATGTCAATGTGGCAATCGATCGCCAGTTCCCAAAGATGCGCCGAAGTGGCGTGGGTGTCACTGGGAGCTGAGGAGCCTATGGGCTTTTCATTTTTTGCTTCGCGGGTCATCCATGCCTCCCAGCTCTACATGAGGGCATGCAGCACACGGAACGTTGGACTGGAGACCTGGTAGCAGGATGCAGCACTGATGCAGCAGGCATAGCTTCCTTCTCGAGCTGTGTGCGAGCGACCAGGGACCAGCGGGTGGGTTTCTAGTTATCAAGGAGTAACAAAGGGCACTGGTTGGTTAAGCAACTGCTAGTACTAGTTGCTGTTTTCTGATAGAATTAAAGCATGCTTCAATTTTCTCAAATGTTCGCGGACTTGTTGATCAAAACTCGTATTTTGTCAGAGGGGTTGAGTCGGATTGAAACCAGTAAGCATGGTGACGTTCACCGCTGGGATGATCATCCAAGTAGGGACCACCATGGCTGGTCGTGGTGCGCCCAGGATGTGTTGCTTGGTCCTTTTCCATCGCAGCGGTGTTCTACTTGGCGCTGGGCTTGGTGACGTTCTTGGTACATGGCAACCTGGCTGGGCTTGGGATGCTGATGGATGCTGCTTTTCCGTGGCTAGGTTGGATTAGGCTAGGTTACTTGATGTACTGTAAGACTTTAATGGTTTGGAATACATTGGAATTTGGAATATTTCCGATTCAGTATTGATGAATATGCAGAATGATGAGCTACTGTTGTAGATACCAGATGGTGCATGATCCACCAGATCGATATAGAACTAACTATCATTACCTGATCATAGATGGATTACCGGATGGACTATTCATGAGAGGCTTGGCCATCCGCAAAATCAAAGCGGCTTGCCATGACAAGTCCAGCCGCAAGGTAGCCAGGCCACTGGCCATGGAACGGTCCATGTGCTTATCCCAAGTTGCGGGGCCCCGTTGCGTTACACATTGCTTCGCCAGGTGATGATGTGCACCCAGTCTTTACCAAAGATATGAGTATCTTGGCTCAAGCTGGAGGCCCTAGTGGGGCCTGGCGATGCTTTGCCGCCGAAAAGACATGAGTTGCGGGCATTTTACGGAGCAGGAGAACATAGGAAAAGCGTGAAACTGCTAGGCTTACCTTCGTGTCATGGCTTGCAAAGGTGGTTCTTATCAGAGCGCTCAGTTGTTCAATCCATGATGACGCCCGTGATCTATGTACATGTTACATGGTACCATCATTGTAGATTTTCATGTGTGAACATTTGCAGGTGCATCATGGCGCATCTCACGAGGTGATCATAAGGTGAATGATGCACCCATGCCTTTGGGGGAGTCCTAGTTTACGAGGTTGGGACTCCACATGCAGTGATGAAGTTCGGGCTGTATTCTGCTTGCATCCATTGACGCTTCGATTTCAGGCATTCCTTGGTTAAAGCACATGACTGCGGCCTTCTTCGCGGTGAAAATTCAATTGACAACACCTGCCACTCGGCTCAAGCTTATCGCTGGAAAGAAATGTTTGGTGTTTTCCAATGCTTGTCAGTCAGTCATTATTGCTTTGGTGTCTGATTCTATTAATGATTTTTAGTGACACATTCACATACATCCTTACACAGATATCACAGCTGTGCATCGTCTTGGTTAGAGATTCTTTCCTGGAGTCCGCCCCACTTGCCCCCAGGTTTTGATGCGTGTTGTGCTGCAGTCCATGCAGATTTGGCCGGAGGGGCGACATGTGAAAGAGCTCATCCGAAATTCTTTGCCTGTTACTGGATGAATTGGGATGGGCTGGTGCCGGTGTTGGGGGCCGGGTGCGGGAGCCTGGCTGGCACTGTCACCCTGCTTGCTAGTATGGGTACCGCCTGGGTTTATCTTGGGCTCCCTTCCCATTGAGCTACCCAGTGTCCCCAGCTAAGATCCTTAGGGTGAAGCATCAAGACATACATATGATACAATGACCACGATGCACTACGCAGCTGCATCACTCATTTCAGTTGCTAAGTATCGTATATAGTTAACACTAGTTAACTATCATTAGTGAACCATCATTCATCATTAATGCTAATCAAGCTTGCATAGTTTACTAAAGGTAATTAAGATGGCTATAAAGTTGACCATCACAAACCCAGACTAGCCCTGATTAACCTATAATTAATTGACCTTAGTCGCTTTGGTGAGCTATTTTACATTATTTAGCTGTCATGGCATCAACTGGGGATTTAGACCACCGTCACTAGCCCTAATTGAACTAAACCGCTCAGCTGCGCAGGTTGCTTTGGTGATACTCCTCACGGGGACCAGTGCTTGTCTCTGGGCGCGCGTGGGCTGAAGATGGAAAGGTTTGCGTCGACGATTGGGCGATCAGACCCCGTGTCAATTTATCCAATTGGGTTTGGCTCTTGAAACGGCTTGGTGGACACTGGACATTTTAGACCACCCTTCCAGGTTCCGGTCTTCCCTGCGAAATCATGGTGTCTAGAATTTGTGCCTAGTCGATTTTCCAGCGCCGACTGCATGGGGCCATTTTGCTTGCGACTTTGCAATCACACATTGCCCATTCTTTGAGGTTTCTTGGCTGGTGAAGTGGCTGCACTGGCATCATTTGTGGGGGCATTGCTGGTGAATCTCACCTCCATCGTTATCCCCTGCGTCCCTTGGCATTCTGGACATCTTGGTGCCGTTGGCGAAGCTGGAAGCAGTCCTGGGATGATGATGACGGATGGTGTGGGTTCTGATCCACAGCCATATACCCTATATAGTCCTATATAAAGTGGTGTATCGAGGCTTATCCGCCAACCATTTCCACCTTTGGTTACACAATGTGGTTAAACTGTCCCACATCTTGAAATAGCCATATAATTTGTTTTTTTCAGACCTTTGATGAGGTAATGGTGGCTGGAGACATTTGGACGCGGAAATCTACTTTTGCAACAAGGGAAACTCACCAACAAATATAACCTGGGAGAGATCCAGAACAGCCTTTGTTAGTATGTTCACCTGCCCAACTGTGCATGGTTGACATTGATCCATCCCCATAATATATGCCCCCCTTGTAATATAATATATATATATATATGTATTTGTCTGTCTGTCTGTCTGTCTGTGTCTGTCTGTGTGTCTGTGTGTCTGTGTGTCTGTGTGTCTGTGTGTCTGTGTGTCTGTGTGTCTGTGTCTGTGTGTCTGTGTGTGTCTGTGTGTCTGTGTGTCTGTGTGTCTGTGTGTGTGTGTGTCTGTGTGTGTGTGTGTGTGTGTGTGTGTGTGTCCCCCTTGTGCCGTAAGTAGCTGCTGTTTCAGCATGGCTGTCTCCCACGTCCAGGTGATGTACGTGCGATTGTCTGTGTGGTCGCATGAGCCAGGCAAGAACAAGGTGCCGGCGGCCCAGATGCGCACGGCGGAGTTGAGGAACGTTGGAGGATCGCACAGATCACATCAGATCAACACCAGAGAGTAGGAGTATTGTAGATGATTCAGTTGATCATCTCAACAACTGATTTCTCTCTGATTGTTGCGACTCTTCAAACAGCATAGGTTAGCCGTTTACTCATGATGCTGGTTTCTGTTGCTGTTGTAATCATTGCTGATGGTCAATCGTTGTTGATTCATGTTTCTGAACTAGTAGAGCTGATGATGTTTGATGAAGTATGTACTGATGTTGGTCATTATGACTTAAAAAGTGTTGTTGCAGTACAACGATGGTTTCTGATGGTTTGTTGACCAGCCGCGTTTGGTTTGATTGTTTAGTTCAGCTGGCCCTATTGTGCATCTACAATGACCTTACTACACTCTATAGTAACAACAACAGTAAAATACAATAACCGTTTATATTTTGGTCATGGCAACTCTGATGCGAAAGATTTACTTAAAGGCAGTCTAGTTTAGATAGCATCCTGCCTTTAGCTGACTGTGCAACGACTGTGAACCCAACCAGGTGAAACTGGTGATGTGTGGCATTTTGGTCCTCTTCGGCCTGATCACTGCGGTTGCAGGCGCCCCGACGTTGTCATTGGTTTCGCCTCTCAAAATTGGGCGGCGCAGCTCCTTCAATGATGACAACTGGACCACTTTTGTGTAGCCGTGACTCCTGCATGGGGTACCATGGGGCACTTAGAAATGGAACTTGGTGAAGTGATGGGGGGTGAATGTTGCACCATGTCGCACGTGTTTGTGGCAGCGCGCATTGTCCAAAAAATGGAGGCACCTCTTGGGACCAGTCCAGAGACATGGACACACGCGGAGAGAGACCTCCAGAAGTTGTGTAGAGCTGACATGGGCTGACTATAGTAGTGTCTATAGGAACTCTATAGTCTAGTAGTTTAGAAATAGTCTAGTAGCAGTTTAGAGATAGTCTAGTAACTACAAGACCTCCCATAAGTTAGTCTAGTAACTCTAGTAGTTTATAGTAGTTTGCACATTTCTTTAGAAATAATATCTATACAGCATCGATGCAGGAAATTGGCGCTCTAAGGACACCTCATCAGGGGGCCCATCACTTCTGAGACCTTTTGTAGTGTCATATGTTTGTGTGTGTTTTTGCTGTATTTCTTAAGATATACTGATGATATACTACTATCAGGACAGAGTACCACACAGGCATACACATTACATGTGCTCTTATGGGACGTCGAAACACATCAGCAGAACCCCACAGAAGATGTGCGTTCATTTGTGCAGCGGACTTTTCTGAGTTGAGGACTCAGACAGAATCAAAATTCAACATCAAGGGAACGAAGAAGTTTCGCAAGCACACAATGAATCACCATTGTCGACAAAATCCCCTGGTATTGCCTAGACTGTTCCCTGGTCAATGACCATTGTTAACCTTAAGAGCCCTGTGATTGCCAGCACACAAAAAACAGCAAACATGCGGCTGAAGGCAGGACTCATTCGGATATCTTTGTGCGATGCACCGAGGAGGTACTTCCTTCCACAACTGGACTGGTGAAGATATTGTTTCATGATTCACGAAGCAACTAGACAACGAGTGGAGGGACTTACCATGGCCTTTAAACAGTTGTAATGGCTTATATTTTCCATTGCTCAACCACCTTGTTTGCTACCATGGTAACTTTTATGCATTGTAAACCGTAGTTTGGTTCTATACTTGCCATTGTGTATGATCAGCATTGTATATAAATTGTAGCCAGTGGGGCCACAATACGGCAAATCCTCCGAGCGCAGGTGCAAAAAATTGTCACCACTGTATTCGCTACACAAGTCATGGCTAAGAACTACACAGCGCGCTGCTGTTTGCACCTCTCGACCAGGCACTTACCTGGCCGTGATGGATATGAGTCATAAAGGATGACTCGATGGATGCCCGATCAACCCAATGTCGGCTGATAGGCAGATCTAACACCTGTCGGTGTTCAATACTGTTCAGTACTATCAAATTGCATTTCAAAAAAGTTAGCCAGCTTCGCACGTGGAGTGCGCCACGCAAAAAAAGATGCATGCTGCTTCTCCTTTAATCATAAGCCTTTTTGGCTGGTTCTCGGTCACATGCTCCTACTGAAGTTTGACATTGAACAGCATGGAACTCACAGCCATTAAAGAATTTCATTTCAAATCGAGCCCTGAAAGTTCCAGATTAAGTGTGAGGTTTATGTGTCTGTTTTTGTTTTGTGACCGTCATCGTCCATAAGCGACGCTACAGTCAAAGCAGACTGGCGCCCGTGCACCAGATGAATCAAAACCAGCAAGGCCATTGAGCTTTGCTGAAAATACTAGTCTAGCAGTGGCCAAAACCCAGTGATGGCTGCGTTATTTTTTGTCGCAACAACGGAACTTGATGATGTAATGCGGTATTGGGGATGCGGGTCGGTCGCTATTCATTCTATGGTGAGCCCTGAGGAAGTCTGACCCACGCGTCGATTCAAAACAGGAACATGTGAACGTTGCCATGGGTGAAATGTGTTACGAGTGGTAAGATGAACCACTTAGAATTAGGCCATCACAGTGATTGCCTCTTCTGCGGCTACTACCTGCTTGCGAACCAGCAACGGAAGCTCCATGAACCAACCTGGGGTTTTGGCCATGATTAGATGCATCAATCGATGACCCATCTAAATGATTAGATGCTACTGCTTGGTTTCGTCGCATCGCCTCGAAAAAGTGAGGCTGTGGGCCTTCCAAATACCAATTTCAAGGTAAGGAAAACCTGTCTTGGGATGGGCCCAAATACCTGGCCTCGCAAATGTGCAAAACCAAACATGGTTTTGCAAATGAGGTTGTCCATTCGCAGTACGCTCAGAACTTCAGTGTTCTTGGAAATGTGCGCTTCAAAATCTTTAATGTTTGCTCGCATTTTAGGATAGCTGGATATAACCGGCAAGTCCAGCTGCCGCTATGGACAGCCCAAATGCCTTTTTCGTACCTCCGGCCTGCATGGCCGCACGTGAATAGGGCCCGCACGGCCAATGTGAATAGTGAGGCGAGACCCCACAGACAAAAGATTGACGGGGGCCCCCTGGTGCACCGCAAGAGGGGATTGCAGTGGTTGAAGAGGTGCGCACACGTGTGCTTTGAGAGCTGTTGTATCTCCTCAGCCTCTCATCACTTGCTCACCCGCATAATTTTGACGGGGATACAGTACATATTTTGCCAGTTCCTCAATGTTTCTCGGGTCGAAGTCGTTAGCTTTGAGAATTTTGGGGCTCAGTCCATTGAGTCCACCCTGGTGCTCGGACTGAAGCACCAAGGAAAAAGCAGCCCTACATGCGCAGCATCGGCGATGAAAACATTCGAAGCAAAGAATTCTGTGCCAAGGCAACGTTCGGTTTCGAGGGGTGGGGATGAGGGGGGTGCACTGGTCAAAGCCCGACAGTTGCTGGCTTTGGCCTATAGGTCACCAGAGTTTGCGCCGCGTGATGCCATAAGAATCCATAAGATATTGTACCTGTGGCTGAGAAGCCTGCACCCCTGGTGAACATCCCATGCATGATCAAGCTAGTGTTTGTTGGGACGTTCATCCACCCATAGTTTGGTTGGTATTGTGATGTATTAAGCCACTGCCATTGATACGTTCATACGATGGGAATCTCCGCGAAGCCAGCTGCGTATAAGCATGACAAGATGGGTCGATGACCTTCTGCTGTTTGTTTCTTGTTGCTTCACCTGACGATGTTTCCAGCAGGTGAGCAAAAGCAATTCCTGTTGAACTATAAGTTGTGTACAGGCTCCAACTTGCACCAGTTGCTAGCTGCTAGCCATCATTGGTTTCTCTTAGTTGGTTGCATTTGCTTCGAAACCGGTCCCACTATAAAACAGCTGGATTTATACCATTAGCATCCATTAGCCCTGACATAGCGACCTCAAGATCAAGTAAAATGACCCAAGAGAGATCTGAGAGATGCTGTGAATACCTATATTTGATCATATTTGTATACCTTCCACAATGACTCAAACGTGGAAGGAAACATGACATGCTACTCCCATGGAGTACCTGGGGGCGTGGGGCCTGTGGCCTGACAGGACGTGTGGGTCATTGAGCCGGCCTCCCACGAGTTCTTGAAGGACACCGGCATCGAGTACACGGTGACGTCGGAGGGCGCAAGACGCGGGGGACGTCCCACGGGACGTGCCACGGGACGTGTCACGGGACGTGCCATGGGACCAGTCTGAGACGGTGGTACGCTTTGGTGAATTGACCTGGTTAAGCTAAAGGTCATTTTTTTCACAGGTCAGCCAGCTATCGATGATGCCATGTTACTAGCTAACCAAGTTCACCAATATTAATTATGAATTATTAGCTTTCGGAATAGTGACTCGTGTTAATGACGAGCCTTATGAGCAAATCATATTAAGCCTGATTAGCCCATGATGCGAACTAATCAATATTAACCCATGCTATACCAATCAAGGAGCCAGTTAAGGCTTCTTGATGTTGAAGTATGAATTTGCTATTTATACCAATGCTGACCACTAGTTTTACATATGTTTAACCATCATCAAACATGATTTGTTACTACTGTCTATGGCTAACTCCATCCATTTTTGCATGCACCCGACATGGAAGTCTCATCATGAGTTCAAGCCGTGCTGTTCAATGATGGGCCATGCTTGGTAGGGTTCTAGTTCTCCATCGCCTTTAAGGGATGATCATCCAACATGTTAAGATGGAATTCACCAAGTGATGAATCCCTACTGGTGGATGGCCCCACTGAAGGTGGCTATGATCATTGCTGAGTCACTGGGGGATGCGGCAGCCGACCATGGGCTGTTGACGGTTGGCCTCTCCACTGTGGAATCAGACTCCAAGGCCCGTACTGCTGCGGCATTTGGGGAGTGGCCAATATCTGGCCATCTCGGAGCAAGACATGGAAGACAAAGGCATCCGCTACAACAAGGACGCGTGGGCACACCTGGGCACACGTGGGCTGTGGGTGGCTGTGAGGTGGATACAACTAGCTCCATGGGAGATCCAGGATGGATCAGGTGCCTGGTTGGGTGTCAGGGAGGTCTTCGATGGTCTTGGGCACTAGTAGTGAGTAGTGATATGTAGTGATTGTTCCTTGGTGTTTCCACCACTGTGCCAAAGCTCAGCGTTTCATCCTCAAATCGGCCCTTTTCCTTGTGGGTGCATCGGTCATGCGATGGAGCGGATGGGCGCTCTTTGCTGTTCCATTCCTTGGGACCTGTGATGAGAGGGCAGCTGGGACTTTGTCAGAGATGTTGGCGAAAATTCGCGCGGGGGAATTCGATGACAACTTTTTTGATGGCGAGGTTTTTCTGGAGCAGCCCGAAGCTGGAAAAGAAGCTGCAGCGGGATGTATCCTGGACAAGGCCCATGCTATCATGTTTGCATGTCACCAACTCACTGGCCAATGAGAAGTTATTTTCTCCTTCTCATTCTTTGAAGGCATTTCAAGGTATCATTATTTCATATGATCTCAATACGACTATGATTTTATTGTTTAAAAACTTATTTCCATTTTTGGCCCAGATTTCCCATGATTCTTGTTGATGTCAACCCAACCGTTGGCTTGGTTAAGCAACTTTTGGTGGCCCCGTCAATCCGATGGTACGATATGAGAGGTTCACCCTTGGCACGCTGGCACTGCCTGACACAGATAGAACTTTTGTTGGTTGGTTCACCAGCGCCGGCATCGCTCAGATGACCCCTCCTTTCAAGTCATTGCAAAAAGCTGGTAGATTGAAATGGCTTACTTTTCGTACCTTTTAGCCCTACCCCGACGATTTTCCCGTTTCACCAGTTTGTTGCGGAAGTTGGTGTAGCAAGTTGCCAGGAAGCAACTGGATCTCTTGTTAGATGTGACGGAGAGGCTCTTGTCTGGTTGAAGCATGCCAGAACAACTATGGTTTTTCATATCTCGGATCAGCCGAAGCGGACTTGGGGCGGCAGCAGGATTCCCATGTCCCAGCATCCAAGAGTTGACCCTACAATTGAACTTTGGAATCGCAAACCAACAAACATGGAATACGTTTTTCGGATTGTGCGCCACCAGAGCGGCTAGACGATTCCTAAGAAACAACAGCAATTTGGGGTGACTTTAAGCTACTAGATTGGCCCAGAGCTTTCCACCCCTCTAGGTGGATGCCATCGTCAAAGAGAACGGTGTGGCCGACTTTGTGAATGATTTGCAGGTGGACTTAGCAGCTTGTTGTACGCACGACTCGGAGGAGATTGGCTGCCAGGGATGCCATGCGGTCGCTCCATCCATGGGGATGGGGTACCTGGTGGGAAAGCTTTCAACCATCAGCAGAGTAGCGAAAAAGCATATGAAACACGTGAAGCCAGCAGTTTTGTGTGTGTGTGTGAGCGTATGTTTCCCATGTGTTTACCTATTGTTCAAGAAGTCACCCACTACGCGCTGTAAGACATCAACCGGCAAGTAGAACCATCTTGATCTTGGCAGCGGTCTCCCAGCAGTATAGCGATTTGCCGTGCATGTGCTGTGGATAGGTCAAGGATTACGACTTGGAGGGGGTGTGGTCCCAATGGACAGGGTTGACTTCATTGTGTGTGTGTTTGTGGGTCTGTGTGAGTGACCAAAACCAACGAACAAACGCTGTCCCATCCGCACGTCAAAGCAACTGTGATGTACATTTCAACCATGCCCGCAACCATGAAATTCGGACTTTCGGGTTCATTTCTCTCAGCATCATGAGTCCCACGCCAGGAGTGTGTTTCAGATTTGGCTCCTGCTTATGCCATGCTGGATGCGGTTAACAGCCGCAAGCAAGATGCAGCTTCCGCTGCCCCCAGGGTCGTAGCAATGCTGATCAGGGCAGTGGAAAAACGCACTTCAAAGGAGAAAATCCGAAGCTTGGTCTAAGCGTTGCTACCAGCTGCAACCAACAGTAACACTCAGCAACCATGTATAAGGGTACCCCAGCAAGCTTCCCAAGAAGATCTGCACATTTTCGCCAGCATTCACCATGTTCAGTTTGAAGCACTGCCAAATTTGGTGGACAACAAGAAGTGAATAGAAGTGATTGCAATAGCTGACTTTAATGTGCTACTGAATGGCTCAGCGCTGTAGAAACTTGACAAAAATGCTAGCTATAAGTTTTCACTAAAGTTACTGAAGGGTGGCCCCACTTCCAGCCAGGATACATTCATGCATATAGGCCACCTACTGTACCACAATGAGCAATGGAGCAGGTTGTTTTCAAGAAGATCAGGTGGTGAACAGGTCGCCTCTTCACAGCTTGTAGTTGGACTCTACGACCCTATGTGTCAAAAAATGGCCTTTGACTTCCCTCGATCACTCTGTTTAGATTCTTTGGCATGTGTTATCCGCCTTTTTTTCCCGCCACCGAAGCGCGTCTCAGGAACAAGTCACAGACATTACTTCGGGAAATGCCGAGACAGGGAGCAGTGTAGCATGAACGACTTGAAGCCAACTGTGGAACTCTGAAGCTCTTGGGGAAAAATCGAAATCGCGCGTGCAGGGCTCTTGGTGGACCATCAAGTTCTGCCAGTTGTGCATAGTGACAAGTTACCACTGAAAGACTCTGCAAATTATTTGGTCATCACCTAGGGCCAACTGATTGTACTGATCTTTGTTGATGGTCTTTTTCCTCCAAGCTGCAGATCGAACTTGGGTGGCGATGGCGTTGTTGTTCATTTTCTGTTCCATTTATCAATCCAACGCCAGTGATAGCTGACAATTTGCCAACTCCAGGAGGGCTTCCAACAACGGACGCAGAAACGTGTCTGGACCAGAACGGTGCGTGTGGACCGTGTGGACCACTTAGTTGAGGATAAATCAGGTGGAAGGCAACCGTGGGGTGTCCATAATTGTGGCTGCTTGGTGTATGTTGGCTATGTTGGCTCGATATGGTTGACATTCAACGACGTTCAACGAGGTTCAACGACGTTCAACGACGTTCAACGATGTTCAACGACGTTCAACGACGTTTCCTGTTGGATCATCGCTTGGGCTTTGATGACCCCTGGACATGGCCCCAGCCCCGGCTGCTCAGGTGCAGGAAGTGCTGTGTCGCCTGTGGCCCAGAGGGGCACCCATCGTTGCTTCCAAGGGGACTCGCTCGAGTCTTGCATGGCCACCCATCAGCATGAAATCGAGTGAAGAGACGTTGGTTTAAGCAACGGTCATGGTTTCTTGGACCTCTTAGTTGACTTAATTTTGCTGAGCTTTGTAAGCAATGCGTCCTAAGAGCTACATGAAAACGGTGACAGTTGATCATTTGTCATCAAGTTGCCGTGGTAAGCAAATCATTGCCCTGCCGTGCTGATTTTCTGGCTCTGGCCAATCAAGTGTGACACGCAAAAAGGCGTTCATGACTTGGTGCAACGTGGTGGCTTCCCAACAGGCCCCCCTTTGCAACTACCTGATTCTTGAAAGTCAAGCAGCAAACTTGATTCCCCATACGCAGCAACTTTATTAACTGAGTTTTTCACATTTGCTGCAGATGACCATCGCGACGCTGCGTTGAAATGGCATCAGATGGCCATCCATGTCACGCTCTACATGCCATAGTCCCAAGGCTTAGGATCGCTGCAGCCGCCCATTCTGCCGCCCAAAGACGGCGCCATGTTGGGAGGCCAGGGGGCCACGATTCCATGTTTGATGCTTAAGGTGAGCAATTATATAGATTTAGATGTTTATTAAAGATATGTTCAGATCGTGTGAATAATTAACATCTACATTGCCTTCAAGGCATGTTAATCTCAATGTATCTAAGAAAGGTGATTCCATATTAGGAAGTATGCCAGTAAATTACAGCGTTTGGGAGGCCAGATCAGTCATATCACCTGGTCATGGAGCCCATTTGTACAGCACAAGCTATGGCCGTATGTTTGCATGCGGCTACCCTTCTCAAGTATTGCGGCAAGCAGCATCCGCATGAGGGCATGTTGTGGATAGTTTTGAAGGTGCATTGTATATTGTATACATTTGTATACTATATATTTTTTCAAACTATGCAGAATGTACTTGCCAATTCTGTCGCCAGAATGTGCTTCGAAGGGCTGTGACAATGTCAACCTGGATGAATAGTCTAGTACCCAGATCAAGTTGACCCGGAAGGGTTTCATGAATTGATCAAAAAGGATCCAGGTTATCATGAATGATCAGCATGTGATCATGAACGATCAGTCCAGAGTGATTCATTGACATTTTCTTATGACGTGCTTCTTTACTGCCCATCAGGAACTGCATGGTAGGCAGTAGAAGTGATGCGAGACTCGGACTGCCATGGTGGCAGTGGCGGTAGCAGCCCCAGCAGCGAGCAATGAGTATGAAGCCCATGAGCACATGCACACAAAATCACACATATCACAATTGTCAATTCTCCTGCATGATCACATGTGCCACCCAGGTTCATCACATGCATTTCTAGATGTGCATGACTAGAGAGACAGGATTGACAGAAGGAGAGAGAGAGAGAGAGAAACGACGAGACAGAAAAAGAGAGAGAGAGGGACAGAGAAAGAGAGAGACAGAAAAAAGAGAGCGAGAGAGAAACAATTAAGAAGAAGAGAGCGGGATAGAGACAGAGAGAGAGAGAGGAAAAAAGATGAACAGAGATGAACAGAGAGATTTGCAAGAAGTATCGATGAGTCAATGGAAATCAATGGAAATCAATGGACATGTTTCCTCCCAGGGATCGTTCCTCCCATGCTCCGCATGCTCTCAGCTTGGTAGCTTGGCTCTCAGCTTTGCGGGGCCATGGCGGAGCACTGGAGATCGACGCAATGCAGGGATGCCCAGCGAGAGCTGCCTGAAACTCAGTGGGACGAACTTCCAGGATCTTCCAGGGGTTGGTGGCTTGGTGGCTGCATGTTGCTGGTGGCTGCATGTTGCCGTTGCTGTTGCGACAGGTTTTTTCTTGGTGGCATCGGTATTATCAGCAAGATTCAGCAAGCAGAACTGCAACCTTTTACCTTTGATTTCAGGGATGCTATGGGATGCTGATTGGTTCAGGGTCTCCCTATAGCTATGAATGATTTGACCGCCTGTATGGATGACATGGCTCCTCCCAACTGGTTGGCTGCGCCAAGGCCCCCATTGCGGTGCCGGTCTCAGTGGCCCTGTCGTTGCCCGTGCGCAATTTGCACAGATTGGCGGCCGTACCGTATGGGGCGATCATTCTTACCCAACTGGGGATATCTCACTGTATGATTTACTTGAAAGCATTTTCTTACAGTACATGTCATTCTATCGCTGAAAAGGGCATGCTATGATACCATGAGTGATCAATTTTTCCTGCATCCACCTTTCACTTTGCGCCGATGTTTTATGAACCCATCTCATCTTTCACCGTGCCCTTTTTTGGAGTTTTTTTGCGGTCGTGTAGCAGATTTTGTTTGGGATGAGCCAGTGCCGAAGCCGGCGCAACCTATGCCCCCACAGAAAGGAAAGTACTGCCCCAGGCACCAGTGAGCTGAAAATCACATCAAATTGCAGCAGGGCAACAGCGGGGCATGTTGATCTCACATAAGGGGCATACGCAGCAAGCTTTTGGTCACATTTCATGGTAAAACTCTTCACCGTCATCAGCCGAGGCAACATCTACCTGCCGGATTCTGATTTCTGCAGGCCTGGTGGGGCCGCCATTGCTACTCCAGACTCCAGCTTGATGTACTGCCAAGTCCACTTGCGGACACACTCGGATTTACCAAAACCGTCACGTAGAGTGACGTGTTGCACGGGCCCCGATCCCTGCACATCTTCCTCAACCGTGGTTTCCAGCTTTAATGTTTCCGGCCACTACCTGCAAACTGCCATGATTCAATCATATTCAATCCATGATTTTGATCAGATTGATGCCAGCTTTGCTAAAATGCTGATTCTTATCCACTGGAATCTAGAATTTTATTAGCTTCTATAGTGGTTCGCAATAATAAGATCATTGAACCCACTCGAATTCTGCTTAGCTGCCAGATCGCTTGGCTGCCAGGCATTGTGGCGCGAAGCGGGAGGATGTCGATGCCTTCCGCCAGTATTGTTCTGAAGTCATCTCTGGTGTTTCTGAGACTTGCATGATGTTGGCCCTGGTGCAAAAACCAGCTATTTACTGGCTGGTGTTTCAACATTTGTTTATTTTCCTTCGTATCTAGAGGGATGGTTGGTGGATGAAGTGGTTTAAACCTTACTATCCATCTTTGGATGGATTTTGGATGATTTTGGTACATATCACTGATTGGTGTTTATTTTCCTTAGTATCTTTGGGATGGGTTTAGCCACCAATCACTTTCGCTGCTTCGGATGGACCATCCTTCCCACCAGTCCATGGCAGTGGCCATGAGGACCAGAAGGGGGATAATGCCGTTGTCCCGCAGGCGTGAACCATGTAAGCGTGGCACGCTGGAATAAGGAAGATCCCTATGCCAGCTATGTTACATATCAAATTACCATAGAAGATCGTGCAAGATCATGCAAGATCTATGTTTTTTGTGAGGGACTTCTCTCATTCACGCCATCTCGATGGAAATAATGCTGGTTTATGACGACCATGACCATGATGATGATGATGATTGATTGATTGATTGATTGATTGATTGATTGATTGATTGATCGATTGATTGATTGATTGATTGATTGATTGAATCTACTCTTGGTTCGCCGTTGGCATGCAGAGGGTAGCGGCTCAAAAAGGTGACAGACTGATCCCTGGACAGGTCCCCGACATGCAAGTTGTATCAAGGGAATCAATTTTCATCATGCTGGCGCAGCTGAGGAGAACCTTTGCAGTCACTATGAGACGCTTGGATCAAATTGGTCACTGGAAGGTTTGGCGCCAATGGCAGTTGATGGGTGCGATGTGTAGATCACATTGCGGTCATTTTACCAGTACTGCTGTCATCAAAATATATCGGAATACATTCGTTTTATTCTACAGGTGCTCAAGTAGTCGTATTTCCAAAATCAATGTGTGATCGCACAGATCTCTTATGATCATATGATTCTTATGCATCTTCAGAGTGATTCACCTGTAACAATGGCTAAATTGTGTGTGTGTGTGTTGTTGCAACAGCTGCTGGCAACACCACTTGCTGCATTCAGTGATCTAACACCAGATGGCTTGGTATATGGTGATCGTCCTCATGCAGCCCATGTACATACTATAAGTACTATATACTAAACGGTTGAAACTTGTGACAAGAAACCCTTTATATATTGTATTTCTTTTGAGACCTTCGGAAGTTTCTGTAGCAGAACCCCTGTATGAAGGAATTTCTGATTGATCGTCGCGAAAGCCGCTCCTAGCGGATTGGAGAACTGAAACAGCCTAGATCCAATCTATTTGACTCCCTTTCCCTCCGTACTTATCTCATCTTATATCTTATCCCCGCTCCCTGGTATACATCAAGGCTCATATCATCATTTCTTCCAGTGACATGGAATGTTCTCATCTCTTTCCTAAGTGTGTGCCAATCCCTATCAGCTGGCGGTTTGAAACATTTGCATTTTCTCAAAATTTCGGATGGTTGATGAACTATATGATATGTTCAATATTTTACCAATGGCTGATTGTTGGATGATTATGGCTTGATAATGATTGGTTAGTGGTTGATCCCCATTGAGTTAATCACTGATATGGTTGATCCCTAACCACTTGATATGGTTGATCTCCAATGGTTGATTATGGGTTGGTTAGTGGTTGATCCTTGTTGGTTAGTAGGGGTCCCTATATCAAAGCACACTGCCCCTGTAGATCACTGACGACCTGCTTGTCAGGCGCGAGATCCAGCAGCTCACATTGGATCTTGTCAGGGCCGCAGGGGACAGCCTGGGGATCTGCTTCAATGAGAACAAAACCCATGGGCCTTCCGGGAAACTAAGCTGGAAGCTAAAAATCACCAGTTTTGATCGCACGCATCTGTGGCCCACATCCCAAGCGGCAGTGTCTCTCTAGCTAGCTGTACAGCAGGCATAGAGAAACAAAAGTGAAAAGATGCACATGTCAAGGAAACACCTGGTCAGAGCTCTGAACACATCAGAGGTGACACCAGTTTTGATGGTGATTGAATGTATGGATTTAGTGGAAAATCACCATACACCGCTAAAAATCACCAGTTTTGATAGATACACCAGCTTGTCAATGATAACTTGTTCACTTCCAGGTTGATTTATGAGAAAGTAAGCATGAGCTAATCGTCAGGTGACTGTATTTTTGTCAATCATCAACTGACCGAAAATGGTCGTCACCTAAGCATCAAGCAACAATGGTTCATCATAGTTGATCATGGCTGGAAAATGTGCGGGATATGCCAAAAGGAAGGCCAGTGAAACCCCATCAGGGAGGGATAATTTTCAAACTATTTGGATATATGCATCCTATTTTCCAGCCAGGCCACCAATGACAACGGCGCAGTCATCCGCCCATGAACAAAGAACGAACGGACATGAACTAACCAGTGCCTAAGCACCAGTTTCCCATCACTAATCACCGGTAAACCATAGTTCTCAACCTTTGCTTAGCCATTACTTGGCGATCATTAACCATGAATTGACCATGAATCATCAATCAATTAGTTAACCATCATTACTGATGGATGAACCAGCATTAACAAGGAAGTAACAATGATTAAGCATAAATGAACCCTTGGTTGGACCACCAACTAACCATCAACGAACCATCAACTAACCATCACTAACCATCACTAACCATCACTAACCGCCAGCTAAGCATCAGTTCATCACGGTTCTCAGCCCTTGGTTACACCACTGAGCAACCTTGGCCACGACACGGATGATCCTGTCGCTTTCCAAGGTGAACTATCGCTCGACCCTGTCGCGGTGTGCGGAGCTTTTGGCTCAGCAGCAGGGGAACCGAGAGAGCGAACAACAACGGTGGGCCGTGAAGCCAGGGATAGCCGGGGTATAGCCATGGTTAGCAGCTATGGTTGATGGTCATTGATACCAGGCATGATCCATAATAATTTCCAAGCACTAGATGGGGTTAACCACTATAGGGTATTGACGATGATGACTCTAGGGTATTGACGGTGATGGTTATGATCATAACGATGATGGTCATGATCAAAGCAATTGTTAACAACTATGGTATAGCCATGGTTGATGATGATCATTTACATCCAGCAATTTTACCAACCATGACCAATAATGATCCACCATCCTTTCATGCTTATTCATGTTTAGGAATGGTAGATATTGCATCCTTCAGTCTATAGTCCAACGTGATCCACCATGGCAATGAATATCCCAGCATTTTGTAGATGATTGACCTGTCGGGGATCGTGAGTCCCCGATGTGATAAGTCGG
Source organism: Symbiodinium kawagutii (assembly GCA_009767595.1). Taxonomy (NCBI): domain Eukaryota; class Dinophyceae; order Suessiales; family Symbiodiniaceae; genus Symbiodinium; species Symbiodinium kawagutii. The sequence continues at coordinate 121,408 of VSDK01019820.1, read as the reverse complement.
ATGACTACGGTGGTTGCCAAGTTGGTTTGCTCGACCAGCAATTCTTAATGAGGGTTAATGATGGTTACTGATAACTTCCGGTGGTTACCATGTCACCTTTGGCCGATTTTGGCTACGCGCATCTGGGAAACACCTGCGTGATGCTTATAGAGTGTGGCAGCAAGTCACTACCTTGGTACATATGATGACGCATGATGATGTACGATAGCACATGCGAACAGGAAATAACAGGGTGGGGTTGAAGCAGCGCAGGTGGCCGTTCAGAAATTCAGGTATAAACCAAGGTAGCCTTAGAAGAACCACCTGTGGCAGCCAGGGCAGCCAATGATTTCTGCGAGCTGAGGCTGGACAAGGAGAGGACATATCAAGACATCATTCAGAAACTCGCAGAGAGCAGTGGGGACCACAGCCTGATCTGGGGCACTGGTGGCCCTTCCGCTTGCTCAATAAGAACCCATGGTGTGTTTATGGGAGATCCAGCTGTCAATGATCTACCCCCGGATGGCTTATGGTACCAACCGATTGGCCCCGTAAAGCCATCATTCTTAACCATCATTAAATCTAGTTGAACCATCATAAAACCGTCTAAAGCCATCATTCTAAACTCTCGGTACCTACCTGCCATCATTAAACCATCATCAAACCTGCCGTCATTAAGCCATCATTAAACCTGCCATCATTAAGCCATCATTAAACTACCATCATTAAACCTAGCATCCACATCTTTTGTTAATCGCGACTCTCCAAAAAACCCAAGGCTTGCAGGTCCTTCAGACCACACCACCCACCATGGATGAGCCTGGGCAGCAAGGTGACAGGTGCAGCCAACTGCCAATGATGGTCAAGTAGTTAATGGTGATTAGTAGTTAATGGTGATTTAGTTAATGGTCAACTAATAGTTAACAGTAGTAAAGTATTAATGGTGATTAGTAGTTAATGGTGATTAGTAACTATTAGCCAAGTACGAATACTGGTTAATAGTGGTTTATCAATGGTTAATAGTTGCAGTAATAGGGATAATAACCAGCAACAATGGTTGATGATGGTTATTTGTCAGCTGTTGTTGGCTGATTGATGACCAGTGATGGTTAATACATTGATGCTGAGAAATTAGTTGATCATTAGTCAATGATAGTCAAATCATTTCTTGACGCACCAAGCATTTGTTTGATTGTTAATAGTTCATGGTGAATTGATGGTCAATGATGGTTAATGACACTTAGTTCGTGATGGTTATTGATGATTACTGATGGTCAAGAATGATTGCCAACAATGATGATTTTCCACAGCAATGAGGATTATCAACAATCCCAGGTGCTCCATCAATGCTATCAAGTACCGACAGGGTTTGTGGATGTTAGTGGTTGGGACTGATGGTGAATGGGTGATGGTTGGTAGATATATCACTCAAGGTAGCAACAGAGGTAGAGACTATCACCAGTTTGCCGGTCGGTGTTAAAGCCACCGTCATTGACCTTGTGGTCCGGTGAGCGAGCTGCTTCTTGCTGTTTGTGTTGGCCACTTTGTTCCTAAACTATTTACTCGCAGTCAAAGAAACATTGGACATTCTTTTGTCCACAAGCAAACATATCCAGATACAGATCCTGCCATGTGGTATTTGGTAATAATATGTAACATCACCAGTAGGGTCCAATGAATTGGTACTTTTTTCAGCTAGTGTCCCAACTTCAAACCAACTTCGAAGGCCCGTGGAAATGAATCTCACCGTACAAATTTGGTGGACATCCAGACGATCCGACTGAAGATCTACGTCTTCAGGGTTCACCCTCACAGTTTCAGCTCAGGAATCCATGAAGCAACAACTTCACGACATGTTGGAGGTGCCGTGCAACAGCACATCAACCTAGCTGCGGCTTGCCTCGTTGCAGTCATGACCCAAGGATCGAAGATGGCGGCAACTCCTAGGGCAGTAACATGGATAAGGTGATGTAAGCTATGGGCAGGGCTTTGCAAGACAAAATTGCAGGCATTGTCACAGCGATGGTTTTCGTGAATGAAGCTGTGTACATGCTAACCTTATGCACTTTTGATTGGTGAAGCTACTTGTGTGATCTGAAATGAGGGACAACAAGTTCCTTGAGTGCTTGAATGTGATTAGATACGCGAGTTCGGACTCCATTTTGTCGCAAGAGTATGACTAGCAGCATCTAGCAGCCCTAGCCAATACGGATCAATTGCATACCTAGAGAGAGAGGGTCAGTGACATGCATGCATGGAAGAATTCTGTGTGATTGTACCTGTAGGTGCGTAAATGTTTTTGGTGTGGTTTCCTTCTTTCCTCTTCACGACCCCGCACACACATTTGTAAATGCAAGCAGTTGTGAAAACCACCAATGGCTGCTGCTAAAATCTGCCAAATGAATCTCCTTCATTTGCAACATCGCTTCGGGATGCTTCGGGCAGGCCATACACCAGCAGAACTCCAGCCTCTTTGAAGATAACTTTGGTCACCTTCATGAGCACCTGGACAGCACGGTTGACCAACCTGCAGGGGCCCCGAAGCACCTTCACTTCGACATGATGCGTTGTGATGCGTTAAGGGGCCTGGGTTCAGCCCCTGTTGGAGAGGTACACTAGCTGGCTATTGATGGTCGGCAATTTGGGGCCTACCATAATTTGCAGTCAGAACCACTCTGAATTCGGGGCTTTGGATTTTTGCAGTTGTTGTGGATCTCCTCGGCATGCCTTCCGTGCAACTTTGGATCGGTTGCAAGCACATGTTGCGGCAGAGAAAATTGACCAAAGATGTTTTGCCTGTGTTCAAGCGAAGGATTTTTTTGTGTTAAAAGCCCAGAATCATGAATCATGATGCATGATGCCTGGACATCTATCACTTTCAGCCAACCCTTATTTTTGAACCATGAAAGACCGCCATTAGCAACATTTAGAAACTGGGATCAACCATGGTTTAGTTTAATCATGGAAATTGCATGTTTTCTCCTTGGACCTTGGGCTTGGATGAAAGAGTTAAATGCAAAGATGTTTCAGTGGTGTTTGCCCGTTACTGTTTTGAGATATACCCATGATACAGCCTGGTGAATTGAACATGGAATTCCATCGATGGGCCTTTGATTTTCCAGGCAAACCACCTCGGGAACCATCTTTCTCCATTTCTCCAGTGCAGGATCGGTACTGTGGATGACATATCCCTAACTAGTGTCCTGGGTTATCATTCCCTATGTGATGCATGTTTTCAATTCATTCTTAACCATCGTCGAAAACCATTCCACCATCGCCATCATCCATCAAGGGCCATTGCCATAGCCATTCTTCTCCCCCAATCAGCGCCTGGTCATGGTTCATTGGTACCCATCATTGACCATCACCAAGCATCCTTCCACCATGGGCGAGGCACAAACGCTTGGCAGAGACCCATTTGATGACCTCATCAGAGCTTCAAAATCAGGCACCACGTGTCACTGGTAGTGTTGCGGTGGCTTCCGGTCAGGTACTGAAGATCCTGGGGTTACTGAAGTTGCACAAACCGGATAACAAGATGCCATCAGTAAGCCTCCAGTCACCCATGTCTTGTCAACTCACTGCATTTCTTTTTATCTTTTATCGGTGCTACAATCATCTACAATCCTTTGTCGTTCTATGTCGTTCTTATATGTTTCTTTTCTTGCTCCTAGCTTCGACGACACAGTGCCGTTCATTTTTTATTCGCGAGAGTTGGCATTCGGAAATGCTGCAGGAGCAAGCTTCATCCACTTGCTATTGTTCTCTGTGTTGTAACGGATCATATCCATCCAATAGCTGCTTTGATTGGCTATCCGCACCAAGTGAGTTCTGGCCCCTTGGCCCACACAGGGTGAAGCAATCAAAAAGGAGTTGGACTCCATCCTTGACCTCCTAAAGGCCGCTGCAGCGGCGGCAAGAATGTGACGCCCCCAAGCCCGTGGGCTACCATGATACATGTGATCATGAAATGAATAAGGGCTTAGTTTGTTTCAGACACAGTTGTGCTTTCCTCCAGGGAAATTTCGGGATGCTTTAGGCAGGGTAGAGGACAGGCAGAAGTACAAGTGAGACATTGATGACACACTGGTGAGAATATACCCGCTTTCTTTTGATGCCTGCTTGCCCAATGGTAAAACACACACACACACACACCAGATGATGCTGATACATTGGGCTTTGTTTTCACTATGCAACCTGTGGCCTGTGACCATATTGAGGGCATCATGGCTGTTTGTCATCACCCGAAATCCTGTAAGATGCCACATCCACCAACAACCAGGGGTCAAGGTGCGGGAAGGACTGCAAGAGGTAGCAATGATGATGATGATGATGATGATGATGAGGAGGAGGACGAGGAGGAGGATGCCCCATCATGGCCCGCACTGTTGTTGATATCCCTGACAGTGTGACTTGGGAAATCTTGGGAATATCCCCTTGCAGTTACTCTCCTGGCCCCACAGTTGCTGATGCCAGGAGCCACCGGTGCGAGTGGCCAAGTTTCAGCTCTCACAGCCCCAAGGCGACGTGTTGGTGGCTGATGATTCCACAGCTGCCACGAGCCGCTCAGGCCATCTAAGGTCCCAAAGGTCATGGGCTGCCAGGCATGTCTGCGAAGCCAACAGCCTCACCATGTGCTACCACTGCGGTGCGTGGGGCTTAGTTCTTCTGTGGCCATTTGGGGGGATCATGCTCGGTGCTAATGCAGCACTGCATGATGATGCATGTATATGGAATCTTACTTTTGAAATGTTGTTTCAGGGGCACCTGAGAATGGATACTTACATGTCAGGACAGGGAAGATGCGAAGGTCCCATCAACCTCAACGAGCCAAACACGAGAACCGTGGTGCAGGGAATCCATTTGTAGCTTATTGCTGTTCGCGGGGGGGGGCTTACAGATTCAAAGGGTTAGTCCTCTATGACACAGTGCCTGGAATCTAAGTGGATGATTTGGAACAAAACCGAGGCAGTCCCATACTGGCACAGCATGACCGCCGCGTGGCCGCCACCGGTGCGAGGCCGAAACTTCCTGAACGGAACGAGGCTCGTCGATGAGGGCTGGGCCCCAGGTTGGGATCGTGGTGCTGCTTGGTGGTGCTGCTTGGTGTACACCAGCTGGGGTTTGGTTAGCTGCGCGCAACAGGAATGTCATCACCTATTAGATATTGTCAACTCGGCACGGTAGACTGTTGGCGATTCATATTGATGTGTCTAACTATTTGTCGCTGCTTGATGGTTTGCAATGTTTTGCGTATTTTCTATTTCGCTAGTAAATCAAGGCTTTGTTGGCTGACCCATGTTTTTCATAGGGCTTGAAACCATCAACCAGTACTAATGATCACTAAATATTGGCCACTACAACCACTATTACTGCAACCACTCTTCATCATGATTTCAATCACGGTCATCCATGAACTCTCCTTGTTTTCCAGCAGGGCAAAGCCCTGGGGGCCCTATGATCCTGGGTTGGTCTCTTCAACCCCAACCCTATCCCTCACAGGATGCAAAAAAAATCATGGGCATCCTATGTCATCCTTCTACTTGGTCCGGTCATTGGATGCCAATCCTGGCAGGTCACAGCAGCCACTGGCCTACCACCTCCGGCGACTGGAGCGTGTCAAGTGGCATTGGGCTACAGTGGTGCCTCCAAGTGGAATCCAAGCCAGGCGCAGTGATGGTGAGCTGCGAGAATGTTTAGGTGATGATATGTGATGATTCTAGGCTATGACTTCATGTTTCGAGATGGTGCTCCAAAATCCTGAAGGATGGGTTGAACTCTTTGCTTCGCTGTTGGGAGAAGCTTCAAATGGGATCGTATCGTCGTGATTCGTCGTGCATCTCTAAGTTTTTGAGTTGTGGATGGTTGAGGATGGTTACGGTGTGTACTTCAGCAGGTGCCAGGATTTGGAGAGATACATGATCCGATGAATGCCATGTGGGCCTGGACCCAAGATGATCCACGTGATCAATTGGGATTGTTGGTTTCGCGGCCAGGGTCAGCCAGCAAACCGAGTTCTGAGCAACCTCCCGGGAGGGCATCCCATGGGAACTGTGGCACCTGTGGCTACTCAGAAGCTGCCTGAGAAGCCGCAAGTGAGGTTCCAATTTGGGAGGCCGTGAGTAGCCAAGTGCCAGCTAGGCCTAGCACTGGGGAAGGTCATCCAGCTCCCTTGATGGGGATGAAGGGTTTATCACAACCATTGCACCACCACCATCAACTCCATCGTCATCATCATCATCATCATCATCATAATCATCATCATCATCATCATCATCATCATCATCATCATCATCATCATCATCATCA
>VSDK01019820.1:72673-114212 GCA_009767595.1 Symbiodinium kawagutii | reverse complement strand
TCATCATCATCATCATCATCATCATCATCATCATCATCATCGTCATCGTCATCGTCATCGTCATCGTCATCGTCATCCTCATCGTCATCGTCATCATCATCATCATCATCATCATCATCATCAGCAGCAGCAGCAGCACCAGCACCATCACCATCACCATCATCATCATCACCAACATCATCACCACCATCACCATCACCATCACCGTCTTCATCATCATCACCATCATCATCATCATCATCATCATCATCACCATCATCTTCATCATCATCACCATCATCATCATCATCATCATCATCATCACCATCATCACCATCATCATCACCATCATCATCATCATCACCATCATCATTCTGATGGCTTAGATGCTGGAACCTCCTTTTAAGCCAGAGGCCTAGGGGCCTAGCCTTTGACCGGCCAGAGGGCAACGTGTGATTCGAAACTGCCACTGCCAATTTCAAAGAGGTCCCAGCCAGATCTATTACCAATTTTTCAACTCAACTTGCGTTTTTTCTCAACTGCCAGGGATGGAACCAATTCTGGACGTGTGCTGCGCCAATCAGTTCCAACGTCTCACATCAGTGCCGCGTCCCAAAGAAGGTGCCCAGTCAGAGGCCCTGCCCCAGCAAGAGAGTCCCCCACGATTTCCCTTTCCGTGAGCACCAAGCATCACCAAGCTGTTTGGGGTTCCCATGTTGACACCAGGCTGGGGTTCCTCACTGATCTTTTTGCGAGGAACATCGAGGAACCATTTTCAGTTCTTTGGAGCAATGTGACATGCCATGAGATCATGCAGTTTACATGAGTTTTTGTGTTCATGTGACAGGGCACGGCCTCTTCAAAGTCAAGTTTCAGCCCTAGATTCTTAAATCTCTAAGAAACAAAAGTGCCATGACTCCGGCCAAGTGAGCCATGAAAAAGCCGGTTGGTTGATGTGGGATTGCCCGCACTGGCTACACATTTCACCAGCCAAAGAGATCACCCATGATTTTCGTGGCCTTCTTCTTTCTTTCCCCCTTGGTGGGCATATGTGTAACTGTGTCCCAACGTGCATTTTACCGATGATATGTATACATTTTACTACATTTGTGCAGCATATTAATCAAATATTTATACATGATAATTCATTTTTACATCCATTTTCATGACTGATTCTACAGGGTTGGACGGTCATAAAGCTCCAGCTGGAGCACCAACGGACGCAGATCGGCTGTCCCAAACTCAGTGCTTTTTGCGTTGGACTTGGTAGACTCCAGCGCCGAAAGGAGGGGCGCGAGGCTGCATGGCCACCGCCAGCCACGGTGGCTGATGAGTGTGAAGAACCAGGTGATACCAGGTGGTTAGTTTGGAACAAATGTGGGATGAGATGATTGAGATGGTGATATTTTGGAAGAATTGGGTGGGATAATTAAGAATTTGCCATTGATCATTTTGAGAAACAAATGAGAGATTTGCTGTAGAAGCGGCCAGCATATGGGGGTGTGCATGAATGACGTATTCCAAGAACAAGGACAGAAACAAAATTGAAGCAGTTAAATCTCGCTTCGAATTTTCAGACAACCCAAAGTTCATGGGTTGAGCGTGTTTCAAGTGGTCCATGTGTGAATGTGATAACATGAGATGGGCAGATGGCCGAGCATGTACATGACCAGCAGCGCCTTGGCCAATGTCACAACCCCCCCCCAAAAAAAAAAAAACTGGTGTTGACCCTTCTTGATGCATCCAGAAGGCGCTCAAAAGGAATATTTTTGACCAATGTGAACATGTAAATACATGTAACATGTGATTTTTCAACCAGTCACTAGTAGTCACTAGCTATCCAGCTATCCAGCTGACTATTCGCTAGCTATCCAATGCTCTTGGAGATAGCTCTCACCTGATGGACTGGGCAGGCACTGGAGCTGGAAGTCTCTTAGATGAGCACATCGATCCAGACTACCAACCTACTGAAAAGGAGGTCTGAACCCGGTGGGCAAGGGCCATGTGCAATTCAGCAGTGGGGCATTGACCACGCAACCGGTTGGTTACAGTGAGTTTTTGACTACTTCAAGACATGGTAGATCTAGTTTCGCCATAGCTGACAAATGAACATCAAATACTGGGGTTTGCTAACATGGGACGTCCCAGTATGGAAGAACATGATGGTGAGACTCTGCGAGGCTTTGTTGCAGTGTTGAGACATGGCCGCAGCAAGAGGTGGAAGAATATGCCGAATGGTTGGGAATGGATGCTTGGCAGGCATGCCATTTTCACAGAGCTTGCGCTTGAGCGACTGAAGCATTTTTTCATTCGTTGCTGTGGTGATGTTGTAGTGGCATATAGTGGCATGCGGCATACATCATGAGATCCGGCCAGCAGATGCAGATTCAAAAGGTGCTGCATGCCGCAGTTCTCAGAAATCATCTCCTGAATCAGCTTGGGGTCACATTGTTTCTTATTCTTTTTAATGACTGTCCGGGTGAATTTCCGCAGAGTCAATTCAGGCGAAGATGGGTAAGTCCATACCTGAGTCAACATTCCACTGATTTTTGTTTCTGAATGGATGGGTAGGACTGCTATGGTCACTTCGGGAGGTTAGCTGAGAACATGAGTGGTCAGAATTTGCTTTTTCCATCCTATTACAAGCGCCGGGGGCACCTGGAAGTTCCTATGTGTTAGGGGTACCCGCAAATCCGGCTGCAACTGATCCATGAAAGAGTCCATGCCTGGCGGTGTGCACCTTGTGATTTCTTTGACTCCTTCATTGTGAAGGAAGAACCCATCCAAGAAGGTTTGCGTGCATGTGAGGGTGCCCAATGTTTGGTGCCCATGCGGCTGCATGGTCGTCAGATCGCTGGCATTATGCTATTGTCGTATCGACGTTTGGGAAACCTTCGCTTCTGGTTAGATCTCCTAATGGTAATTTTCCATTTTGTCTCCTATCATCCAGTCTCTTTTGGTGAAACCTTCTATCATCATCCAGTTCAACCTCCTATCATCATCCAGTGACTCCGGTCTTCAGCTCAGGACTTGGATAAAGACCGGGACCTTTTTTGGATCGCCCGTGCAGGTTTGAAAGCTCCGCCACTTGGCACCTCTGAGGGTTGACGACCTGCGTGTGTCCCCAAGCGTTCACACACTATAGGCCTGTTGTTTCAAAGACTTGATGTATACATTAAGTCTATCATTGCACACGCAAATTCAGACACCAACCCTTGGATGCCCTGGTAAAAAGAAATCTGAGTGTTTCCGGAGGTGCTCATCACCTCCAAGCCACCCCGAACTGATCTGGCGCTGCCACAAGGCTTCCGGCACCATGGAAACCCTGCGAGTCTGAAGATGGTGAGATTTTCTACTTCAACTTCGAAACAGGTGCAGCTGATGGGACACCTACTGCTCTAAGCAGTTGTGTTGCATTAATTGCCATTTTGGTGTAGCTGCTTGGGTCTTTCAGACCGCCATCTTAGCGGTTGGAAACTGACCAAGTCAAAGGGATTGGGAAATCCTGCGCCGAAGAAAACATGGCTGGAAATAGTGCCTCTCCAACTGCAAAGCCGCCGCCATGGCCAGGTGAAAGTGTTTGGGACCATCCTTGCGATGAACACTACCGAAAAGTCTACGAGAAGTACAAGGCGCAGCACTTTGCTGAAGGGTTGATATTTGGAGGTATAGCAGTCGCTTAGGATGTGGCTGTTGCATGCTGTCAATTGGATGTGGCTGTGGTGTTGCCCTAGCCCAGACCAGGCGAAGAAAGAAGCAGACAAACCTTCCGGGAATGATGACAAAAAGTATCTGGGTGGCAGTTTGTTGACCATGAACGGAAGGGCTTTCATACAGGCCCTTCGATGTTGGGGGTATCCAAAATATCTATTCTGTGATCATTGTGGGCAAGCGTAAGTTTACTTGGTGTTTTGTTGGGTTTGGGCTTGGGCCATCAATGATGAGGGCCCAAAATTCGGAGCCTGTGTTCGCACTTGTCCATTCCCATGTAATGTCCTTGACCTGATTGCCAATGCAGAAATGCAGCAAGATGCAGCAGGTGCTGTTAACCAGGGAGGGGATCCTGTGCTCAGCTCATTGACTTAGAGGGGAATGCATCACTGGCATCATTGGGCGTTGGTCAGCGTGAGCCTTCTGAAGTAGGCACATAGTGCACCAAGTAATCCGGGGCAGATTGATATCAGAGTGCGTCAGGAAAGACAAGAAGGACAAGAAAGAAAAGAAACTTGGCCCGCACTAACCGAAGGACATACCAGTCATCATGGTTGGTTTTGCCCTTCCATATCAAGGGCCATTTGATTGAAGGTGACTCATCATTTCAGCATGCTTTGCCTCCACAGCACCATCAGCCATGCCGTTCCAGCATGCCTGCCGAGGAAGGAGAAGGATAAAGCACGGAGAAACAGCATGAGCGCGAGCGATCCATTGGGTTTCAGTCACCCGGCTGAAGGTTTCAAGAGACATGCCAACCCCAGCGCCCATAGTTCATCATGACTGTCATCATTATCACCACCAACGAACCTCACTGTGACCCTCCGCTCATGCGTTCAGCACTGCCCTTGGGCACGGCGACGTGACCTCCTTGGTGCGCTCGCCTTGGTGCGCTCGCCAGGTGGCGACTTCGATGTGCCCAAGATGGATCTCCCGAAGCCGGGCGAGTCGCTCTTCGGAAAGCCCAGCAAGAACAAGCGCCTCGCCGGGCGGTGGAAGACCCGGAAGCAGCACGGGAATGGCTCTGTTGCAGGTGGCATCAGGTGGCGGATGAAGACAGTCATGTTATGTCAGGTTACATGTTTTTTGATGTTACATGTTTCTTTTTGCGACCTTAATTCATATATAATGATTCTGGGATGAAGTGCAACTTGTTGCTGATGAAGTATTTTGCTGTCACTTGTTCATGCTTACTGATGCTACAGTCATGGGTCAGTCAGTCAGTTTAGCCAATGGGGAATGGTTCTTAGCCAAGTCGTGCTGAATCACTCCTCAAATAGGTTTGAATGGTCAGTGGTCGATTCATGTACCATCAGCTTGTCAACCCACCTGGGTTTGAAGGCGTTGCCCATGGAACCCCAACTTCACGAACTGCTTACAGATAGATCAATTTACAGTATATAGACAGGTATATGTGTGAATCAATGACCTTTTCCATCATTGTTTATCAATGCATTGATTTGTCTATCTGATATCATTGCAACTGTCTATGTATCTATGTATCCAATACCTGCCAGCCTCTCATCCTCTCTCTGTGCCTGTGGCATTTGGGGTAGCCCTTGGTAGCCCTGATCAGAGGACACAGCACAATCAAATCATTTGTGATATGCTGCTGGCTTGATGTTTGGACATGTGCTAACAATATAATTTTGTCAAATTCAGTCTTTAGCCATTCTCATTTATGTTAGCATCCCCCAGCTGCATTGCTGGTTCTTAATACCGAGCGAGAGAGAGAGAGAGAGAGAGGGAGAGAGAGAGAGAGAAAAAAAAAGAGAGAGAGAGAGAGAAAGAGAGAGAGAGAGAGAGAGAGAGAAAGAGAGAGAGAAAGAGAGAGAGAGAGAGAGAAAGAGAGAGAGAAAGAGAGAGAGAGAGAGAGAGAGAAAGAGAGAAAGAGAGAGAGAGAGAGAGGGGAGGGGAATCAGCAGTTGACTGGATGAGCCACAGGATGGCAACCAAGCTAAGTCTGCTTCGGCCACCCTGCTCCCAATGAACTGAGGCTAGTTTTTGAGTGCAAACCGAAGGCCAGGAGTTCTGCCAGACATTGGTCTGGTCATGCTTCGTCTATCAGACATGGCCAGATGAATTTCTGCTACTCACAAAGTGTGCATGTCACAATTCTGCCATTGAAGTGCCTCTGTCTGATTTGCAACTTTCTAGGTAGCTCACTATTTGGCAAAGTTGTTTGCCCATATGTTCGCGCATGTTTGTCCATCCCGTGTGGTGTGTTTGCCACTCCTGCTGGCATCCAGTAGCAGAGTGTGGTGGCTCAAACAGCCTTTTTACCAGGCAAAGGCCGAACCAGCGCCTGCTCCTTCTACCGTGGCTTGGCTCACTTTGGGAGTGGTGGAAGCAACGACCTTTGAGGAGATTTGACTACCACGGCTTAGTACTAGGGGTCAATAGTTGATAGTAGTGGCTACTAATGTGAAGAGTAATGCATAGTAAGCAGTTGTGAGAATAGCGTCAGACAAAGGTGTCAGACTGATGAAAATCTTCAATTGGATTTTTGCTTGCTGATTATCCATCTGTGACGCCTAACTCATCGTAGTGCCCACGTTTTTCTGCTCTTAGTCAACAACACGTTGATCAACATGAACTCTGCTTATTTTCCAGCATTAGGGCAAACCCCTGGACGCCCCGGCAAAAATTATCCATGTGCCACTACGGTTGTGCTTGTTTGGGTAGTTGTCGGTAATTGATGGTAATTCAATCTCGACGTGCCTCATCGGTGCAATCTTGACAGAACCTGGTGTATTTTGGTCAGGACGTGCGCTATGTCACATCAGGGACTTTCCTGTAGCAAGCTCACATAACTATGCATGAGCGAGAAATTTGGCCACAAACCAACATCTTTGCGATCTCAATGAAGATTTTGTGATAGTTGCTGAAGGTGAAAAAGATTGAAAAAACATGTTTGTTACCTTCAGCTAAGCCAACTAGTTGATCTTGTTGCGCCGAGGCATCGAAAGGAAGTGCCTTTGAGGTTCAGAAGGAAAAACTGGAGGCTTATGCGGGCTGATTGGCCCTGCCTGGCCCGCGCTTGATGCCTTCACAATCCCAAGCAACCAGATCCAACCGGTAGCAAACTACCAGATTTTGTTTGGTTGGTATTACTTCAACCAACCACCCAACCAGCACCTCTTGGTTGGTGTTTGGTTGCTGCCCCCTGTCATTTTCAATCGCCAACGGTCTTGCACGATTTGACCACGTTGTTAACCGTGCCAACGATTTCTCAGCGTTCGCCCACCATTGCATTGGAACTCTGCGGTGGTTGGTTCAACGGTAGGTGGACCAGCAAGAGAAGTTGCAGAAGTTGGAGAGGGAGCACCAGGCACAACGGTGTCTTGCGGCCAGGGATGGTCCAATGGACATTGTTTTATGTAGTTGAGATGCGCATGTTCCTTTCTGGTGCACAAGGTCCCGGTGCTTCTGTTTCCTGGGAAACTGTTGTGGTTTTGCCTGGGAAACAGTTGTGGTTTTGCCACTTTCATTTGACACCATTTGGCAGCTCGTTGGTCCAGGTCTCAAATCACTTGAGGAATCTCCTAGAAACGGTCGATGGAAAAATCCCCAGGACCCGCCCCCATTTAGAGGTTCAAGAAGATTTTGAAATGAACCAACCCAGGGAGAACCTTTATTAGTTGACCTAGCTGACCATAGGTGACCATCATTAATCACCACAATTCACCACAATTCATCACAAGTCACCACAATTCACCCAAATTCACCAAAATTCACCACAATTCATCACCCATAAGTGTCGTCAGGGCCCACGATGAAACAGCATCCATCAGCTGTGTCTCTCAGGAGAAGTTGCTTCAGCTCCAAGCAGACTTCGAGATGCGCCGAGAAGAAAAGACGCAGCAGCTGCGCCAGGAGTTGGAAAGGCACAGCTGGGGGCTGCCAGGACACCGTTGATCAGACGAAGCATGGACGTCCAGGGAGAACTGGTAGGAATCCATCGGAGATCATCGGAGATTTTCATGGACCATTTATATATGGTCTTATGTGGTCTTCATATGTAGTTATCCATTTTTGGATTCATTTCTGATTTCAGGATACTAGCGATGATAGCTGGCCAGGAAAAGTCGAGTGGAAGCCGAACGGCAGGCCACGTGAACCTTGGGGCTAAACCTTGGGAATGGGACGGTTTGGAGATATCATGTGGCATCCATGTGTGTAAGGGATGCGCCACACTTTCTCGTAAGTGTGGGGAGTGCAAACTCGTGAGCAAAGAAATGCAAAGAATAGTTTTGAAGACAAAACATGATGAGTCAGTCTACACACATGTTAAATACATTACAACGAGAGTTGGTTGGTAACCCTCAGCGAAGCGGCACACGAAGTCAGCAACGCACGAACATGTTTTCACAGAGGCGTAGCCGTGGTAGCTAAGTCCCACCCTAGAGGTGGCAATGGCAGCAGAAAGGCGAAGTGATTCGTGGTACACTTCTCATCGATTTGTGCGTGTCATCCTGTGATGATTCTTTACATGTTTCTGGATGGAAACTGACACATTATATAGAATATCTCACTTCTCCTCAGGGTTCACCACACAGTTCTATCATTCTACCACAACAGATCAAAGCTTCCCTAGCAAAAATGAGCATTTGGTGAGCATACGGGTACCCTCGGTGAGACACCCGATCAGCAGCCAGTTTACTACGGCCCAGTCGGCCAGGTGGACGAAAAGATGAAGATGCTAAGGGAGCAGATGGAATACGACAAGCGCCTCCTGCTGCAACCAGAATTAACTGTCTCCTTTGGTAAGGGACAGCACATGAAGATACATGAAGTCTAGAGGAAATTTGAAGGTAGCTTGTACGTTTTGTTCTTGGATGTGTTCTTGATGTTGGGTCAAGTGATTTCTTTTCTCCGGGTTGCTGCGATGGGGAGCGCATGGATGCCATAAACTTGCCTTTTTGCCTATGGATCCCACGTACAAGATTGTATGATCTGGCTGCCATGAAAGCATGATCAGAGCGTGATGTGAATTTTGCTAGTTACTACTCTTGCAGCATACATCGCTACATGTGACTCTTTCTCAAAATTATCTAATTCATCCTCTCACGGTCATGTCATGTGCTTCTGTCGGGCACGACCATTCACAATGCATGTTGACCAGGCCCAAGTTTCCCCTCCCACGGTTTTTTTCCCGTGAAACGATGGATCCCAAGCGGGTTAGGATGGCTTGAAGCCGAGCTTCTCACTGTGAGTTCGCATACAGGAACCAGCTTTTCAATCCGCATGCATACGCAAATCGCATGTGTGCATGCGTGCATAGGGGCACAATGCTCTTTAGATATTGTATGCACATGTCACATGTGTGATTATGTATGTGCATAATTACATGGGAAACATTTTTGAACGTTTGATTACGTTTGTCTATACAAACTATACTCGTGACTCTTTGGTGATGTTACGAATAGGACTAGTCAATGATGTCATATCTGTATGTTTTATTTTTTGATTTGCCAGCAGAACTTGGGTGTTTGGGCCTCATTGCTGGTATTCTTCCAGGATTTCCCCTAATGTTGAACCGCCTGACCTCAATCATTTCCAACCATCTGCAACTGTGACTAACTCCATGGAAGTTGCAGGTCGCTTTGTCCCAGTAAAGCTGCACCCTGCGAGGCGCCTCCGCTTGGAGAACGACGTGGAGGAAAAGTTGCGTCCATCGCAGGCAGCCATCGAACGAGAAGCCCGCGCTCGGGTGCAGAGGGAGGCGGGACTCGGGACATGGCCAGGGAGAGCCCTAAAGGCAATGGGCGGAAGATGTTGGCAACGAAGTATGGTAATGTATGCTGAAGTGGTTATACCTTCAAGATCCTCCAAACTTTATGGGTCGAACCTCCAAGATCCGGCAATCGTATTTTCGTCGGTTCTTCTCACGTAAGATGACTTGTAAGTATGGCGATTTGAGAGCGAAATTCATGGACCACCTGGGGCTGCACGGTGGTTGACGGCTGTGCCATGTTTCGTCTCACCCCATGTGTCGTGATCTCAGGGTGCTATGGGCAACCCCCATCCAGCGGCCCTTGGGCCGGCCCCTCAAGGCAGACGAGAAGGCGAAGGCTTCCCAACCAGAACTGGAGCGCGCCGCGAAGGCAAGGCCAATGATTCGCTGCAGATGATCCATGATTGTCATATAAATTGTCATGTTTTGTCATCAATTGATCCTGTCATTCATCCGATTCATCATTTTTATTTGATTCCAATGCTGATTGATTATTAATAATCTATGATTCTGATTGGTTATGACCATTATCAGCATGACCAAGCGGTACAAACCAATTGCTAACTGCTCATTAGCCATTACCAATCCCTTGCCATTGAGAATGCACTTCTGAAGCACTATCAACCGTTTGGCCCACTGGATGAGGAGAAGGTGGAACAGGAAGTTGCTGCCAAGGCGTGACCTCCGTTGCCCGGCCAACCTGTCGCTGTTGATCCAAGTGGTTGCCCCATGGGGGGCCTTCGGGGGAGCTGGTTTCACTAGGTGCCGTTTGCCATGTGTTGGTTGGCCGTTGGGCACAAGATACGTTGTATTATATGTTGTGCTCATACTTTGGACTTTGGACTGGTGAATCATTAGCCGGTTTTTTGGTCACCAATCTGTGCACTTGTGGCCATCATTCATAGTCACCATCCGTCATGACCACCAAAACATCGGTGCACCCGAGGACAGTAACGGTGTGAGCACTCAAGACCTGCCAGGGAGTTCGCATCGACTCAATTCTTCGATCAACATGGATCAATCATGATCCATCAACGTATGTCACCCGCCATGTTTGAACAAGATCATCCAGTCATGGACTACTTTTAATCCTTGGCTCACCAGCCATTTCAGCATCTTATGATTGATCGAATATGCCAAGGTGCATCATCGGACCCAGATGAGTCCACCAGTTGGGTCATTGACCAACTCCCAATGACCAGCCCAGTGGGCAGGAAGAAGAGCTGCGTGCCACCATGCTGCAACAGGCAGAGGAAAGAGCCAGGAGAGGGCCGACTGGAAGCATGTCATGGTGAGATATTGATGGATGTCATGCATCCATAGGTAGAAGATGGTAGAAGAATGGTATCCAGCATAGGGATAAGGATATAATGATTGATCAATTTAATAAGATTATAGATTAATGGTTAGTCACGAAAACTAGCGTCAGCATGCGTCAGCTAGCTGAAGTTGCTCTTGCTTTAGCAAGTTATTGGGACTGGACCTCCGAAAGTCACAAGTAATTGAATAATTCAATTATTGCCCCCCACCCCTCTCGCTAGGCTCAATCCCCCCAGGGTCGTTTTCGTTGCACTACAGTTTCCACTTGTTCTGAAAACAAAAATTAATGCATGCTTGTCCTTGTCCGTTCTTCCAGTCAGGTCAGTTGCCATGCCAACTTTCGTCACCTACCCCTGGCCTCAAGTAATTGGTTAAGTATAATCTTAATGATTAATGATGGCTGATGGTGAAATCATGGTCGGTTTATTGGGGTTCGTCATGTTGTTCAACTATGGTGAATTAGTTGGGCAATTAATGATGGTGAATCAGTTGATGAATGATGGTGAATCCTGGCTCATGAAGTTGCTTAGCCATGGTTGATCGAAGTTAGTAGCGCTTTACAGTAAATCTTCCAAGTGATAAGCTGAATGATCAATTATTGGGGTGGAAGTACCGCAATCTCAGAGATCAAGCCGTGGACATGGGTGGGCATCCACGTTTTCATGGTCACCATCCTCAGGGACACCAGGACACACCAAATGGTAGATGTAGTCGTTTTACCACTGAGATCCAGGGGATAGGGCATCACTCGGCATCACCGTAGAACTTTTGGGCACTCGATTGTTTGAGAAGATTTGGTCTTGTTGTCCCGTTGCACTTCGGGTCAAGCCCGGTGCAACCACCAACCATGATGGTGCAACCGGGTGACCATTTTGGGGCACCCATAGACGGTCATTTTTGATGTAGGAGCGAGCTACCAGCCTTGGAGCAAAGGGCCAAAGAAGCCCTGGAGAAGCAGGCTTGCCAGCAGGGTCAGGATGAGTGGAGCAGACCACATGTGCCAATCTCAAGTCTGGTATACTGACCCTGGGGAAGTCGGAAGTCATTGTATGTCAATTCATTGCGAAGAAGATCGACATTATGATGTGCTAAATGTTTGTGGGTGGCCTGGTAGGCAAGAGTTTGACCATGTTTCCACGAGGTGCCTCAGTAGGCAAAGATTTCTCACGTGA
Source organism: Symbiodinium kawagutii (assembly GCA_009767595.1). Lineage (NCBI taxonomy): Eukaryota > Dinophyceae > Suessiales > Symbiodiniaceae > Symbiodinium > Symbiodinium kawagutii. Next base: position 102,293 of record VSDK01019820.1, on the reverse strand, counting down.
TTGGTACTTTGAACCATGGTTTCCGAACGATTGTGCCACAGGCTCTGTGGCATCCCGTGCACTTGTCCTTTTTTATTGTCTAGGGTGTTGTCCCCTTCTAAGAAGGGTTTTCGCTAATCATTGAGACCAATTGACCAAGAACATCTGGAGATTGAACGTGGTATTTTCTATCCAGTTCAGGATGGTCTTATATTTCGATGGAACCCTAATCATGGCACAGCTGCCGAAACCTTCACCAGAAGCATGACGGGGTGGACACATGCTAGTTGTAAAGAATGCAGCTGGGTGACGCATGACCCATGAATGAGAAGGGATATATGGTCAAGTCAAAAATATGTCCAGGGTGTGGATAACTATTGACAGGATGGACTGCATAGCAACTTATAGCTATTGGATACAGTAACTTTGTTGTCTATTTCCATCGCCCAGAACGACACCAGTAGATCTATAGCTGATAAATAGATATGCGGCCCGGGGTGAGCAAGTGACATGAAACAAGACCGTTTCCCCAGGTCCCAGGTTGGAAAAAACAAGAAGCAACATGATGAATATGTAAATGATGTAAAGCTTGAAGGTTGGGGTCGTCTTCCACCATTTCTATACCAGTCAGTATTGCCATTATAGCCATGTTATTAGCCAATTTCAGTCATGATCAGCGATTATTATTGACCATTGATGGCCACTAAACAATGGTTGACCATGGTGAACCATTGCCTTACCAAACTGACCGCTAACCATATCAATATCTTGTTTTCGCTAGCCATCACTAATAATCCCAAACCATATGATGAACCACATCAATATCAGGCTTGTTCGCAACCTGAGTGGTTAAAACTCCTAAGCATATGATTGTTAGCCATGTTGAACCATATCCATACCATATCCATACCATACCCATACCATATATCCATACCATACCCACACCCTTGCTTAGTGAAGGAACCAGCACCGCCAAGGGCTCCCGGTGGGGCCAGGCCCACGAGGTTGTTGCTGCACAGTATCCACAGCTGGAAGAGGCCGCCAAGCAACGCTTGGCGCAGGAGGCGGAGGCCGGAGCTGATGGCTCAGTGGTGGCTGGGAGGCCAGGACCCAGGTTGGTTTGCTACTGGTGGTCATGGTTGGTACGGGTTGGTAATGATAAATGATGATGCTTGGCACTGGTACATAGAGGTGTTGGACAGTGGTAGGGTAAATCCTTTGAGAAGCCCTCGCCAGGTCAATCATCGGAATGTGTTGAATAGCAGTTGGTGGTTGGGAATTGGCTGCCGGTGATTGGTATTGGTTTATACCGGAAACAGTCAATGGCATTCAATAATGGTGATTTCAACATTTGGGGATGATGAGGGTTGAGAAAGAGACAACCAGTTGGTATTGTCCATAGCGATGATGCAACCCCATTGGCAATGGCACAGTTGGATGCAAGCAACAATGATAGTGACAGTGAATGCTGTGGGAGAGAATGCTGTCCCAAATTGCAGTAGATCCCAAAAACATCCAAAAATGATTTGCTTTGGGATATGCCTTTTTGATTTTGGATTTCTTCTTATTTCTGTGGCAACTTGTTGGAACCACATAGTCGAAGACAAGATGAGAAGCATGACTCTGGTCCCTTGGCACCAGGATAAGAGGCGCCGGGGGCCCGCAGCGTCCATAGAGCGTGACGTGCGGGACCGGCTCATCAAAGAAGCCGAGGACGCCAGACCGGACCCGCGTGGTCTCCACATGCCTGTTCCAATTGGGGCTGGGTGCTTTTTGTTATCGATTTGTTAGGTTAATGGTCAAGCTTTTGAATTTCCTGTTCATGCCATAGCTAATTTTAAGATACATGTAAGCTTATTATAATGTACTATATTAGATAACAAAAAAAACTGTCATGCGTGCAAATATCATCTCTGTCTTGTCTTTTGCCCAATGACTAAGTGCCAAATCTCCTTGTTGCATATCCAGGCCTTGGCATTTTTGTTGCCAAAAAAAGCTCGCAGCGCCAGGAGCGGCTACGTGCATCTACCGTCGCTTGGCTCAGGGTGCTGGGATCACAGCGGGACCATGGGAGCGTTAGGGCCGAGGTGCCCTTGCGCCAGGGGATCCACCAACCAGGTATGGGGATCACCATCCTCCAGTTCACCCTCCGTCACTTGGTACCTGAGGAAGGATGGGTGAGGGTTGAGAAGCAAAAGCCAATGATCATCAACTACACAAGAGCTTCGAGCATTCAATTTGCGCCATACGTGAAGTGTTACGCGCAACTGGCGGTTTTAAAAATAATGAAGGCTCAAAACAACCCTGGCATTTGGACTGAGGTGATGTATGGTGATGTGAGGTTGACGCCGCGCCACAAAGAAATAGAATAAAAACGAATTAAATAGCGTAGCCCCAACAAGGGCGGTACGTCTCCAGATTATTTGATAGGATTTTGTTTGTTGTTTCTTGTTGCCTGCGAAACAATGCACTAGATTTAACGCGCAACATCAAGCACCCAAGATTTGAACAGTTGGTTCCCCCGCATTAGATCACCAACAGGATTGACTGGATCAGTCATGAATAAGCACCACAAACAAGTATCTGAAGAGTTCACCCCGATACATTTCTGCAGAGAAGCCGCGGCAGGCAGGAGGAAAGAAACTGGGTTGATTGTTTTCTGTTTCAGCTGAGATGTTGCCATACGCCGTCCATAGTTGGAGCATCAGCTGTTCCAAAATTTTGTTGACTTATGATTATGAATGCCTCATCAGTGACCTTCTTCGTGACAGGAGGATCTATCATCACATCTTTGATTCACAGGCGAAGTTTGCTGCGCAACAAGTGGCTTGTTCATTCTTGGCTTATGATTGTTGAAATTATCCATCATCATCAATTGTCACCCTACCATCCTTAACCTTTCAGAAGTAAGCACATCATGACTTTTAACCAGCTGATGAGTGGTACTATCAAGCAGAATGCTGCAATGATGCTGGTTTGGACGGATGTTAATCAATGAGGACTCAGACATATAAGGACTTCTCGATAGTCAGCAGCATCCTTGGTTTTTGGTGATGAAAAGAAGGATTACCAACAGCTATGATAACTTTTATATATAGTTGTTTGAGTTGTCTAAACCTATTCAACTTCAACAACTATTTATCAATATATAGTGCTCGCTGTTCATCCACTGCACTGATCACCATTGACAATCATTATCAAGAACCCCTACTTTCATGATTATTCATCAGCCATTCGAATCAATTGTTCAAGTCAGTTGGCGTTGCCGATATGATTCTTAACAATTATCAACCAACCATCAAACTCCATCACCATAAACGCTTTGATCGCTGTGGATTATTAAAATCCATCACTATAAACACTGTGGTCACTATGAACTATTATTCATTCTATCATCAACCATTGAATTATTCAGATCCATCACTATTCTGATTTTTTTACGGTTAGCAATGATGGTCACTATTGGTTAACACTATGGTTGATGACGACCATTGATGATGGTCACTATTTTTCATCAACCATTGAACCATCCATGGCCATCATCAACGTGCCGTTGCACTGTTGCGGCCGAGGACATTGAGGCCGAAGCTCGTCGCCGCGTGGCGCCCCCCAGCCCTGAGGCTTGGGGGGGTGGGGAAGCTGGGGCGGGGCTTGGCCTTCAGGCTTGGCTTGATGCCTGGGCAGCAGATGATGGCGAATGATCATCATTAGCATTAGTAAGCAGTGCTCACCACTTAGATACCCTTGGTAACCTGGCTCCATGCGGTTATGTGGTTGCTGAGTGTGATGCACCCAAGAATGGCCACGCCCTTGCATTCACGGACGTCATCAACCTTTGTCCCAGTTTGTTGGGTCTATGCTTTGATGGGATATGATCGCCAAACAATCACCTCCAACCAGAATCCTTTCAAGGAAGTGTTTCTAGTACTTGGGGCTCCCAAGGCCCCCAAGGTTTTCAGAACCCAAGAGCCTTGGAGCATGCTCCACAAGCGTTGCCAGGAGGCTGGAAAGGACCTGGTGGAGAAGGTTCCGGCGGAAGATTTCGAGGCCGACGTGCGACAACGCATGGAGCAGGAGCGCCCTTTGACTCGTGTGGTGCTTGGAAGGTCTCCTGATCAGCGTGCCCATGCTCATGAGCTTTGGCCATCACTTGGGATACTATTTGGTCGTTGGTAGGTGATGTAAGGGGATGGTAATGAGCTAAAAGCCCTGTGCTCTTCCAAGTATAGTTTGCTTTATGGTTCGTTCAAAGTTCTCGATGGTCACTCAGCTGGTTAGTAAGAATGATGGTGCCATTCTAAACCGAATCCTCTTCGGAACAACTGTTGCCCACCTCATGGAGAAACCCGTTTGGGTGAACAGACTGATCAAGCTGTTGGGATGAGAACCTCACTGCCGGATGTTGGGTGATGCATGCAATGGTTATAACCAATACTAAGTAACATGAATTACCTTGGATTGACCCACCTGAACCATCATGAGGCCTTCTTGCAAGCTGATTTTAGCCTGTTCTGCCGTTTGACATGGTGAACTAACCAACTGGTGTTAGTCAGTGAGTGGCTTGACTAATTGTCTATGAACTTTGTTCCGGGCCGTTTGATAGCATGAATCGGACCATTTCTGTCTGTGTACTCCTGTGTGCTTTGTGATGGAACATGGTGAAACCATGCAATGCCAAAGGGTGACGCAGTGTCCTTGAAGCCTAAAAGTCTAAATCGCTGAACCCCAATGCCAAGACCCTTCATTCCAAATCAATATTCCTGCATGGCGCCACTGTATGTGTGTTTTTTCAGACGAAGATGTGATCAGTGATCAGGGGCATCATGGTTGGCTTAATTAGATAAACGATAGGGTCGTGCATAACCTTGCAGGAGTCAACGATCCAATCAATGATCCAATCATTCAATGATATACACCATCAGTCAATCACCAATTTTTAGTAAACAACCAACCATTCAATTATATCATCATATATACTCAAACTTGTTCTACTGCATTTGTGGTCCCTTTCAACCCTCTCAACAGGAGATCCGTGACCGATTGCAGGGCGCTGTGGAGGCTGATGTTGAGCCACTTGGGTCAGCATGAGCAGATCAAGGGGGCATCGCAGCATCGCAGATGGTTTTTTTTGGGAATACCCCTAAAGCAGCCAACAATGATCGTTCTTTTTTTGCAGGGTACCACCATTAAGGTTACCACCATTAAGGTTACCGTTAAACAAACCTGCCAATCTTAAGGGTACCGCCATGGTTTGTTGTTCATTGGTTGCCCACCAAGGCGCTCCATGAACGCCACTTGGGAAGCCAAGCGGCGAAGCCTAGAAGAGGACTTCGCCCAAAAGGAGCGACAGCTGAAGGAGGAACAGGCGCGCTCTGCAGGAACAAGTTGCAGAGCTCGGTTTTTTTGGGGGGGGGAATTCGGCATGAATTTTTGCGAAGATCAGTGACGTTACAACAGTGACCGGCAAATTTTAGTGGCATGCTTGGAATCTAAGTAGTTAATCAATCAGAACCTAGTAAAAGATATTTTTTGGGATCATATTGGATCATAGTAAATGTCTCTAAGGCCTCATTTGCATGGATGGTGCTGGTTAGTTGCTGCCGGCCTCCACGCCTGAGCACTGGCCCATGATGGTGTGGTGGCTGGGCCTGGCTATCAACCAAAAGAGGGATGTGAATGGGAGAACTTTGGCACAGCTGACTTCCCCATCATGATCATTTGAATATATTTGAATCAGAACCCCAGAAAGGAAGCCACAAGATTTTCAGGGCTGATGACTCAACCATGATCATTGATATGAATAACGCATGGCCAAAAAACATTAATGCTTAATCAAACATCAATCGTAGATAAAAGTGCCTAAACACTAAATCCTTTGTGCCCTATTCATGGATCTTTTTCAAACAATATAGCGATGAACGGCACCATGGCGAAGCCATAGGTCTTGATGAGCACGTCCCCGCCCCGCCAGGCAAGCCGCCTGAAACAGCTCCAAGCGCCGACAACGCCACCACCACCACCGGCGACAGCGACTGGAGCAGGTGGGCGGGCCGAGGTGTTTATGACTCATGCCTTGATCTAAGAGTTTTTAACCGCAATTCATTAACCATTAGCTTAACCATCAGCCATCACCATCAGCATTGTTTTCGTGGTCATGATTCATAATCGTCATTATTCATTATCATTATCATCGTCACCATTGTCATCAGCATCCACTACGGTTGTGTATTTCGCATCATGGGGTGTGTTTCAGGTAGGTGAAGTCCCCATCACAACTCAGCTTGGAGATCCCACGGTTCAGGTGGCGAGCCTGGTGCTTCACAAGCAGAGTTGGAGGACGCCAGTTGCTGGTTGTATTTCGAGGCATTGCCCGATGATTGCCATTGCTTCCTAGACTTTGAGACTTGTTTTTGAAACTGTGCACCCGCATCAGCTACCCACCATTTGTGAACAGATGGGGCGCCGTTTCAGCTGCTTGGTTAGCCTGCCATTTTTCTATCACCGGAAGTGAAGGGACGGTGAACAACCAGACATGGGTAGATTCTGGTGCACCATGGGGTGCTTTGGCCTTGAGCTGCAGCACTGGGGAGACCTTGGAACCGAGCTCCAGGAGTTGCGCAGAGCTCAACAAGTCACTTGGCATTCCATGCAGCAGCCTGCCCATGGTCGAAGCATTTCTGTGGAGCCCGAACAGCGGCCCTTCAAAAAAAACGGTGGCCTTTTCATACCTGTTCAACTGGTGTACGGCGGTTGCTGGCAGCCTTTCAAAATATTATCGATGTTGTTGGGAGCTGATTTTTTTCACAAAGGGGCAGCCAGGCCCACGGCAGTGTGGCATTTTATTGTCATGTGGGGGGTCGCACTTGTACACCCGAAGCAAAGTCACCATCAATTGACAACGGAGGCCCCCAAATACAGCAATACAGGCAACTACGTCTCACAAAAGTTCAACAATTGCAAAAGAAGGCTCAACCATCTCAACCATATTCAGCTGAAATGTGCTTTGCATTACAACCAAATGCCTACCTCCCCGAGAAGAAGCTAGAACATGGCTTGCTTAAATGAAGGCAAGCAACAATTCCATTTTGCAGAAGCCTGAACATGCCATGGTGCATCCCGTCATATCACTTACATGCTGGAGGACGCTTCCGTCCAAAACTTGCTGGCAATTGGCACGTGCAAACATTCCACAGGATGCCAAGTTCACATCCAGGTCGTTGCTTGGTGGGTCATTTCCCTTAGATGATGAGCACATATGAGCACAATTGACCATAATCGACCTGCACGCAGCACATACAATTACTATTGTTATTTAGCTGTTCGACCTACCCACCATCACCAACATCATCAGCAGCAGCAGAACGCATTGTCAAATCGCCATTGTTCACCGATTATACTCATGAGAAATCAACCAATAATCCTCACCATGACCAACCACAGTGTCACATAACCAGTACTTACTGGTTGACCGCGCGAACAAAGCCGATGAGAAGCTCCGGCAACTCTCCATCATTGATCGCGGGGGCTCCATGGTACCAGGCAGCTCAGCAAGAAGTCGAGGAGCTGAAAGCCAAGGTTGGTCCCAGATCAGCTGCGATAGATATCGCTAGATCAACCGCCACGAGCCGATGAGAAAAAAAACAACAAAGTTTATGGTTGATAACTAGCAAAACCAGGGGATACCAACCAATAGTGGGCCATCATCCAATGGCTAGAGGCCATTTTATGTCTACAAATGTTGTACCCCCAACAATCCCGAAATGATCACTATTCATCAAAAGTGTAAACAAACAAGTATAGCTATTGGTACACCATTTCCGGACAAACCCATGTCTATGGCTAGCAATGGCATTGCGATGTTCGCAGGTTCAGCAGATCACCAGCGAAAAGAAGGAACTCGAAGACCAACTCCAGGCGCTTTGGCGGAGTGTTGTTGAGAGACAATTCCTGCAGCATGTGGATGCAGGAGGACATGGCATATGCATTTCTGCAGCACATATTTGCACGTGTTTTTTCCACTGCGTATATTTTGTACATGTGTGCCTATGTTCTTGAAGAATCTGCTCAACGCGGAGATTTTCCGGCATACGTGTACAAGTGTAAGTAAGAACATGTACGAACCAAGGTTTGCACCAATTGAATTTGCGACTCAAGGGTACATAAAAAGGGTACATGGTCGTATTTTATGGCCTTTTTTGTTTTCACGTTTCTCTCACGGAGAGACTTGGAGTGATGGCGCTGGAGAGAGAGAGAGAGAGAGAGAGAGATGTCGGAGAGATGTCGTATTTTCTGCCTGAGCTGATCATGAACAGCATTCTGGAGGGATTCGAAGGTGATTACATAGCAGGGTTCAGGCACAACAAGACAAGGAGCCCCACATGATTCACATGGACCACCGAACATGGCTCATAGAGATAAATGTGCACAGAAATCAAATAGCACACCAGAAAGAAAGACCATCATTTACAAGGAAACAGCAGCAACGGTGAAAACAAACACAAGAACGGCGCAGCAACAAGATCCAACGAGACAAACAGACGATCAGGACTACCACCATCAATCTACCATGCGTTTGTACTTGTTTTCAGCTCCGGTACATTCTTTCATCAATATGCTGCTGTTGAACGGAGCCAGGAAGTCAAAGCGGCATCAATCCGAGCTGGAGGTGGAAATCAAGAGCCCCTTGCCTTGCAGAGTGGTGGGCAGCCAAACACATTGGTGGAGCCCACGCCAGGAAGAGGACCAGAGTTATTGAACACCTGAGATTGTGGAATCGATGGAATCGTTGTTTTGCATGGGAGAGGGCCAGACTTATTGATGTAGCTCTATTGTTGGCGGATATTTTCCCGAAGCTCATTGGCAGCATTCAATGCCGGCATGCAAATCAGAACAAAGGGGATAGGATGACCTCAAATATTGGTTGCTTCGATTCCTCCTGCTCCCTCAAGACATCCCAAAACCAAAGGACTCCTCGTTGGGCTTGAGATGGCTCTGGCTTGTAAACTCTATGGCAGTCACCTCTCTCACCCTCTCTAATTTGCAGTGTGAACCGTGGCATGCGAAGTCTTTGTATTTGGCTATTCTGAACTTTGTGGAAACTTGGCAGTTGCACGGGAATGTGGGACATCCGTCACACGGGGTACTCTCAAGACTGGCTACCCCCTGCCCAAGAAAACTTCACCCCACTTGTTGATTAATTATTATTGGATGCCACCCCACTTGTCGATTATTGGATGCCCAACTGTTGATGATTTGTTGGCTTCAAGTGAGAAACAAAAGCAACCTTTTGCTGGCGTCATTATCATGACTAGCAGTTACAGCGGTTTTTGTTTTGGGTTGTATTAATGGATGTTTTTTCTCATCCTTCTTGCAAAAAAAGCATGTTCCTCTTTTGTTTGTGGGTTGGTTTCTTCAGAATGGTGTTTTGTCGTGAATTGCTTTCCTCAGTATGGCTAATAGGTTCCAATAGGTGCACAACTATTCATACTTGCTCGAAGGTATAAATTCATTGCTGTTGCATCCATTATCGTTGGTTGCTTAGATGCCGTTGGATTTGTGGCCTTTGGACTATTGTTGGGCCTGATGCTTGTTAACACTGCGTATGACTCTTGGTGGACAACCAGTTGATCAAGATACTTCGACCTGATCACGTTTCAGAACTGATATGAATTCGACTAAACAATATGATTTAATCAGAGTTTACCGAACTGATTTGTGGAGTATCACTTGGTGAATTCAGTATAATTACTAACAGTATCACCAAGTACCTAGCAGAGATTACCATATGTCAGTCACTTGGTATCTCTCCAGATGTACGCATCACTGACTGCTACGCTGCCTTGCTACGCCCAGCGCGGCTCAACGGATTTGCCAAGGCTCCGCTCGGAGCTACGGAAGTTGGAGACGCTGCTGGCGGAGAAGGACGCAGAGCACAAGGCGCGCGGCCGCGGCAGCCGCGGCATGGGATCGATCTCCAGGGCGTAGTAGGGATCGATCTGTGTCAGGATTGTAGGGATCAGTTTGTCATGGATCTCTGTCAGGATTGTAAGTCATGACCCTGGACAATTGTAGGGACCCTTGAGTTGTCAACCATCTGGAGATTGTAGGGTTATGATTCTTTGTTCGTAGGTTGGGCACTGTATGATGATGATTGTCACCGCTTGACAATTACAAAGGCGGTCATGGCAAGATTGGCAGTTCTTAATGTGTAAAGAATAGGTTTGCACCGGGAATTTACTCATCTTTGAATGGGAGGGTGGCCCAAAACCTCGTGAAAGCTGCTGCGCTTAGCCGCTTATTCATGATGCGTGCCCAGTAGCTGGTCATAAGTTTTGGTCATCGAAGCCAGTTCGCACCACATGTGAGATGGATATCACATGATAACCATGATAACAAAATACAACTAACATAATGCTTGCATGAATGTGTGCATATGTACAAGTATGTAAGCAGCAGCTATGTTGAACCATTGGTCAAACAAAAATCCAACACTGATGGTTGGTGCCGCACCACCTGAGGTGTGCTGGCATGGCTTCACAGGAAAACCGATGGAAATCCACCATCTTTGGCCACACCAGTTTCCTATCCTCGTGCTTCCGAGCAATGGGTCAAACCAATAAGAACAGTGACTAAGGTAACCATCAACCGGAAAAGCCGATTCATAAACTTCTTGGATCACAATATTATAGTTGTTTGGAGTACATGGTTTGTGGACTTTATGAACGCCTGGGGTGAGGACTGGTTGGAAGGCGGCCATGGCTGGCGATATTCTAACTTGGAACATCCCTCAACCGAAAACCACACCAGGGAGCTACAAACAACCCTCCATGGGCCCCCCCTTTTTGCTGGATATTTTCAGTGGCAGCCAGCAACCTACATATGACCTCCCACTAAACACTTTCGAAAACTCCCAAACAAATTGCAGATTTGGCTCGAGGAGTTGAAGTTGTCCTTCTCAAGATGCATCAAGATGCCATCGATGCAATCGCTGGAAAGTTCAGAAATTCGCTTGGGAACTTACTTTGTAAAGCCTGGCCTGGAACGCCTGAAGGTCGTTCGGGACTTCTTGAGCCTTCCAGCCGATGATTACCAGCACGATGCATTCTTCGGCTCTCCTGATGAAGCCTTCAAGGAAGGCGAAGATGTCGTCATCAGCTTCCCAGGAATCAATGCTGAAGCATGGACAGCCATGGTGAGCAAAGGGTTTGCCACGACCTGCGTGATGCTTCCAAAAGGAACATCAGGGTATGGAGAGCACCCCACCTGGTCTGATGGAAAGTGCTATTGCTACCACCTCTATGACGGCGTGAAACCGTGGGGGTGCCGATGGTTTGAGAGGTGGCTGCAGAAACTCCAAGTGGCTTGCGACAGAGCATGCAAACTGATCGTCGTGACCAAGGGAGACTTTTCCCTTGGCAGGTCACAAAAGGGAGAATTGGCTTGGGTGGCAAAGGAGCGCATTCCGGTTCGACTGATGTCGATCGACGAGTTTGCTGTCGAGTTTTTTGGCAGGGCAAATGGCTTTACACACATGGGCCGCAAGATCTTAGAAAAGAATGCCAGCGATAAGATTGATTTTCGTGGCTCTAGTTTTTTCCAAAGATCCCAGCTTGCAATTGTTAGCTACCCAGGTGCCCATGGATACGGTTGGAACCAGCTGACGCAGGGTTCCACTCTTGGGAAAAACAACATTGTCACAAGTTGCATCTTCTTGCCAACCGAGAGTTCTCCTGGCTATGGCCAGCATTCTGACAGGGACTTCGGTAGGACCGGCAGCTATGATGATGATTTCTTCCACCGCGACGGCTGCCACTGCGACTACTTGTATCCATTTCCCAAGTATCGCACCCGGCCAAAATTTGGTTGCGCTTGGTATGAGATGTGGACCAATAAGACAGTTGAAGCTCATGATCGTGGCTGTCACCTCATTGTGGTGACTAAGCAGGATGGTACGCTTGGCAATTCTCAAGAAGGCGAGGTGGCCTTCCTGAAAAGCCAGAACATGCCATACCTCAAGATCAGCATCTCAGAGTTTGCCTTGATGCTGCTCCTTTGAGAGGTGGCCTGCAATGCCCGGCTCCTTATCTATCTCCAAGCATTTGATGAACGTGGCTGAATCAACCCAGCCATCATTGCTTTGCGTTCCAGCAAGGTGTTTTAAGATGTTCAAAGTTAATGCCACATCCCACTGGATTGACACTCCTAGAAAGGAGGAGTCTGAACATGCTGAAAAACACGAATCCGAAGAGTGATGTTGGCACGTGGTCAATTATGGGGCGCTAGCATGCTGTCCAACCTTCTCACATCAGCATCCTTCATGATGGTGGGGGTACTTGCTCAATGCAACGTGCTTTTTTGCTTTGGGACATTCAGAAGTCTACTGCACATTGGGAACCCGAGTCAACCGTCATTATCATTACTGACTATCATTAAGTATGTGAGACCATTGGCATTAATGCCGATCATGCAAGCATGCCATGAGTATTGTGGTGAATAGTTATTATTCAGCTATTGTTGATAATGAATGCCCATTATTTGGATGCTGAGGCCGACAGATTCTCCCATGTCGTGGCTGTTCGTCCCTCAGGTGAAAATGGACACCTTGACGGAGAGTTGCAAGGCGTCGGTGTTTGCATGGTGGTGACCGGGCCTTCTGGCGGTGAAACAGGCAACGAGAAAAGGGATATTGCCCCCCCCCCAAATGGAGGGTTTATGAGTACTATTGTTATTTGTTACTATTTGTTATCATTATAGAAGACCAGAAGTGATTAACAAACTGGATGATATGTGGGTACCCTATTTTGAGAAACCACCATATACCGACCATTTATATACAATCACCTGGGTCTCACATGATACTGGCTATTTGGTACTGGCCAGATTCCAAAGATGATGGTCAGTGATGGTCAACAATCTCTCACCTCATAAGTGGACCCCTTAGCCCTGTAAGGTGCTGGGGTTGGCCCCAGAGGTCCGGATGATGAGATCCCCAGGAGCTGCAAAGTGACAAGCAAAAGTTAGAGGCAGAACTCGAAGCTCGAGCGAAGGTGAGCCGCGCATGGTGAAGTGATGGCAGTGTTCGAAAAGGCCTTGGGTCATCCAACATGGCGTTTGAAAGTCGCCATTCCCAAATTGGTAAGGAACCTACTTGCATGGTGGAATATCCATTATTAAGATTAGCAGACGGTACACCAAAAAAGGGAGATGACTCGCTTTTTTCCTAAACTTCTGATGGACCAGGGTTCTTGGTGGATTAGATATTCTGAATATGTTTCATAGGTGAATGTCCACCCGGAAGGTAATGTTTTCCCTTATCTTGCAGCCGCGTCTTGACGGCAGGAACTTCCACAAGTGCAGTGTCTCAAGTTCTTTGATCTTCAAATCGAAGCCCGCAAATGTAGATTGTCAATTCTGGATTCGTCATGTAGCTTAGCTTGTGTTTATGTTTTTCGTGGGCAGTGCTTTTGATGAATTGAGCACACAGAAAATAGAACAGATTGACCCAGAGACCCAGAGAGGTGCGTTTTCATGCATGTTATTTGCTTGGGAAACCTCTTAAACAGCCTCTCTAGTGTTGCTACTGGGGCATTTCCAGGCCTCCCACGGTACCGATGATCATGAATTCCAACGTTGCGCAAATGCCAGGGCTTAGGCCCTGAATGCAGAAACCAGTTCGACAAACATGCTGTAGATATGGCGGGTATATAGCAGGTACATCTATGATGTGTTGACACCCGTCATATAACATGTACATCATGTACCAATGTATAACATGATGTGGATCTGTTTAACCTCCTGCAATGGGTACCTTATAAGCAGGTCATGGATGAAAATCATCAACATGTAATCAGCGAACCCTGGATCTTCAGGCCTCCCCTGTGGCTGTTGCTACACCGCAAAACGCTGGAGATGCTGCGGAGCAGCTTGCAGCAAGTGGAGCTGAACATACCTAAACTATGCCGTTATGGGAGGTTGGTTTACCAGCAACCGTAGCATTAGGGATCGAGCAAGATGACTTAATGGCATTTGGATGATGGAGTGATAGCCAGAATAGGTTGACTTACAACCAGCAATCAGGGCGTGGCACAACTGTGGGATAGGAAGGGCCATTTCTGGAACTTCTTTGCCTCTTTGTATTCCGGCTTTTCTTCTTCTTTTTAGCTGTGAGATGTTTTCAGGATTGCAAGACGATGCTTGCAAGTTCGGAGCAACCACCACAAACACGACAACGACGACGACCACCACAAACATCAATAGCTTCATTACCAAAAACAACAATAACAGCGACATTAGCAGCATCAACAACAGTAAGACTTGTTTGCTGCGCGTGCTTTCTGGGGAGGCGCTAGCCCTCCCACCAGACCCCTCCCAAACAATAGGACGAAACAACGAAGCACCAATCGCAACAGCACCCGCAATTAAAAGAACAGAAACACCGACACAAACAACGACGAAGGGCCGTTCTTGTGACCATCGCAGGGAATTTCCTCCTGTGAATACCTGGAAAATCCCAGTTCCAAGATGTTTCAAAGTAACGCCTTGGGAGCAGGTCCAATACGCAAACAAAAACATATTCAAAAAAAAGAGATGTTTCGCCTGTCATGCTGCAAAAACCATGCGAAATGAGAGGTGTCACCTCCAGAGAGTATCATGTCCAAACCAGCTAGTCAGCACCAGAGATGATGAACCGATAAGTGCCTGGTTTTGAACATACTGCGGTTCACCGATGGCCAAGTGGATGCATTTCATGCAATAGGTTCTTGGCCCCAAGTGAACCCAACCATCCAGCTGCTGACACCTTCATGCCGAGGCTCCAGCAGTTGAAGGCCCGTAGCGCGGCGACGGAAGCGGAGCTTCAGCGGCTCAAAGAGAGCTTGGCCAAGGCCGAAGGCAAATCCAAGGCGAGCGGGGTAGCGGGGCGTAGCGGTGCAGGAATCATTGTGAATCCAACGTTGAATACTCCCAGGCACTGGCAGGAAACGAACAAGAGACCAGCAAGAAAGTGACAAGATACTGACAAGAAACCAACAGGATGCCAAGCCAACAAGATACAAAAGTGCTGGCTGACTTCGCGTGATGAGCTAAATGAGCCTTGTAATTCCTACTTGTGAGCCGGTTCAGCGATGGCCAAGTGGATGCATTTCATGCAATAGGTTCTTGGCCCCAAGTGAACCCAACCATCCAGCTGCTGACACCTTCATGCCGAGGCTCCAGCAGTTGAAGGCCCGTAGCGCGGCGACGGAAGCGGAGCTTCAGCGGCTCAAAGAGAGCTTGGCCAAGGCCGAAGGCAAATCCAAGGCGAGCGGGGTAGCGGGGCGTAGCGGTGCAGGAATCATTGTGAATCCAACGTTGAATACTCCCAGGCACTGGCAGGAAACGAACAAGAGACCAGCAAGAAAGTGACAAGATACTGACAAGAAACCAACAGGATGCCAAGCCAACAAGATACAAAAGTGCTGGCTGACTTCGCGTGATGAGCTAAATGAGCCTTGTAATTCCTACTTGTGAGCAAACCAGCCGCTGGCAGTGCCGTGAGCGGGCAGAAGAAAAGTAGAACCCCATAAGGCAATTTTCAATTGGAAATTGCATGAGACAGGGTGAGATGTGTGCGGGGTTGCTCGCGACAATATCAGCCAACAAAACTCAAAAATGGCTCGTGGTGCTGAGAGCTGGCGATGTTTTATTTCGTAGAAGGACATGTTGTACCAGCCAGGTTAATCGTGCAACATATTACAGTATGTTGGAGTATCATCCATGTTTGTTGGCTATGATTTACTCACCATTGTTGAGTAACCATTGCCGATAAACCAGTCAGAAACCAAACCTTACTATTGACCATTACCGTATTCTGGATGATGGTTACCATGGTTATTGACATTTGTGAGCCACTGTGGCCAATGCGGTTGTTAAGGTTTCTCAAGCACTACTCCATTGATCAGTGTTCATCCATCATTTTTCACCAATGTTCTTGAACCTTTTTACCATTTTTCTAATTGGCTGGCTACGTTGAACTCTTTACTGGTAGGGGATGTTCTTCAATTAGTGGCAACCATTGAGAAGGGCATCAATCAGCTGACATCAGTTTTCAACGTTTCTCAAGTGGCAGGAAACGTTGACCGAGCGTGAGAAGTTGAAGACCGATTTGGAGTCCGCTAAGAGGGACCTGGCCCAGGCACTGGGAAGATCTGGGGGGTGAAACGGGGGCGCCATTGGTGGATGGTGCTAGCTGTGATGCTGTGATGTGTACGGGTTAAGCTGTGATATGATTGAATATCTCTCATAAAACAGCACTTGCGTAGATTCACAGCTTCAAAGTTTGAATTTCACGAGGTTGTAGCAATTTCACATCATTTCATTGTCATTTCCGGGATATCCGATTATAGATTCCTTATGTTTGATTGGATTTCATTGGCACATCATGTCATAATCCACATAATTGCAATGCCAACTATATAAATGATTATGCGAAGGCACCGATTCGGCTGCTCTTGGAAATCGCGGTGTTTCCGCCTTTGCAGGTTGCCATGTTTGAAGTACATACTGTACTTGTCTAAGCTGCGAGGGAGGATTCGGGGGCCGTCCATTGTATGGTGGAATCCTTTCCGATCCTTTCCGCATTCCTTGCACAAGAATCCCTGTCCAAAAGACGAGCAACACCAAAATTCCAAGGTAGTTGTTCCCACCAAAAAACGTTTTTTTCACATGATTTTGGCCATGCTGCTGGGGATGTGGTCAGATTGGGTGGTAGGTTGCCACGTATGTTGCCACCCTCAGGCACAGTCCCGGGAGTTATGCCAGCGCGCAGCTGCCAGCAAGACAGAGGCAAATGGGAACAGGGAACCAGTGGTGACAGGCCATTTGGGGTTGTCCATCAGCGGTGATGTGGTGATACCCCCGAACATTGTTAATTTTGATGGGGAAACGGCCAATCACCGGGGTTTATAGGGGTACATCGGTACATCATTTCTGAACAAACTCATTTATGAAAAAATGGTATGGAGCTTCGATTTCCCAGCTGCATTATAAGAAGCTGTGTCAGAGCAAAGGTTAACGAGGATCCACAAAAGATTCATAGTGTCATAGAGTGGGAACACGGGCTGTTGTTTGTAAAGTAAAATGTAGAGTAAACGATGCACTCAGATGATTATTTTTGATTTTGCCACGGAAATAACAACCACTCCTTCAGTTTGATTTGCGGCATCGTTGGCCCTGAAGCCAAGCTGTCCACAGGAGTCTTTGAAGGAAGCAGTGCAAAGCAGGTCAGCGGCGACCAGTGTAGGTACCCCATGGCACTTATCCAACAAAGGAACCCATGATAAGACATGTGAAAATATCCTTACTGGCGTTCCTTCTGAGAAAAACTATGTGAACACTTTGTATAAATCCAGCGGATCATCACGATGAACAACGTTGGAACACATCCATCGATTTTGCTGCTATAGCACATGCCAGTAGTTGGCTTGAAGGGTTAGCTGGACATCAAGGAAGCAGCAGTGCTTCAAGATTCAGTTTGAGACATGAAAACTGATTGGTTGCTAATATGTCATTCTAACACTTTTTGTACTACTTCATGGGTCTGTATGAGTCATGAGTTGTGCAAAAGGTAGCCAAAAAGTAGCTCTAGTTGTACAACCAGCCGGTTGCATGGCTGGTTCTAGTGCAGTAGTTCTACTGCAGTAGTAGCTATATGAGCCAACAACTCCAGAAATCGCTGGTATCTCCCAGCTGTCCCTTGGTTCACCACCAACGAGCCTCGGGGTTCACCAGGGATTCCCCTGGTTGCCGTGCGATGCCGTGCGGCTGCCAGGTTGGAGGCCCAACAGACCTTGGAGCAGCTGAAGGCCGTGAACTCCAGCAGCGACTCGGAGCGAGCCGCGCTGACGGCGCAAGTGGCCAGCCTGGAGGCGACCAGGGGCAGCTGGTTGGTCAGGTTGGAGTCCAGGCTGGTTGGTTTGGTTAGGTATGGTGATGGTTAGGTAGATTTATAGCAATTCACTTGATTGACTTGGAACCTTGGAACGAAGGTTGTGGTGACTCAGGTTTCTTTTTCCCGACTACGTAGCTTTTGAAACCTCCAGCATTCATCAGCATTCCCAAGTCTTCCAGGGGCCGAGGTTCTCAACCAATGTGTTCATCATGGATCTGGAGCCATGCCATGTGTCGTGGTGTCTCAGTGGAAGGGCGGATTGGCCCAGCTGAACTCTCCTGCGAGGCCCAGCTGAAAGGCGTGAAGAGTGAAGATGGCGCTGTGTCACTTGGCGGTCGATTTTGCTGCAAATGAGCTGACAAACAGGCCCTAGTGGCTCCTTGTCAGGCTGAATTTGCATGGTGCCGAGGTGGCCGGACCAAATTATATGGTGATGTACCTATTTGGGTTTGACTCTTCACTATTTACATAGCCCAGGTCCCAGGTTGGACTGAATATTGTCCATCGCAATGTAAGATGATTTGGGTTGCATCCTGAATTTCAGAAGATAGGCATGTGCCCTCCAGCCTTTGCGGCGGACCGCCTTACTAGAAGTGCTGAGATTTATGGGGCGGTGCCCAGAGACATGCTTTGATGCACAGAATGGACTCCACAAATGGATCCAAATGGCTACTTCTTCCCCCTTGCTGCGTGATCCATGGGCAAATTTAAAACAAGACTCACCTTGAGCAGAACAAGAATGGACAAGTTGGTTCGATTCGCACGTTTTCACCTTTGTTTCAACATGGTTCAGCTGTCAACATGGATGCCAGGAGACAAACGCTTCGGTGAGAGAAGTGCTTGACATTACACATTTCCTCAAAGTTTTTATCCTTGCGATGTGTTTTTGTGTCGCCTGCAAAGAGTTCTTCAAGAAGATGTATGTCAAGATGACTTGAGATGTGATGCTCAGGCAAGCCCTTCGGCAGCAGGTGAGTCAGTTGGAAGAGGACCAAAGCAGCCATGGCTGGTTCTCGGGTGTTGGTATACTAGATGCAGCAACAGTAGTGACGCTGATTGTAGTCACCATTTGCCAGCCACTACGCTGGTGGGTTGGTAGAACGGCAATCCGTTACCGTGCTGTTGGTGGGCAGGGCTAATCCTGGGGCATTTGTTGTCATTGATATCAGAATGATAGTCACCACTGTGGGTGAGTAATCATTTATAACAGTCCATGACTACGATCAGTGCAATCAATCAACTGGTAATGATTGTCAGTCATATATAGTCATGCAATGATCATCGTCATTACCCTACGTGCAATTATCCTAATCACCAATCAATTATCATCACACATCATTGAACTCATTATTCATAAACTACAATCCAATCCGTGATTGATTGCGCCACAATATTGCTAAGTCACCATACCAATCAAAAATTATCATAATCAGATATGAGCAATCACTTGATATGATCACATTTGATTAGGTTAATTACTTGTATAACATGTCATTATCATACCAATCATTATCACTGTGAGTCATTCACTCATCATTTAACTCATGGTAATTATATCAAATCTATCCAGGAGTATCTAGATAATTAACCACATAACCATGGTAATTATCTAAGTATCACTTGTAATACTTCTCTGGGCTCAACCGCTCCCCCAGGAGCTGTCGCGGCTGCGTGAGAAGCACCTGCACTCTGCCAGCGAAGCCGCCGGCAAACTCAGCAGCGTCGAAGCGCGGGCGGCAGAAGCAGAAGCTCGGCGGCACAGCGAGACAAGCCATGCATCCATGGGCTGATGGCGTTGATGGCTGAAGGCATTGATGGTGGTCAGTGGTCAGTGGTTGGCAATGGTCAACAGATTTAGTTTTTTTTCTGGCAAGATTTTTGTTTCAATCAGCAGTTGTCATAGTTTGTAGGTCTTTTGTTTCTTGATTTTTTGGTGAAGCTGACAGTGGGCGGGCTGTGAGTATAAGCAACATGATTTTCAGATTGTGCCAGCGAGTCACTCAAAAATGTTCGGAGGGTTGTTGACGGAGCAGATGCTGAGAGACGAGCAACTGTTGGCCGGGTATGCTGCGGAAATTTCTACATAAGTATGAATGTCAACGTGCGCAATCTATTCACATTTTTTACAGGTGCAACAAGTACTGTAGTATGTAAATGCGATTTATTCGTAAACCTATGCACATATGTTTGATATGCTGGCAGTGTTCTAAACCGCAGATCCCAGAGGATCCCAGAGGATCCCAGCGTTCCAACTACTTGCTGGGTTAGGCACCAGGGAGACATGCCGCAGGTGATGCGGGAGGCTGGGTCCGTCTACCTGGCATAGTATGGTGTTGTGAGTCGTGTTCCTCCACTAGCAAGAGGAAAAAAACGACTTGTCCTCTTAGACCAAAGCTGCACTGGGAAGGGATCCCGGTTTCCCAAGAACGAGTTGTTGCCTTTTTTTGGTAGGGTATCTTGGAGGAAAGGGGTTATAAACAAAGTTCTCAATCATAGTTTACCACTACTAATTATTCAGCATGGTTTGGTGATTAATGTCATTTCTGGCCACCTGTCAATCAGTGCCATCATTGTTAACATGGACGACCAATGGTGCTGAATCAACGTCATGCATTGATAGACCACGGACCGTTAAAGTTCAGGATGCAATATAGTTGACAATGATTGATCATTGTCAACTACGAGTACTAGTTGACATCTAATGTTAATTCTGCAAAGCTGATTTGTGATGGTCAATCAACTAGTCATGTCAACAGTCACTATTAGTGATCTATTTGTCATGATTACTTATCAATAATTCAATAATCATTCACCATGACTCACAATGAATAATTAATCAATGTCATGATTGTCAACAATCACTATTAATGAATAATCAATAATTCCATTTGACCTAGTTAATGATAAATTGATTAATTAGTCATGATTAGTGATCAAAAATCACTATCAACGAATTGATTATTATTTACCACCACTCACTATCCATGATCAATTAGTCATGATGAATCATCAACAATCATTAGCATGACTAACAATGAATAATGAACGTCAGTGACCGATTTCTTGTTCCCATTTCTTGTTCCTGGCCCCAAGGACCGCGCGCGATCGTCCTTAGAGCACCTCAGTGGCAGACATGGAGGGAGCTTGCTGCAGACACCAAACTTTTGTTGGACTTTTTACCCAGGCATGGTGAAGGCAACAAAGAAAACACACGACAACAATTTTCACCACCAAGGGACCAAGGGATGATAAGTAAGTGCCACTTCGTATTGTTTCATCATGTTCCTTCATAGTCTGTGTTATTGCTTGAACTCCGGTAACTACGCGTTGGCAGAGACGTTCAATCGTTATTTAAGCATCCATTTGCAGCATTCATGAACATATGTTGCAGCATTCCATTGTCCAACCGGGATGTATATGAGTAATGGAGCAATAGATGCCCATGGGCCCAAATCATCCCAACACAACTATCGTTTCAGTGGGTCATGGTTCTACAACCAACTGATTCATGGTAGATCCATAGGCTCATAATGTGGATGGGAACCTGATGGCAGTTCCTGGGAGGTCCATCATCAACTATAGTGGCAGATCATCATCCAGAAAGTCGATCAACCATTGTGGTCGATCCATGATGACGACCGAATGGTAAAATTAAAACGAACTGGTACATCCAAGTATCATCATAGATCGATCCAGTTAATCAGTACTTTGATGGTAGATCACTTCGACAGCTCGGAATGAAATCCTTGGATATCTAACACCATCGATCCACAAGATGGTTGTAGATATCTTCCATGGTAGATAACTTAGATATACAAGATCATCATAGATCCACAAGATCCATGAAGCTAACATAAGCTAACATAAGCTAACCATAAGTATGGTCACCATGACGCATCAGCTCCTGGTTGAGCTTCCAGGCAGCAACTGAGCTCCAGCAGTTCGGAGGCCGCTGGTCTGGCTGCAAGGCTGCAGGCGTGGAGGGGTTGGGGCGGCCCGGCCCAGGGGCTATCGGGGGTTGCCAG
This sequence comes from Symbiodinium kawagutii, assembly GCA_009767595.1. Taxonomy (NCBI): domain Eukaryota; class Dinophyceae; order Suessiales; family Symbiodiniaceae; genus Symbiodinium; species Symbiodinium kawagutii. Next base: position 80,363 of record VSDK01019820.1, on the reverse strand, counting down.
AGTGGTATTTGTTTGTAACATCAGCTGGTTCTGTATTTGAGAACTTTTTTGCATCCCAATCATGTGGGCTGATTGCATTCTTGCATGCTGCACATGAATGCTGTCGTTCCAGTTCGCGGAGTACCTTCTGGACACGGCCATTGCATGGCTCATGATTTCATCGATGCTTTAGTGGGTTTGCCACTCCTTTAATCCAATGATAAACCAGCCCAATGGGCTCATACAATGGGAAATATGGCAGGTTAACCAATGAATTGCCCACACCTCCCAAACTTGCCGCTGGTGATTGAGCGATATCAGATATCCAGGGTCCTTCATCAGCTGGATCTCCTATGGCCCTGGTGGTTCCCCGGGTGGTTCCCCAGGAAGCTCAGCGTGCAGAGTCCGAGCTGAACCTGCTGAAGCCGCGCTTGGCGGATGTGGAGTGGCCGTGCCCAGCGGGGCGGCGCCAGAGAACTGCTGGGAGTCAAAGTGCAAAAGCTTAGAGTTGGGTAATGATGGTGGATAAATGTGGATACTTCATGATAATCAATGATAAGTAATGATAGAAAATGATGGTGGGCAAATTTGGATAGTTAATGATAGTCAATGATAATTAATGATAGAAAATGATGGTGGATGGTGATGGTGGGTAAAGATGGTGGACAATGGAACATTTCGCCAGGAGACTGCCAAAGTGCCTGGTTTCACTGCACATGACATGACCAAAATGCGTGGATTACACACAGCCTCATATGTTGTAGCATTCCCAGATGTGTCGGCACGTGTTTGAAACCAGAGAAAGGTATGAAGGCCAAGATGACCTTCAAATATTCGAAAAAAAAAGTCAACATGTTTTCCTTCTGTTTACGTTTTTGAAATTGGTGATGCGGTACGTCGCCTGTGGCCCACTGGCAGTTAAAGCATCCAACAGCTCTCCAAGGACTCAGTTGGCAAGATCCCAGCAAGACAATCTGCAAAAGGAAGGCGCCAAGCTGGCTGTCAAGCTTAAGTGATGAAGCGCAACGGGACTAAATGATAACATAGCTATAGGTGGCTTAGGCATGCTGCTATACATGGTTTAGGTATGCTTAGGCCACTTGGCGTTATAGACAGCCTTTTTTTTATGTAATTATGTAATATGGTCACATATAGCTCGAGGTGATGCGTGCTGCCAATACAACTGCACTCATGTGAATTGATTATATTTCATGATCACATTAATGTGTTACACATGCTGTCCAGGGATTCGTCGTGAGGGTATCCTGTCATGGGTGAAGGGGTACTTCACCCATGATCGGAGATGGCCGGTTTCCCTGAAATTGTTTCGTGCATTATTTTCCAAGATGTCTCATAGTGGAAAGTAAGTGAATAAGCACACGCACACTTATAATTCATAACATATTAGTATACTTATTTACTTTCAAATCTATCTCAACTTATATGTATACATTTATTTCCTTATGTAGGTATATATAATATCCACATTGTATATATACATATACAATTATTTATTTTTATGGACAACATCTCTTTCTCTCTCTCTCTCCTCTGATATCTTCCATGGTAAGATCACACCCAAGGGGACGCCAACCGAACTGCGCCAGGTGAGGCCGCCATGCAGCGTGCTCAGGCACAGACAGCTGCGGCGGAACTGGCGGCGCGTGGCTCGGCGCGCGGTGCCATCGAAGCATCGCTGGGATTCAGCTGTGGCCCGTTGGAGGGGGAAAAATGCCCTGGAAAACATGGCCAAGTGTGGCAAAACACTTTGGAATCTACCAGACATAGATAGGTTGACGTTGAAATGCCAGCAACAACTGTGGTGACTCTGATGACTTTACGACGTTTTTTATCACCATCAGCTGAGCTGATGTGTGGGATTATCCGTGGACTTGGGACTGTGCAAGTAAAACCTTAGCCAAAGAAATGATTGAAAATCATAGGCGGAAAACTGATTTTCGGCTCCTGGAAGATGCAAAGCTCACTTTGCAGCTGCCAGTTGAGCTTTCCACTCAAAATTATCCCTGCTGCAGATGTGGCAGCTAGCATCTATCAGATGCATATCCAGATGTTTGCAGCTGCTGGTTTTGGCGATGTTATTTTTTTTTTTGGTGGTGGGGGGGTTACATGGGAATGGGAACCTGCAAGCAATCAGTGTATCCATGGCTTTTTGGCTTTGGTATTCGCAGGCTTTTCAGGGTTCAACCGTTTTCTTGTTTTTGCTTGCTGTCATGTATTTAGAATCGTCGTTGTGGATACCAGCACATGCGAGAACTGTCAAGAGATAGAGCCCATTTTGGTATTGTTCATTGCTGATGTGAAGCTTATGTTCTCGACATTCCATGCTGAAATTATGTTGCAGTGCAATTCTGCAAAATGTCGCACACCTCCCTTGACTCCCTTTTGATGATGTTCCACTTTTCAGGAGATGTTGGGGATCTAAAGGTAAACTGACCTGCTCAGGAGATCGCATCATCCAACAGCTGAAGAATGAAGTCGCTAGTGCCATGGCGGCGAACCGAGGCAATTCCACAACACTGCCCGATATGGCTCAACGAGCCATGGGAAATAGTTGAAAGTCAGCATGTTATGAATCAGTGAGGGGACGCTCATCATTTCGAGGCGTGTGGCATAGTGCTTGGGTGGACCCACTTTTCCGCTTTGACACAGCCTACTGTACCTGCTATCCAAAAGGCACCTGGTGGAACAGCTCAGGGCTTTGGCAATCTGGGAAATGGAGGAACAACCACAGCGCACGCCGAAGTATATAGTATAATAGATGATCAACCATATATTTTCTCATGGTTTCTTATGGATTCTTATGGCACCATGATCCACCGTCAACCTGATATAATTACTTAACTTATGCATCGGATCTTCTCAGTACCAACCATAGCCAATCAAGCGCCTGAAGTTCAGAAGCTGATAAAAGTGGGTCATCTTTGGTCACTCAGCTGAGCAGGTCAGCCATGCCTAGGCAACGATGAGAGCTTGAAGCGTTCAAGGCAGGAGAACTTGGACCTTGAGGCCGGGGGGATGTGACGTAATAGCCGTAGCTATATAGGGACCTGAAAAGGGCGGGCTGGTGGTTTCAAGTCGTTTCAAAAATGTTTGATATGATTTGGCTGATTTTCATTCCGTTTGAATATCCAGGATAATCACATTATTGGGATGGGTCAGAATCACCAGCCAGGCAATGATGAATGGTTTTGGTATTGACTTGACATTTGACAGCCCTTCATTGTTTGTTTTGTCATTCATGTGTGCTTGTTCTTTCGCTGTCCTCCCACTGTATCTTTAGTTGTTTTTTTCTTTTTGCAGTCTTGATGGAACACGTACCCACGGACAATGCAATGATTCAACTATGGTGGTTGCTTCCTGCTAGAACCTGTGCAGTCATTCTTGTATACATCCTGTGCTAGAAAAATGAGTGCTGTGAAATTGTCAATTTTTAATGATGGTTTTGCCGGGTACCAGCATTTTACGGAAGGTCCCACGTGTTCCGATGCAATCTGATGTGCTGCACACGGCCCTTGGTGCACCAGGGCCACCGCTCAGAATGCCTGCGCTTGAAGCGAGAGCTTGCTGCATTGCAGGCGGCAGCTGAACCACCACAGAACCATCTCAGGTTCTCCAGCCTAAGGGTGAAAGAAATGCAGCTGACCTTCTGTTGGCCATTTGCGATGGACAAAGCAATTTTCATAATGGGCAATGGGTGAATCATGGTTAGTCATTTTCAGTTTGCGGTGAGCTTTGGTTGGCATTTTGAAATCCAATTGATTTAGTGCCTGAGAATGACACCAGATAATTGATGGCTACCGATTGACACAAGACTGCCATGGTAGATTGTCAAAATGGCATCAAAGATGCCGGCACTTCACCTTCCGAAAGCAACTTGCGCAGACCTGGCTTCGCCAGGGAGAGACGGACAGCTCGGGAGAACAGCTGCGGGGTGAAGTTAGACATCTTCTGGCAGAGGTTTGCTGGGAAGCTCACGGCGGCCCCTGTAGAATTCCTCCGCCATTTTTTGAAACCACTCACATCCACTCATTGCACTAGACTACTGTCGCATATTGTTTTCCGATGCGTGTTGCATTTGCATTTTAACTTGTTCCGGTACCCGGGGGGCACGCCTCAGCGCTTGCATGCCATCCGTCCGTCCGTCCATCCGTCCATGCATCCATCCATCGTGATGATCCCCAGCATCATCATTCACTGTGATTTGTGTAAATGTTGTAGTGTGTGGCATGTGAACGCGCTGGGAAACCCTGCACAGGATTTGGAAGCCAACCCCCAACTGTTTGTGATAGCAATGCTGAAGGCAGTGTTTGATGGTTTTCTCAAACATGCTATTGGCATTGCGTTTCCAATCACATGTTTGAAGGTTCTGGCCACTGGATTTGCCAATGGGGGGTGCAGTTGGAATGGGCAGATGCCACAATGTTTTCGTTGGTTTTAATGAGATATATCATAGTATTACCGATCGCTGATCTCATTTTCGTCGTCATTCTTCTCAGGACCATCCATTCCTAAGATTCAATACTTTGTGACTACTTCATGCCAAACAGCGGGACGCCAGCTCTACAATTACTGGAGGCATGTGCAGCCGAAAAACACTTCCCAATACCCTGGGTCCATAGTTGGGCGAGCAACAGTCACGACCAATATCTATCAAGAACCGGCTTCATTGTGAGCTATTACATGCTATTACTATTACTCTCACTAGGTAAAATGAAAGATCAGACTTGGCGAACAACGCATGTTACACCAGCAGGGGGTGGCCTTGGCCGCGGCCCCAGATGGCCCTGCGCCAGGTGAAGGACAAAGACTCGCTGCAAGTGCGTTTGGCCGAGCTGAACGCCCAGCTGAGTCAGACCCGTAGCAGTCACTCGCTGTTGGAGGTGGCTGCAGCCGATGCCAAGGCGGTTGCCAGGGGGGTTCTGGGAAGGAGAGCATGGATGAGCATGGTGAATGAGATGGTCATGATCATGGTTCGTGATGAAATTGGAAGTTTAGAAAAGAATGATGACATGATGATCCAATCGGATTTTTAATCATGGAAAAGGATGATAGTGGTCGTGCGTGAAATTATGTGAGGTGCCTCTCATAGAGGGAATTTCTCCTACAGTCCGAAGCCTGTCCTTGTATATAATATGAAGGAGATTGGAGGCCAAACGAAGTGGTAATAGCCCCACGGTAGATCAAGCCATTGAAAGACTTCACACTCAGATCTAGAACCAACTGCAATCATGCATGATCAACTTCCCAATGACTCCGTGGCATTTTAACCGCTTGAATTGTCTGGAAATCCGTGTGTTGTAGCCATGTGAGCCATGCGGTAACCCCCCTTGCACCATCGTCACCCTGCAGTCACCCCTTGGGCATCAGGAGCAGCTGCGCAGCTTGCGCGGGGAGCTCCAAGAACAGCGCCTCACAGCATCTGAGGCCATGAAGATCATGAAGATTGATGAAGATTGATGTTGATCTTGGTTGATGTTGGTTGATGTTGATGTTGGCTAATGTTGGTGGGTGGTTAATGTTGGTGGATGGTTAATGTTGGTGGGTGGTTAATGTTGGTGGGTGGTTGGGTGGGGGGTTGGGGTTGGTTGGGGGGTTGGTTGGTGGGTGGGTGGGTTGGTCAATAAGCCTTGTAGTGAATATAGATATATAATATATAAATATATATAGAAATGCAAACACTTAGCAACAATATGAGGGCATTGTCAAAAACACACTTTTGGTACATAGCGACAGTGTTGGTTCGGCCGATTAAGGGCTTGTGAACTGGACGGAAGCACACACTGCATGTCTCAGCATGTCTCACAGCCTTTGCTGCTATCCGCATGTTTAGTACATGTTGGATGTGGGAATCATGGGCCTGACATCAAGTAGAGTAGATGCCGTATACAAGTATAACTTCTTGATCAACCTGACCCTGCCCCATGACTCACCAACCTTCTCGCTTGCAAGAGCAAGCGGGTTCAAAGTTGAAAGGGCATCTAGGCTGATGGTATGTATATGCTGCATTGGCCCTTTGTGACAACCGCCACGGGAATTAGACGTGAGCAAAGAAGGAAAGGCAACCCTCTTTGACTTGATTCAACAAGGTCCATGTGATTTCAAAAGTGATGGAGTAGCCAGGCCCAAGCGTCCCCATAATGGCATATATTTCGATGAAAAATCCACAATCTAATATGGTATCATGATCATTTCTATTCATTTCGTACTAAGTCACATATTTTTGACACGGTCTTAAGATCACGCTTTGGATGACTAACATCAACATGTCCAACACGGTTGTCATTGAACTTATCATGTTATAAGTATTGTCTGAGATGCTTGCGCCTTCGCGCATGGTGTCCCACGCAGGACGCGCGGCGGCTACGCTCAGAGCCCCGCCAGCCGCATCGGCGGCTGTGGTGGCTGCAGGTGGGGTAACATCAGGGGAGGCCTAGTAGGTTGGTAGTTGGGAGTAGGTATAGGTTGTATCTGGGGAGTAGGTTGGTAGTTGTTGCGTCGGATGATGAAGGACCGAACCAAGCAACAACAACCACCGGTCCAGCACTCATTTGTTCCAGATTGTGAAGCTTGGTTGATTAATTATCAACCTTTTGCAACAGGATCAGCTTGTTGATTGCCAGTAAATAATTTGTCATGTCGTTCGATGGCGTGATGATCAGCATATGGAAGCACGCATGATTAAAAATCTCTACACAGCGTGGTTGATGATTGCATATTCATCACATGTTGATGATCCACTATTGGCTTATCTGTTTCACTTGACTGAATGAATCCACATAAATGCTTTGATACATTCTTTCTTTAACAAAATGACCAACCATCCATAACTCCACAAGCTTTGCTTAAGAAGCAAAAGTGCTTGATTGAACATTGATCATCCATGCTGATCCATCAGGGATGGATCCCGGCTCCAGGTGAGTTGGCAGCCCTGCGTGCCCATGACACCACGGCTGCGCGCAGCAGCTCACCGGGTCGCGGCGAGGAGGGTGTCGTCGAGCCCTTGAAGGAGGAGGCCAGGGATTCAACATGGCTGGGTGGTCATGGTTTCATAGAGGTCAATGATGGTCCATGAGGGCATAGAAGTCGTTCACTATAGGAAATGATGGTTAATGATGGTCCATGATGGCATAGAATGATCAATGATGGTTAATGATGGTTTTGGATCAGCGATGGTTCCTGATGGTTCATGATGATCAATGACAGTGACCAAGAATGATTGTCAACAACGGCCAGCAATGGCTGTGAAACAAAACCATCGAAACAATATTCATCATCGACCATTGCAACACCAAATAAAGTCACAAACAATGATTGAGACCAATGATTCGCCATGATTTCTAAGAGCCAGTACTTCTTGTACAGCGTGGCTCCGTTTGGCTGGGCCACCTGCTCGCCTTCAGCCCAGCTGAACCTTCGGGATGGCGATGGAGAGAGCGAGAGAGAGTACTTCTATTGACCATGTTCTCCACACATTTCTCAACACAGTTTTCATCATTTGTTTCTCTTGCAACTCCTTCGTCCTTCATTCCCCAAGGGCATCCCCAAGGGCATCCCCACTCCCCACCGGATCTTGGTGCAGCGCAGGTGGCCATGCTGAAACGCCACCGCGACACCACAGAGGCGGAGCTGCGCCGGGCGCGCTGCGAGCTGCAGACGCAGCAGGCGCAGCGGGCGCAGCTGCAGAGCGAGG
>VSDK01019820.1:26147-67319 GCA_009767595.1 Symbiodinium kawagutii | reverse complement strand
CCCTTCCCCTGGGGGGGGGGACCCCCACCCGCCACAGATGGCCAGGAAGTGGCTCGAATGAGGGTACCAACTAAGAATTTCCTCAACCAATCATGGTTGATGATGGTTGAAGTGCTCAACTGGTATAGTAACCCACTGCCATGGTAGAGATGATGGTTGATGTAAAAGGCAACTTTGCATCATTGTTTGTATTACTGTTTGTCGTGTTTTTTCTTATAGGAATGGTGTTTCATAATGATGATTGGATGTCCAGTGCACAAAATCCAGTATTGAAATATTGATATGGAAGCTGAACTCTTGGGGATGGCGGTGGAGAGAGATCTAGTATAAGAGAAGATCCGATGCAAGAATCTGATGCTCCTGAACTAGATCACCCTGTTCCAGTAGATTTGTGTCAATTCAGCAAATTCATCAACTTTGGTTTCCATTTTTTCAGGCCCATAACCAATGGGAAGCAATATATGACAATCAAACTTTCTGAATATGCTGACACTTGGCATGGAAACCATGGCTTGGAACCACTCCAAGGCCGGATGAACAGCCTCAGTCTCAGCTCGGGGGTGAAAGCATTGCAGAAGTGGCAGTTTGCTGCTTCAAACAAACCACGAACAAACCATGAAAGATCGCTGGACAAAAACATCATTAGCCACTATTCTCATTGATTAATCATGTTCAGGGGTTGTGATTCCCTAGGTCAGCCATTTGATTGACCTGGCCGAGTTGCGTAGTTGGGGTGTAATGTTGCTCCATTGGGCCAAGTCTTACCCCTGCTGTTCCCACCGGCACCAGCCTGCCCCGCTAGATGTCCCGCTTCCCTGCGTTTTGACCTTCAAATCCAGGCTGTAGGTCCTTGTTGGCGGCCTAGCGCATGGTGGGGCTTAGACGCAGTACCCATTACCGCTGGGCAAATCGCTGGTCATGCAGAGTCCCAGATGCCAGCTTGGTTGCGTCATCCATCCCCGTATACACACACAGTTGCATCACCAAATCCATCAACAGCTGGACACCACATAGTTTCAACTGTCCTAGGGTGGAAACCACCAACCCCTTGGTGATCCAATGTGGTCCCAAAAAAGTCAACGAATCCAACGGTCAAGCCGTGGCCCAGGCTGCCGCATCCAGCTCCATCAGAGTCGCCGGATGATGGCTCGCCACAGGCGGGTGGGGAAGGGGATGAGTTCGTCGAAGTTAACCCACACCAATGGGGGTATGGACATGGCGTGTCAATGGGGGTATAGACATAGCATGTGATATGTGATGATATGTACTGGTTATAGTGATGGTACTGGTTCTCAAAGTAATTATGGTTATACCCTCATACCCCTTACCCCTACTAGACTCCCATCATCTCAAATCATGGTTTTTGTTAAGTATTGAAGTCATTGCAATTTGAAGCAGCATCCGGTGATTGCTATAGGCATCTATAGGCTATAGTCACATTTCGATAACCAAAAGCATTCCTGGTTCATCATAGGATGCGAAGCAGGCAGAAACCAGCTGAAGGGAATGGTTTTCAGCACCAAATGCCAGCTGTGACGTCCATTCTTCAACCTCCAACATTGATGTAACATCCTCCTAGTGATCCAAGGTCAAAGCACTTAGGCCGTTTTGACAGTGGGACTAACGGTTGCATGCCTTTGATTTTGCGGGTGCCATGAGACGCATGATTCCTTGGAACTGACATTGGTGCTGACTGTCAACTGCCATAGTCCTCGGCATTGATCAGGCGACGAAGCTTGATGACTTAGCCACAGACATCCCAGTGGCCAAGGCGGGGAGTGGCCATGTCCACATGGGCATCCCAGAAACCCTGGTTTGGTCGTCATAGGTGAACCTTGCAGGGCCGGTCATTTTCCAGCTCATGAGGTCAGCTTCAAACTGAAGCATCAGCAGTCAAAATAGAACAGCGACAACAGGCACAAGGATTTTCAGCAACACCGCGTCCAGGTGCCGTCAGAAATTCCCCTTAGTTAGTACCACCCAGGGGAACGACCAGCCCAGCAGTGGCTTTGTAGCTTCAACCGATCTTGGGTGAAGCATGAGCCAAGCATGGCCCACGGCTTGGGCTACTCTCCAGGGATGTTGATATTGATATCACAGCCAGGTTGCAAGATTCGATGCATCGTGCGGTCGTTGATAGATGTTTCCAATAGACTTGAGAGTTCTATCAGGAGACAACTAAAACAACTTGAGCCCATCGAACTAAAACGAGATCGCGAAACATTGAACATATTGATCTCTCAAGGTTTTGCCATCAAAAAATAGGCAGTTTTATTGGTGAAGGGGAAGTTGTTTTGACTCCAACTGCTGCTGCGATTCCACATTAGTCAGGGACCTCTGGCGGCCGGCCCTGTGGATGCGGAGATTGAAGAAATGCTGGCTGCATCCATCGTGACCATGAAGCCACAGGTGGGGCTGGTGGATTTTTGATCCGATGGGGTGGAGATGTGCAATGTCCAGAGCTTGTTGCTTTCGAGTCTATGGAAGGTTGTTCCGGAGATGCTCGTGCTCAGCGACTTTCTCAAACCTCTAGAGTATCCCTGAAAATGAAGCCATTGGAGAATCAAAGTCCTGGGTCGCGCCCATAGTATCTCCTGGTAAGGAGCTACACTGGGGTCAATCCACTATGGGCATAGTGGAAAAGCCAGCAAATGGCCACCCAAGTATCCTACAGCAATGATCACCCAGCTATTTACTTTCCAGCAGCTCTTATTACGTACTTGTTTTGTGCCTCGGCAACTAGTGATGACCAGCGACACAATTACATTGCCGCTCTTTTTTGGGAGCTTGATCCACTCCCATCAAGGACTCATTGATGCAGGTAGGTGCAGGAGTGAGAGTCATCCCTGGCTTGGTAAGTTTGTATAGTCACCAGATCCATTGCCACTATGGAAGTACTGTGTTGATGGATCCCGTTGATCCATCCGGCCGTGGCAAGTTGATCCATCCGCTCGGTTGTTCAACGGCTGCTCTACACCGGTGGCTGTCCCTGTCCTGGCACCGTTCAGGTGTGGCCAGGCGGTGAGATGACCATGACGCAGCGGTCCCACACGGCAGGGAGCCCCACTGCGAGAAAACTGGATCTGTTGCGTACCTGGCTTAATCCCAGCAACGACATGCAACAACAACACGCAACAGCACGCAACAACAACAACAAGAAGGAAAAACACATTATAGTTACAAGGAATGACATGCAATGATAATACAACCATCAGCAATCAGCAACTGGTCATGTTTGGTGGGGGAGGTTAGGAGATAGCAACACTGGCTAAAAACAATCTCTGGCTCTTTGAGATGCATAGTTGTTGCAAAGCAACTTAAGTGTGATAACTTGGGATGGAGGGCAAATGGGGAACATTTCGAAGGAATTGTGTTTGCGGCATTTTTGTCATGAATGGTTTGACAGTCAGGAACGGAAATGTTGGAAAATCGGTATGCGGGAGAGTCTGACATGACACCAGAGTGTGTATGACATCATGAGCTTTCAGGGAGCTTGCATGGGGCATCGCAAGTAGGTTCTGCGCACTTTCTCACTTTCTGTAGTCATATCACTTTAATGGAGTAGATAGAAAATCACGAGTATTCAACATTAGGATCATTTACGTATTTCTCATGGTCCAATTTGATGTTCTGTTTGCAATACTCCAGGGCGTTTATAATATAGCTGTAGCCTCAGTTCTGTGCCTGTTTGTCCCATCTTTCCAAGAAGGACGTCTTTTCCTGGCCATAGATAGCCGATAACCAAAGTTATAACCTAAGTTCATGTCCTATTTCAACAGGGGACCGCCATGAGCCATGATGAGATGATGAGATGATGGGATGCCATCGTTTGGCACTGGCTAAGGTCGGAGATGGCCCGCCCCAAGAGGATAGAGGCAGCGGCGGGGGCAGGACATCTGAGTGATTTGGTGCATGTTTGTCGATGGAAGTCGATACCAACAAAAAGGGGGACACCAAAAAAGTGGTCAGACCCTTTCTTGTGTGAGACGTGCTGCTTGGATTTGTTTGGTGTTTAGCACTGGCCCAGATTAGAGAAAGAAACCTTGGGGAACTCGGCAACAATCCAGGCTTGCTGGAATTGGTGCAAAGGAAGCGCCGCCAATTAAAGAAGCAGCGTGCCTCTCTTTTGGCAGCTCGGTCCAAGATTTTTGAGCTGGTCAAGCTTGGATGTGGGGTAAGAATATGTAAGAATTTTAATTCTCAGACCATGGAAGTTCATGGAAGCAGTGGAAAGAGTTCATACTCGCTGTGATCATCAAGGGTGGGCCCAAAGCTGTTCGTCAGTTTGGACGGCTCCATGTTCATGGAATGCGGCCGTGGAAAATGTTGGTGTTTGTCGATGATGGGTATCCCACTTGCAAGTCTAAACAAGTCATTGGTGAAGTGTTTGAGTGGAAGATGATGCCCACAAACTGCTTACCTGGAGGCTGCTGATGGTTGCTGATGGTTGCTGCTGGCTACTGCTGGTTCACCCAGAAATCTCAGACCTTTGGATGGTAACACCAACCCTTTGAAGGCTCAGAGTTGAAATGAGAACCCAGGTCGACCTGGAGCGATGGCGTCGGCATCTTAGGGAGCTGGGAGGTTATGAGACGATGGTCTGTCAAATGGAGGACTATCCGGATATTGGTCAATCATGGTTGATGATGGTTGACGATCGTTGGTGATGGGTGATGATGGTTGATGATTGTTCAATGCGGTTTTCCATGGTTTTCCTGTTTGGCTGGTAAGTCAGACTCATAATGATCGATCCAGATCAATTCAATATATGATCTCCGCTACGCTAAACATCGCTGCCACGGGTCGGGGAAAGAGGCAACGATTGGTTGGTTAATTTTGCACAATGCCTTTCTCATATACTTGTACTTATTTCCTCCAAAGGAGCAGCAGTGATTCGTTTGCACATGTCATGTCATCATTAGCTGGCGGATTTTTCCAGGATATGTGATGCAGGATTTGGCAACCACGGTGGCTGGCTGAGGCAGTGACGTTGCACATGGACGTTCCCCCACCACCGAGAAGAGTGTTCTGGACATGGGGATGGGGCAAGGGAAGGGGCTCAAGATGCTTTAAAGCTACAGTGGGTTGTATTAGCATGAAACTGTCAACAAGTCGGGCGTCCCAAAGCCACCAGGAGATGCTTATCCTTTGCGCGTGCTGGAAACCAAATTACACCATCGGTGTTGAGTGTAGCCAAGCTACGGGATGCTTTTTTTGTGCTGGAAAAGGCAGGCCTGGTCACCTTTAATCCCTTGCGATTCGCATGTCAAGAGGCTGTTCCCGAAACCCATGCTAGTGTCCTACCAAATGTGAACATTCGCAAACGCCATGTTTGTTTTCCTAACCATGGTCTCTCAGCCATCTCAGCCATGCCGAATGCATCATTTACCACCCTCATGGACATAATGAACCACCACTAAGCATCATGAACCACATCATTATAGTGATCCATCATGGTGGTTCTACAGCTAAGCGCCACATGAAGCACCACTGCTATCCTCACCATGTCCCACCGCTCCAGCGTCTCGGCGGTCGCTTCAGGAGCAGCGTTTGAGCACGGTGATCGACGGCTTGCGCGAGAGCAAAGTGGTGGAGCGGACGTCGCTCGGCACGTTTGACGGACGTCACCACCGCCGTTGCCGTGGGATGCCACGGGGTGGGGTGATAGTGGCGGTGATTTGTCGTGAATTGATGGTCGATGATGGTTTATCAGATCAATCATGGTGAAATAGTTTGGACTTAGTAGTATTTAGTAGTTGTTAGGTGATTGAATGTCAGTGACATGATGCACAATCAGTGCTTACTTGCTGAATTGTTATGATAAATTTGTGGTTGATCACTGTACTTCATTAAGAATTCTTCTAGTCAGTCTATCAACTAATGGTGGATCACTCCTGAAGTGATAGCTGATAATGGCTAATCATCGTTCATTGCAGTTGATTAGTGATTAGTATTATTGCTTATATTTGAACGTCATGGCTAATCGGCTAATCATAGATACTGGTGTGGATGATGCCAGCAATACAGCAATGATAGCCAGCTAACAATGGCGAGCAACCAACTGACAACAGTTACTAACAGTTGGTGGGTTAATAATTGTTGAGAATGGCTAGTCATGCGTGGTGACAGTCAAGAATGGTTGGTCAATGGTGCAGGGCTAGCCATCATGAGCTGACCTAGATGATTCGTAGTGGTGGCTACTGATGGACCACAGCCGCCATCATGAGCTGACCATGTTTGAAGTGATATTGAAGTGGGGGCTACTTGCAACAATTGCCATATGCCAAAAGTATGGTGATGTTCGGAAGGATGCAGTGGTTGAAGGTGGTCAATATCAACATTAAACACATGGTCATCAATAGTGCTTAATAGTAGTTAATGATGAACCAATAAGCATCATATTCAATGATTATTTTGAATTGAACGTGCTACAGCTGAGGCAATGAACAGAAGTCTATATCCTCGGTGTCATGATTTGTGACGCGCTTCGTTGCTTATTCCCAAGGTGGCTGGTGGTCGAACCGTAGCGTGACCGGCCGAGGTTGCTGACCCTCCATTGCTCGGGGAAGGAGGTGCCACCGTTCCAAGGGGCGGTTCGGGGTGGTTCCCGGGGGGGTCCCTGGCTGTGGTCATGGCTGGGACCATTCGATGACGAAAGGCCAGCAACGAAGCCACGGAGCTTGTGATGACACGGCGTGCCAGGGATTTCTTGATGTGCTCGTGATCATTTATGATATTCGTGAATCATTGGATCATTGATATATTGAGAGTCATTAATCATTAATCATTATTATCATTAATATTATTCGTTGAGATTCGTTAACCATTCATGACATCTCCCCATAGCAAACCAACGACTTAAGAAACAACCCCCATGTGTTTGAGAACTTTCCTCGATATTTATTCACGGTTGGTCGTTGTTTTGCAACCGCCGTTTGTTGCAGATTATTGTGATTATTGCAGACTATTATGGTACCCCTTAAGCTTCTGAACCAACTGTCGGTACTCGACTTGCCAGGCGCGCTTTGACTTTGCGCCTTCCCTTCGCGAGGCTTTGGGTGAACCCAAGGGTACAAGCCATGCCAAAAAGCTGAGGGTTCTAAGTTTAGTTTCTTGATTTTTTTAACCTGAAGCATGATGTGCTCAGACAATTCCATGTAATTTCCACTCCTACCCGCATTACTTGTTTGGTGCCAAATTTGTTTGTAATCAGATCAGAGAGTGGGATGGAGAACAGTCCAAATTCGCACCATTTGTTCTTGCGATTTCATACGGCAACAGGGGCATAGAACACAAGATCCAACCAGCGTGGCTTCAGGAGATTCGATCCAACCAGCTGCGAAATGAATTTCATCCCAGAAAGAGTCACGGTTTGATAGGATCAGATTTATGGCCGAGTGGGCGTGTGTTGGGTACAATAGCTACTCAAGCAGATTGAAGAATGTACAGGCAAGTGTTGCTCCCGAGGTTTGGAGCAAATGAAACTTTGCTTTCTACGTGCAAATCCTTTATTTGCCGCAGTTTGCTGACCATCAAAGTCGATGTAATTCCTAATATTTACTTACAGATAGCTATATACAGCAAACATTCAATCTCAACCTAACCCATGCCTTGTCGTAGATGACAATTTAGCAGCACTGGCCTCACTGTCTTTGCGACAGGTGGATGCTTATGAGCCGTCCAGCCCGAGGCAGAGCATAGTGTGTGTGTGTGTGCAACTAGTTTGTTTCACCATGTTCCACCCCCGTGATTCGCTATCATTCCATAAAGTACAAGTCACGGATGGTGATGGAGAGAGATAGAGAGACAGTATGATTCACTACTGTTTTGGTATTCACCACGGGTAGACATGCTTTCGGTATTCACCCATTTTACGGATAAACATGGCATGTTGCTGACCATTGTTTAATCAGCTATCAGGCGATTAACCATTTTTAACCACCATTAAGTACTCAACGTGCCACTGGGTCGCCCAGGGACCCTGGAAGAACTGAAGCAGCTGGGACCTTGGCAAAGCAATGGTTGATCAACTGAGCAACTGATTTCACCATGGGTTCACCTAGCTTTGCCCTGGGATGATATGTTGAAGCTGGTTTCACCATAGGTTCACCTTGGTCATGATATGCCGCGATGGATGTGACACAATAGTCACGGTTTATCCGCCACTATATACCTTCGGGATGGCGATGGAGAGATCCGCCACCATCAATCGCTGATCAAGTTTGCCTGGATCTCCAAACTTGAGAGTGGATGGTTTTGATCCACAGCAGGGACAGCTCATGGGGCTACCCTCAGTCAGGTTGGAAAGGCAACCAGTGTGAGTCTTTGGGTCGTCTCTTTTTGTTGGCCATGGGTTTCCCACAAGTTGCGTGAAGTCGGTGCGTCCGCAAGCAATGGTATCCACCGTTATCCACCTCAATTTATGCAGAATGACCATTTTGAATAGGGAAGCGTTTGACACTACCACTTTGGCAACTGGGCATTGACAACGTTGCTGGGCCACCACTCGCGGCCAAGGCAGCTCGTGGCTTGTTGGACAAGTGGCGCTTGCAGCGGCTGAGCATCACAGGCCCTGATGGAAGTTGATGGAATGCAAACGGCCAAGCGTGCAATGTAGCCCCTTGAGAAATTGAAGCCTTTGAAGTTGCATGAGCATAAACCCGCCGGGATGGCCGGGGATGCCCTGACAAGACAGTGAGCGATTTTAATATGAACTGCCAGAGTTTGGGATCGGAAATGAACAAACTGCCCTTGAATGGTTGGTGAGGAATGACACTAGGATCGTTTAGGTCTCGAGATTTGGACAGACATTTGATATAGTTGGCAAGTGCCCAAGGGTAAACTGCGAACTTGTGCGTGAATTAGTGTACTAATTACACGCTAGCAGCTACCCATTGAAGTTGCATCTTTCTGTTTCATAAAGTTCACCAAATGAAACATAATATATACATGTCTCAACCTTTGATATATTCCATGCATGCGTAAATACACGGCTGGCTCATGCATATGTCACATACACATGTACCATGTACACAGTGGCTTTTTGCATCTACAAATGTTGATTTGTTCAGCACACATGTTTGAACAACCCAAGAATTCAGCTGTGATGCGCCTGGTTGCCAGGTACAAGTGGTGCCTTATCAGCGCGGGGCAGCTCTAGGCGGGCCATGATCCCAGTGATCAAGCGAATGGTTGCTCATAGTTAACTTAGTGAGGTTGATACTGGGTTCAGAATGCTTAAGATAAATATAGATACCACAAATACCATCAAATTTCCAGAGAGAATGGTTAAGTAGTTGTTCATGATAATCGGTTCATACTGCTCAATAGTGAGTGATGGGGGAACAATGCTCAATAGTGGGAAAGTTGATCTAGATCGTGGCTGATAGCTTTAGATCATGGTCGCACTTGATCCATGACCTTCCCAACTTGCAGGTAGCCATAGACCTGTCCCAGACTAGCGAAGGTGGCGGAAGTGAAGGGAAAATCCTCTCAAGTGTGATCAAAGTGCTTTCGTCCAGGGATATGCGGGAATTTGTGTTCTTTGGTTGCCTTATCTAGTGGATGAAACTCCTATACTTGGTTCTTTGTCACAAGTTGTGCTTTCCCACAATGGAAGAACTGGTACCAATGAATCATGAACCAAGCTGCTTCAGAGCTCAATTCCAATCAAGAAGCCAACCTAGGTCAGAAGCCAACCCTCATTAACCGTGATAATCATAAACCACTAGACCATACTAATAACCACTATGGTTAGCCACTTGGTCAACCATCATTGACAACTGCATTTATCCTTTGGCCTATGACTTCCTGGGCGCTCAGTTTGGCAATGCCACTGTCGGCTTCCAGACTTCGACACTCGGAGAAGCGGCGATGATTCGGGTGCTAGGCGACCATGGGCTGTTCGGAGACTACCATGCCACTCCTCACAGGTGGTTCGTAACCTGAGAGCCAGACCAAATGATCATCAACTGTGGTTCGAGTCGCTTTTTCATAGGCCCATGCTGCATCATGTTGCCATACCTGGGGAACCTTATGCCTACTTTTTGGGTGGGTGCAATCTGAAAACCATTTTTGTAGACTTTTGTAAAACACGCTTTTTCTGAAGAGAACCTTCTTGTTTACCTGCAATTTGATTGTACTTTGGCAATATTTCCTGTAATTTACCCGTAGTTTCCTTAGTGTCCGAAAAAACCAGGCATTCTTGCAAAATCATGCTTTTTTTATTGGTGCCACGGCCAAAAGGAAGAAGGTTTCGGGTTTTGTAGGTAGTTCAGGGTCATGTCTACGACTGGGAGGTAACTCGTTCTTGCAGCACTGAGGAACCACACCGTATTCTGCTCGTGGAACAAGGACTGGCAGCTGATTTCTGGGACGGGCAGCCCCCTTGTGGTCACAAGCAAGCCAGCTCCCCCAGCACGTTGGAGCTGTGATAGCTGCTGGTTGGGTAAGGAACACCCTGAGATTCTGGTTTGTTCTTGTTAGGTTGATCAGAACCAGGGGGTTTAAGTGGTCGAAGGATCGTTGAATGAAGGTGCAAGTGGTTCAACGATCGTTCTATGAACCCCTTCTTAGCTCCAAACACAAGGGCGACATTTGGTTGAAAGAAATGATGTCCCGCAAAGTCCTGGTAAGTCACCAGCCGGGCAGACTGCAGCTGAGGAGTTCTTTTCGTTGAGACTGCAGAGCACAGAGCCATCATCCCAGGCTGGGGATCGGCGGATGGGTAAGGCATGTGAGGCTCCCAGTGAAACATGTGTTCTTGCAGCAACTTGTGGCATGTGTTTCCAGTCAAAAAACTATAGCTAGGCTAGGCTGTACAGTATCTATAGTTGCTTATTGAGACTTATCGATCTCAGCCATTTTCTGGTAGAACGCAGTGTTAGGCAGTTGCAATCTTGTCCTACCATTACTGGCATTTGGGCTAGATGTGGTTGTTTTTTCCTTTATTGGACTCGTGTCAACATTTCTCAACTGCTTTGATCGATTTTGGTCGCCGCACGTGTTTCTTCAGTGACAGCTGAAGATCGCACTCAGCTGCCAGTGTGGCATTAGCTGATTGGATGATTCGCTGACTGTCCCAATCACCGCCACTTATCCCATTCCCGGCCCCACCTTGGCCTTCCAGTTGCCTCCAATTCCTCCAGCTGTGTCACCGGCCAAAGGTTGAAGTCATGATGTTCTGCACTTTGACTAATGAATCAGCGGTTGCGTCCTGAAGGAATTGCCGCTGCCGCGCTGCATGAAATCCAAAAAATCGTTTAAGTCACTTGATGTCTCAAAATCAGGACCCTCCGCCATCGATTGCAGCCCAAAATATGGAAGAAGAAGGCTACCCGGTTTTGAGACATGCAAGTGTTGGGCTCTTTGCCGCAACATAATGTTCAGCTAGTGACAATTATTGTTTTTGATGTGTGTGTGCACATCCCTATGTTGCTGCATGGCAAGTCACCCGGAGAGAACCCAATGCATGCCAAGAGTTAAGGGAGGCCAGTGGCAAGCTGGGATAACATTGGAATTGATAGAGTTTTGAAAACGAGCGCCGTGTGTGCAACCATGCTTGCATGGTCAGATGACACAAAAAATGTGCATGCCCTTACATGAAAGTGATGCTCCCATAAGCATGGGGTAGCGAAAATAGACCTCACTGAAGGATGATCAAAGGTTGAATTGCTTTCTGCTTGTTTTTGAGGTAAACTGTGCTGATAAGTTGTGAGATTCTGGTGGGTGAGCTCAAGTGCCACTACTGCATCTCAATGGAACTACTGCATTCAACATGCAAGTGATACCTGGCTGTCACAGGGCATGATGATTTTTCCACTGGGCACTGGAGATAGGCACTTCCCAGCCCTTGTTAAATGATCCTCAGTTCCTTCAGCACCTTGTTTGCGCCCCTTGAGTACAATGTGTTGGATGTGTCCTTCGGTTCATGTTCCCACCTTGTTGGAGCTTCCATGAGCAGCCTGGCTGGTCTCCGAAGTCTCCGCCGTGGACTGCGTGGTCTGACGGGCGGTCAATGCGAAGGAAAAGCTCGGGCTGCGATCTGTGGCTGGCATGGAAACGACATGAAGGTGGCACAGCAATGGCGTATCCTCGTGAGATGCATGATTTCCTCACCAAGATATGCTGTCAATAGGTTCAGTCAGAGGATGATTTCGGGAAATCTTTGGATATGTTTGGATTGTTTTGGATTGGTGCTTTTTTCGTTGGATGCATGGCGCCATTGATAGTCATATCTTGATCCACAGCTGGCGATTCGTTGCCTTGATCAATGGTTGCTTACAGGCCTCAACTGAAACACCAATCAACTTCGCACATCTTCGCACCATGTCAGTGGCGGATGTAAATTCATCGCCAACTTCACAGCTCTCCGACACAGCCAAGGCCTACAACAGAGGCACAGCAGTACCAAGAGGTTGCTGCGGAGGTGGCTGAGGCGCCGACTCACAGGGCCTCGATTTTTTCGATTACTGTCTTTTTTGATCAATGATTTTACCCTTGGTTATCGTTAACTTTCCTTAAGTTTCATCAACCATCATGTCTGTAGCTATTTCCCGCCGAAACTTCCCGACTCCAAAGCGAGCCCTGCACGTTGTGCAGGTCATTGAGGACATGACTGGCGGATGGGGAGTGGATGAGAGTGGTGTGTGGCTGAGTGGTGGGTTGAAAGCACGAACACCCGCTTGGACCCATTCTTAGGGTCCATATGGGTCTGAGTCTATACAATGGAGGAGTTTCGCTTGGCACATGGAATTTGATGTGCTGGTATAACAATGTTTGCTGTAAAAATTGAGGAGGTCCAGTCGCAGCAAAGGCTATGAACTATCACCAAATTGGATTCCCAGAAAAAAACAAGTTTCCCTTGAAAGTTCGTGCTGCTCATCGGTACAGGGTGCTGACCCCGGCCAAAGGCGGGTGTGTTGGCATAGCATCACATCCATCCGCGATTTTAGGAGGCCTTTGTCCAAATTCTTTTTGCTTGTTTAAAACTGGCCGATGATTCCCATGCAAAAGAACACCGCTAATTGTTACAAATGCTCATGGATGCATAGCTTTGAATTTCCTTGTCCATTTCTCAGTTTTGCTTGGCCATTTGTGTCCCAGATCTATACCTTGGGATGTTACACGTTGCAACCAGGACTCCGTGGCATCGGAGTTGGTCCCTACACCAACAGCTGCATGTCGCTGGCTCCAGTTGGGACGCCGCGACCGCCATACTGGGCAGCAGGGGTTAACCCGAGATGCATGGATTTCAGGGGTCCAGACCGATGATCAACTGGTGTTCCTCCAGCGGCTTGGTTGGGGGAGTGTGGGGTTGCCTTTTTTGGCGCCTGTGACTGTCACAATCAGCATTCTATGAGCAATCCGAAGACCAGGTCTTTTCACCTTGGAAATGAGCAGCATCACTATGCATCAGCACGAGAAGATGTCCGAAGCCTCAGGGCCAGCTGCAGGTGACAGATTCATTGACGTGGGCGTGGGTCACCACACCAAAACGGACGGGCTTGAAGGACATTTGAAGTGACCCCGAAGTTGCAACACCACATCATCAAACGCATTAGAAGGCTGCCCGAACCAGCCATTCAACAAGACAAACAACATGTTCTGTCAAGATTCACAAGTGAGGGATAGCTTATGGCAGAATTCTTTCTCCACATCCATGATTTTCATCGGATTTGGAGCAAACATACCCTATCATCCCCTATGCCTATCATCCCCTCTTTTGGGAAACGCCTATCGCGTGCCACCGCTGCAGCCATGGCTCAGGTATATCTCCAACGAGTCTCCCTGTGTGCTCATCAAGTGGGCCATCGCCTTGGCCAATGGTCATTTGAGCTAGCGATGGGGGTGGTTAAGCCATGGTGGTTTGATGAGCTAGTATGAGTAAGACTCATACTATGTGACAAATTATGTAATACATGTTTACATTCCTAGATTCACTAAATTCTGAAATGTAATACCTATTAATCATGTAATACTTGTGATCATGCCATACTCATTATCGGACGAGTAAGATGATGAAACGAACATGGCCTGTAGGCGATGCTCATCAACCCATGATGTCAAGGCATTCTAATTCTTGTGGCTTGGTGGATGACCATCCCTGCAGTTGACCACGGCCCAGGATCGAGCTGCATGGTGCTGCTGGCGAACTTCCACGGGTGTTGCGCTGCGGGGTTGGTGACTCGCTGGTCGTGCCAGGCCCTTTTGGCTGAGCTGTTGGGGGCATCAGAAGAAGCTCTGACCTCAGCCAGGAACCTGCAGACTCAGACCGCGACTTTTCGCATCTTGCGTCAGAAATGTCAACTACACATATGCAGATGCCCAGAATGCCTATGGAAAAAAGGCAGTGCTCGCCCAGTGTCTCACACTTCATATGCTCTTCATTTGCTTGACGTCATTTTTTTGCTGTGCTTGACGTCATTTAGCTAGGCACATTTCCCATTGCCCAAGGATCTCCCCGAAAGTGTGGGGCCCCTGGGGTTCCCATTGGGTTCCCATCGCCCAGGGCCAAAGATCGTCCCTCCATGATGTTGGAATGGTCGCGCATTCGCTCCTCCCGCGATGCGCTTCGTTTGGAGGTCTGACTTCCAGGGGATCATGCCATGGGGTGCCAGGATGTGCCAGGGAAGAAATGAGGGGTTTCAACAGCAGGCATCACCACGCGTTCCCAAGGAGTGATCGGCTTACGATGGCTTACGTGGGTTTGGCGTCTTGAAGTTGCCCAAGTCAAAGATCATCAAAGATCATGTTCGGAGCAAGTTCAGCATTGATGTTTTGGGCAGGATCAGTTTCCATGATGTGGGATTTGCAAGATGTTTTCTTGCTTTGGTTGTCATTCTTTTGAACGCGGGATGCGTGCTTCTGTTGAATAGAACCCGCGCCTTAGCAGTCCCAAGGCCGTAAGACTGCAAGTATCATGGCAGAACATTCAACTTGACACTAGGAGTCTCTTCTTTGCATACTTGTTGACAGCTGTGGCAATTAGAGAACCCTTGCTGATCCGTGCTGGACATATGATTTCCTTGCGGACAAATGCTCGGGGTGTTTCAAGTAGGGTACTCACCAACATCAAGCAGTTTCTTCGTTTACACCGGACCACTGATAGCTTTTACTTAAATGGGTAGCAGCACGTGGGTGCTTACACCTCACCCCCAGTTCGGGCAGGGAGGCACCCAAGATACCCAACATGCCGTAGCAGCACGGGGACAGATCCCAGCACGCCTCTCAGATCATTACGGATCGCCATGGTGTCAACGCCTTTGACACGGTGCCATGCCGAGAAACTGCTGAAATCGCTGGCTGGGTGATGATGGCGACTAATGGCTGATGCTGGTGGTTGACGATGGTTAGTGGTTGTGATGGCCTATGATGGCTTATGAATGTAAATGATGTCGTTCATACTGGTGGGTTCATGATGGTTAATTGTGGGTGCAGCGGTGGGTAAAAGATTGCCAAGATTGGTCATTACTGGGGGGTACATGTAATCTTTTGACGACCCTGATGTTACAGAATTACTTTGCTTGACAACTTGTGCCAAAGTTTCGCACATGCCGAGCTCATGGTGTTGCTGCAGAGCTCTGCTGCTCAAAGTGCTAACAATGACATCCTGCGAAAAGAAATATCGAAAGGCCATAGAACGGCCATGAAAGGCCTGCAGCTCATAGCATTTGAGGGTCACCATGGGTCACCTTTAGATTCCTCGAGGGGATTTTCCTATCAACCAGCTACCACTGCGCAGCTCACAGCTGAGGTGTGCTACCACCGGATGGAGATGCGGAAGATAGTCCAAAGGATTTCCAGCCGCCGGGATTTTTCGACAGCGGCGCAGTCATGGCTTCATTTTACGACAGATACACAGAGATAGAGAGAGACAGAGAGAGAGAGAGAGAGGGAGAGATGAAGAATGCACACAAATATTGATTTAGTTCGAAGCGAAATGAAAAATGCACAGAAACTGTTGGGGTGAACATACTCCAGAGATTCTCAACGAAGATGGCCCCAACGGCTGAAGCTCAGGTCCCAACATGACGGTGGAACGGTGGCTCTACGAACTGCAGAAGGCTGAGAGGTGCCTGCTGCTGGGGCAGGCAGGCTGAGCAACAAAGGCTGGTGAAACTGTAAAGCCAGTTGGGTAGCAAGGGAACTTTTTTTTACTGAAGGTGGTTGATGATAAGTAGCGTGGTAGGATGCCATATGCCGTTGTTGGGGGCATGGCCAAAGATCGGTGGTGAGGTGAAACGTTGGAGCTATACATTTTTTGTGAATCTTGTTGCTTCCATGTTTTAGCAGTCCAGCATTGGTATTTCGCTGCCGCAGGTAGCAGCAATCAGCTCCTGGGACAGGGATAACACCCATTGTTCACACCAGCTGAAGGGAACGATGATGACCAACTGGCCATGTTAGTTGTGACCCATATTAGCATTTGCCTTGAACCGGGTGTAGCTCATGCTGATCTATCAAGACCTCTCACTCCAAACCCAGAACTGATTGGATCCGAATGAACTGATGATGCCAGGGCTTTCAGCGAGATGATTTTCTTCTTGGCGCATTCCTTGAATTGGCCCGGGGGCTCAGTCATGGCCTCGTGGCGGGTCCTGGCACTGCCTATGCCTGGTGTAATTTAGCTTCGGTTGGTGAGGGTATGCACGGTGCGAACCACGGCTGTATTTGATGCAAGAATCTAGGCTTGAAATCAGACAGGCTAGTCATGTCAAACAGCTGGTTGAATGAATGATATGCCCCAGCTATGCCCTGCCTGCTTTTTTTCTTTGTTGTGCTTTGTTTTGTAGTAAAACATACCTGAAACATACTGAGGCACCAGCATCCCATGGGTCACAATTGTGGACACTGCTCGTGGTTGGCTTCAGGCAAGGCGCAGAGGAGACCAAGAAGTCTGGAGCTCATGTGGGGGCTGAGTGGGTGATGACCAAGCTAATGGTTGGAGGTTTCTCAATATATGGAACCATGGGACACCCAAGAAATGGTTAACGATTAGTGCTGGACAATTTTGGGTACGCTATTTCAAGAAACACCCTGTTGGTACCGAGAATCAACACAACAAAGATCAACAAACAGTAGCGGGCAGCAATGACAATGTTAACAGCAATGGCAGTACAGATATTGACGTTGATCAACAACAGGATGGTGGTATATCAACGGCAACTGATGATGATGATGATGATGATGATGATGATGATGATGATGATGATGATGATGATGTTGATGGTGGTTCATGATGGTTTATGATGGTGACTGGGAAGGGTGGCCACGGCCAGATTTTCTCCAGTGCTGCGTAACAAATTGTTTGAGTCATGCGCAAGTCACGCAAATAGCCGCAGGTATGGATTCCAATCTATTCAAGTCCCAGTAGGACTTTGCCACACGAGACAGGTTGTTCAGTCCAAAGAAATAGCAGCATGGCTTCTCACTCCTTCTGGGTGGTGGCTGTAGAAGGCTGGTTCCATGTGGTTCCGCTCCTTGAAACACCTTGCATTTGGGCCGATGGTAGTTGCACGCCCTCATGCCTGTGCCATAAGAATGGCAGACAAGGAAATCGGATGCGCTGAAGGAGGCATGATGGGCATGATAGTCTGGCAGAGCCAGGTAGCTGCCCAGCATGTGCCTTGCTGGCTGATGCTTGTTTGTAGCGGTGCCGTGACGATTGGACACATTTGCCAGTGGAGCAAGCCCCATCTACGACAGTGTGCAGAAAGAAATCGTAGGCACCAACAACAGGGGAAACAGTAACAAACAACAACACTTTAGCAAGAGCAGCCATCCCATGCTTGAATCCGGTTCCTGCATTTATTTTTCGTGCAATTGACTCTACTACTAGTTTTAGTGCATTTGTTTTGTCACGTGTGACCTTTGAACCCGCGGTTTTCATCTTTGTCAAGCTTGTTGAGAGGCCTGGTCTGCGAATCCCCAGCGACAACGCTTCGTTCGGGAGTTGAAGTATGTCCCATGGCAGCAATGGAGGCCCATCCCAGGCTGGATGGAGATGGATGGATGGATGGATGGATGGATGGATGGATGGATGGATGGATGGATGGATGGATGGATGGATGGCTGGGGTCCTACATGGATGATTTGGGAAACCTCTCAATAGTAGGATATCGGAGAAAGAGGAGGGGCTATTGAGATGTTTCCCACCCAATATGTTCAGTATCCTTGATTGATAGTTTCTTCGGGGTAACCAGGATGCCACTGATTCCACTGAAGGTGTGCGGGCAAGGTGATATGATATCCCAGGGTTTGGCTGTGGCGAAAAAGGTTCACCAGGTTGCCCCATGTAGATGAACGGCTGAGAATGAAGAGTTGTGAAAAACTTTGCTGACATGACAGAACAAAAATGAGGGGGAGTTATCCCAATTTATCAACTTGTATATTGGTTGTGAACAAGTGCAAGTGGGGACGATGGGAACTCTTAGAAACCATGATTTTAACCAGAGTTTTTATTGAGATCATCCCTTGAAGATTTGCGGTTGTATATGGGTGTTTTTGCACATAGCTGCCAGAACGATGGCGTTTCTTAATTGAATCCCTGGCATAGATTATTTGTTCCTTTTCATTTCCTTTTTGTTGATTATGAATGCTTCAAACGTTTGATAGTAGCCCCGTGATTGGATGGTTGTCATTTCCATAAATATACGTGTTTTCCCACCGATGTTATCCTAGTCAAAGCATCTTTGATGATCTCCAGCTGTCTTGCTGTTGGAGATCATGGGTCTACCCCTGGTTCATGGGTGGGTCTACCCCTGGTCTATTGGGTCTACCTCCGGTCCTTGGTCGATGGCTCTCCCTGGTTGAGCCCCGGGTCATCCAGGGTGTCCCTGCCACTGAGATTGATGAAACCGTGCGCTATTTCCATGCATTGGCCGATACGATGCCCTGGGGCCAAGCACCGGAAGTCTCAGGCAAAGCGTCCAACCAGTTGCATTTCGATGGGGGGAAGCTGTGGCAGCTTTGATTTGCAACGATCAATGGATTCAATATAGTATGAATCATTGATGAACTAGCGCTATGTATGATTGATTGATAAATTTCTCGCCATGGTATAGATAAATTCAGTTAATGAGCCTATAAATGTATGTTTTTGCCGGTGTTTTTCTTTGCTTGGTGGCTGGGTTGGGTGGTGGGAATCGGTGGTCAAGTTCGATCCCAGGCCCGAGATTCGTTCCAAAGAGGTCGACTTTGTCACCCGCATCAAGAGCCGCACCACTGTCACGGGCACCGGGCGCCCAGGGCGGCTGCGGGTGGGGTGACCGTTCCAACCAGGTTCAACCAGACATGGCTATGGCTATGGGTCGATATCCACCAGCCAAGTAAGGGGGATGGCCACCACCTATTCACCAAGAATCATGGGGGATAACTTCACCAACAATAATAGTGGGGAAACAATGCTCAATTATGGGGGAACCAGGGGTCACACCAGCTAGTTGGCCAGAGGACAGACTTGCGACGGTTTTGACCCAGAGCCATATGGCCCCTGACCAGCATTTGCGTGCATTTACCAGCCACAAAGGTTGAACATGTGGAGTTTGACATGTTTTTGACGGTGGGTTCGCCTTTGTGTTTGACGGGGTTTCAGGACAACACAAGGATTGATAAACTACAAGGATGGGTGTTGATTGGCGGTAATGCAACACCTTTTTACATTTTGCCATGTTCATTTGGGTACTTCATCTCGCTTCTTCAGATAAGCTGACTGGGCCAGATGATATGCTGCAAACCTTGAAAGGATATCTGTCTACGGTATGGAGCCAACGCTGATGAATGCTGACCTATGAAAACTAACCGTCCCTTGTCGTTTGAAATGGTAGGTTGCTCCTTGATGAACACGTTGACATTGTTCATTCCCTAAGTGTCATGCAACTGTGTGTGTGTGCGCAACATCAGCTGTTTGCGCAGCCGTTCAGTCGTTTCTCAAGCTTCGGGATTTCGCAAGAACCACCTTCAACCTCACCCATCCAAGTTGTCCATAGCTTGTCGCAACGCCATTCCCCTAGTCATGTGGCCAGAAACTGCCTATACTGCCTATACTAGCGGGGCACCATTGTAGACAACCTCATGCTAGAAGCTGAATGTTTTCCATATTTTGCCAATGACACCAACACACCAAGGAAAGCCTGGTGCGGTTTCCTTTTTTTATTTTGGTGTCAAAGTCAGCAGTAGTACACATCAAAAAAAACAGTCAATCAGCCATCCTGTTGTCACTAGCTAGCCACCTACTACATTTTTACTACTTCGTTCCCCAATGGTGCAGTAGGTCAAGTAGCTACTGTCTAAGCAGTGACAATCCGCCATCGCATTCGGTGTCTCAAGAGGCGGGGAGTTGGAGCCGTTGAAGCTTCGCAGGTGTTTCACTTTGGCGCATTGGGGCCTTCACAAACCATCACCAAAAGGGCAGATGAACATGCCAACAAAGACCATCCAAAGACCAGTTTGGTCTTCTTTGACATGTTCACCAGCGGTATTGACCCACAACTATGTAACAGATCCTTTGTCTTTAGCGAAGTCTTGCGCTTTGTTTGCATGTTCCTCCGGCCTCCACTCACAGAACCAATTGCATGTTTCCCTCACTTCGACTGAAATGCCCGATGCCCTGCTTGTCTTTCGCCTCAATTTCCACCATGAAAATCGTAGAACATGTCAATGTTGATGAAAGCTTGGAGGAAATGCCGTGCAACCCGAAGCTTCGCAGATGTTTCATGGTGGATGACGTGAGGTCACCCAATGCTTCGAGGATCCACAAGCAGCTGGCAGGTCACACCTCGCAGCGAAGATGATACGCCCCGATGCGCTGGTGGCGCTGAGCGCGCTGCATCCCGATCCCTCGGCAAAGGTGATGCAGGCCTGAAACCAGCGGAAACAAACAGTGCAGTGTGTCTCTGTGGTTGTGGTTGTTGTTGTTGTTGTTGTTGTTGTTGTTGTTGTTGTTGTTGTTGACCGTGCTTGTTTGTTGTTTCTGCAAGCTTGGTCAGTCTGTGCTTTTCGGCAAGGCATGTGTTCCGATTTTTACCATGAAGCGGCACTCACAATGCAAGCATTTAGAAAGTGATTGTTCTGATTGTTTGTGTTTCGTTTTTTGTTTGTACTTCCTGGTTTCGCTTGCTGAGGTATACAGCCATGGTACATATTGCATGCGTCCGTGAATGCATAGCCTACTTTTGGATCCCCCCTATGCAATTTGCCCAGTCGTGGTTTCATTGGTCTTGAAGAGACAGCAAACATAGAGGCAAGCCAAAGAACATCACCATCAAGTTCACGTTCGGCGGATGATCTTCCATCAGCCCACATTGAACCTCAAAGATCAGTGGAACCCCTGGCCATAGGTTCTTGCATAGGCTGAAGATGTCAGATGATGTGAGCCGTGCATGTTTTTGTCAGCTCTGCTTAACGGTGCTGGGCATTTCGCTGCTGATCCCAGTGATCCCGGATCCCGCCTGCTGCCGTTGACAGGCCTTGTCTGTGTCCTCCCTATATAGCGTGGCAGCTTGGTCGCTGAAGCCGGGAAGGTCCTGTCCAGCTACGGGGTACCTGTGGTACGCATTGTGGTTTCAAGATACCAAGAGGTGCCCACAGCATATTATCACATACATACAGTACATAAAAATTACGCACGAAACTCCATAACATCCAATCTAAACAGCGAAAAAATGGGAACGGGATGAGTTTTGTTTGTTGTTGGCTCACCACCTTGCACCAGCAATTTTTGTGACTATGTGTGCCACTGAAAATCGTGGTGCATGTCGGCACTACTGCTGTAATGCGGTGGTGCAGGTGTGACACAGCTGAGGGGCAGAGAAAGACAGAGAAGCCACTTCCAACTTCGTTCCGGTGAACAACTCGAAGATGGTTAACGTTGTTAGACTCGGTTAGACCATCCGCTTCTTTACCGGGCAGATGAAAACCTCCTTTGAGTCTGACATGGTCAAACGGCATCGTTTTGAATAGGTGATATGGGAGGGACCACAGCACAGACTGCGGCTTGGACGGACGAGTTTGGACGGCTGAGGGCAGCACGCTGCTTTCTGAATGTTTGGGAAGTATCCTGGTTTTTGACAATTTGACTGAATTTTTGCATTTCTTCACAAGATTTTTTCAAATGTTTCTTGTGTTTTTGAATGATTGATTTCTGTAGTTATTGCAGTCCTTTGGGTTTAGTTTGAAGCAATCACGTTTGTTTCCTCAAAGATTTGTGTTAATCCTTCAGCACTCCACCCACGCCTTCGTTCATTGCAAGATCAGATGCAAAAGTCTTACTATATAATACATACTATCAGTGTTCGTGATCTTTTGAGAACAATGCACCGAGTTGCCCTTGTGGGCATAGAAGGCGCAAGAAGGCAAAGTGAAAGTCATTGCAATTGGGCATTGGCCGATGTTTGCCATTTAGTTGCCCTCCAAATCCCTCCAAAGAATGGTGTTCTTATTGAACATTATGTTGTAATCATTGCATTAGATCAGATGTTATGAATGCTTGCTTGTTTAGGGGTGTACCTAGCGACTGTGACACGGTGCAGTCGCATGTGGAATCTTTAGTGAAAGCACTGTGAGCAACATTGGGCGCTCGCAGCCTTCCGTTTGAGGCAGATAGTTTCACGGAAGAGGAGTCGCAAGCGGTTCGCGACTTCAGGCGGCAGAGCGGCAGGAAAAATGATAGGTTGACAAGGCAGTCATACCATCCTGGTTTCCGACTTTGATTTAGCACACATCTCAGCAATTCTCACAATTTACAAATTTGGTCAATATTTGCAAGATGTCGAATACATTTCGGCACAGAAATCAACAAAGATATCAGAACTCACCCCGCTCAGACCCCTGGAGTCACACAGCTTGCGGCCCAGGGCGGCTGCTCGGGCTTGCTATGCCAAACTGGGCTGGGTCCTTATTTTTGTTGGCTCGGGCTGGGGATGGGATGGATGTGGGGCTCGGTGCCAGCACTCAAGTTAGTTGATTATCAATTCATCGTTATTCACCATGGTTTTGATTATAATTAAGTAACTTAATCATCATTTGTATATAGACGTGCGTGGTTTATGAAGTAGGTTCGTGATGGGATGATTAATGGCTAATGATGTGTGTAGTGTAGTCAATGGTCAGCCATTGATGGTGGAATACTGGATATAGGAACATAGAGTCCAAAATTGCGGCTGGGTGTTGCCATTGCTATGTTTAGGTCTTTCAGAATGTACCACGTACAAGGCAAAAAGCTTTCCACACACAGTAGATTGCGGAAAGTGCTGTCATCTTCTAGGCTCATACTCTCTATAAACCACAGCTTTCCTTTTTTGTGACCGTAGTAAGATTTCCCACTTCAAGCCTGACTTTTTTTTTTCCCATGCATTCTGGGCTACCCTGGGCCAAGCCCCGAGCCATAGGATCTGTTTGACGGACGTTCCCATCTTTTGCGACTTGTTTCAGTTGTTGCCCCGGCTTTGCTGACTTCCACCCAGCTTCATGGCATGGGAGTGCGCCAAGTTGCGTTGAGGAAAGCAAGCTCGAAATCAGCTGGTGGAAGTGGGAGCGCCTCGGTAGCAGTTGTGGCGGACATGGGGACAGGGAACGCAGCAGCGGATGAAGCTTCCTTGGGAACAGATGACTACTGATGGTTATAACCATATGTCAACTACTTGGTGATCAATGGTTGGTTCTGAACCTGAGGGATAGAGTTTTTGTGCAATCAAGTTGGACAAGGAAAAGCTTTCAAGGTGAATCCTCGCTGATATGGGAGCAAAACCAAAGCGGAGGAATCGACGAACAAATTTGCGACAACTTCTACGCTAGACCCTTTAGTATTGTTTGTTTGCCGGTAATATTGCTATAGTGAACCAAAGGAATGTGTAGGATGATTATTCATGAATTTTCTGTACGAAGTCTTCGTGCATGCGAAGACTAATTCACCATCCAGAAACCAGTGCTGGCCTTTGAGAACCACGTTTGGCAATTTGGGCGACCCTAGTGATGCGCGACAGCCTCCTTGCACAGGACAGCATTTTTGGCGCGAACAACGCAGCCGAAGATGTCGAGAAAAGTCACGATGAGGACACACGTTTTGTGGGACTCAGCGTGGGAATCTTCCGGTGCAGTGGGTGCCACCCAGCGTTAAATCACATGTGGAGGATGTTGTAGCTAAGGGCACAGGCTTTCAGCATGTCTTAACATTGGGAAAATCGACTGATTTAATATTGATACTATAGGCACTTCCAGTGATGCACAGCAGATTTTCCTTGGCATTTTTTTATACCCATCGTATATTATATATCTATCCATCTATATACATTTATATTTTTATGTTTTTTTGAAATTCACGTACATATTTGTGGTGGTATGTCACACAACCCTGGAGTAATTAGAGAGAGTGAAAATCCCCTATTTTCATCCATTTTAAACATTGAAGATCATTCAAGTCATTTTTACGCCTTGGGATGGTCCAATTCGATCTGGCTGAGGAGCTCGAGGCCATGAACTGCTTTTGGGAGAGCGCCA
This sequence comes from Symbiodinium kawagutii, assembly GCA_009767595.1. Classification (NCBI taxonomy): domain Eukaryota; class Dinophyceae; order Suessiales; family Symbiodiniaceae; genus Symbiodinium; species Symbiodinium kawagutii. The sequence goes on along the minus strand of VSDK01019820.1, from coordinate 42,824 downwards.
CCAAGTCCTCCGTAGGCTCCAGTTACCGCTGGGCTGATGGCTATGGATGGCCATGGATGGCTGTGGATGACCTTCCGGTAGACTTGGAAACTGAAAAATCACATTTTTTTTTAGAGGCAAACTGTGGGAAAACAGCAACTGCAGCGGCGTATTTTCTATGTCACAAAGGACGGTATCATCCTATGCATGCACGATGCCTACAGATACAATTATGCGCATGCACGTGTGCCCGATTTTGTTTGGTTCATCCTCACAGCTCCCAAGGAGCTGTGGAGCTCACCCTTCCTGGCAGGCGCTACAAGCCTGGAGGAGGAGTACGACCTCAGAAGAGGCTGGGGTTCATGGTTTCTTGATGTGATCCTTGTTGCCTTTCAGGCTTGAGGCTTGGATGATGTTGGATGCTCACTATTATACTATTGGCATCTATTGGCCTTAACCAAATTGCAAGCATTGATCAATTATGAGATGTTTTGCAGTTTTAATGGTAAATTCTGGGATGTGACTGTCTTAAAATGATGTCAACTTAATTTCACTGAAATGATGTGGATATATGTAGGAAACGTAAAGGGCCCAGGGTGAAAGATTTAACTCGACGCACGTTCGTTGGAGGGACGCTCACTGCTTGTAGGTCCCCATCAGCCTGCAACAGCCGTTGAAATGCTTGGACATAGTTGAACAAGTTCGCAAATTTACAAATTTGGCGAGCTGCTTTCAGCAAACTTAGTTTCTTAGTGTTCGGCATCCAAGGTTGAGTGGTGGGGTAGGTCAAAAAAACAGTCAAAAAACTAGCCAGGCCAAACGTAAGCTAGGTTGCGATCTCACGCCCACCACGACCATCCAAGCCTGCTTCACCATTTGGTGGCTATTGCTTTTTCTGGCAAATCGTGGACGAGGTTTGCCGCGTTGTTTCAATGTGCATGGAAGAATTCATGGAAAAAAATCAGATGCTGCAAGGATTTTCTGGTCAGCTACGGCCAAGATGTTGCACGGTGGTGGCAAAGACTAGGTGTAACAGATGGAACTGCCAAGTTTTGGTTTTGATGCTACTGTACAAACATTGATGTTTTATGTGCAGATATTTTTCCGAGTGATCAACAGCAACTACGTTCAATCTAGCTTTTGATTTCGTGAGCTTCGGGTTGCCATTTGTGGAGCGTCTATAGCAGAGTTCCCTCATGTGTCTAAGGGTGACGGCACAGCCATGGGGTAAGCATCGTTCCCAGTTCCCCCGAAAAGATGCCAATGCATCGTTCCCAGTCCATGAATTTGTTTCCCGACACTTGGCTTTGTCCCTATGCTGCGGCTATTTGCCGCTTAGAAATTAATCATGGAATATGATGGAACCAAAATTGCTTCCAGAAAAGGCTTTCCAACCAATAAATAGGGAACGGCAACAAATAATCATTTATGACCAAAAGCGATCACTACTCAATATTAGATGATTAGGCGGTATGCCATGGCCCCCCCATTTTCAGAAACCAAACCTATTTTCTTGTAGGGCATGATGACCAGCATTGCCGGTCTTCCCATCGGCGAGGTACCTGGCTGGGCAATGGCAAGTGGGGTTGGGTCATGATGGCACCAAAACGCCAGGGCAGTGGGCAGGCGCGGCGGTGGATCGATGCCCCAAGATGTCCCCAAGACAATCCCAGAGATGTGTGGCATGCCATGTGGCATGGCAAGACCAGGAACATCAAGCTTCATGTCATTTAAGCATGATCAACACATATATGTGCCATTATGTGCCTTTCGTGCTTGCCTTCGTGCTCAGTTTGACGGGTTTTCCAGCAACAAAATGATGACTGGGAAGCTTCATGAAATTGACCAGCTTGCGGGCCGCTTGTAGTTGCAGCATGTTGCAGATCCGGTTCACCATCACCAGATATCACCAGTTCAGTCACAGATAGAATTAGAAAGTGTTTTAGCAGGTCATTCATTGGATGTTCATGGCTCATTGCCATGGTGATCGAAGAACTCGCGGCATCAGTTGTTGGCCAGGCTGTGTTGAAGCTGAGCGACGTGCATCATGCGGACGTCACTGCCAAGGAGTGGGTCTATGGGAGCAAGATCCTTGGCACCAGCGCCCAGCCATAGCCATGGGCCCATTTGTGGGGCCACCTGGAGTTGCCGAAGGATTTCGTGACCCGACCATGGTTGGCATCCTGCGGTGAATGATTGGCTCTCCACTGCTTATTGTATCTTATTGTCCACGCAGTCGATGCCCTGTCATTCCAGTCACTGGACGATAAAACGAGAGGACCCACTACAAACATCATCAAACATCTACAAACCACCAACAACCATCTTTTGCTCGCCAACACTGGCACACCAATGATTCGCCAAACATCAACCATTCCAAATCACTCATCAATCAACCAGGAGCCGACTGATCAGCATTTATCAGCCACGAACCCAGCGGTAAACAACTGGTTGGGTTTCTTGGTTCGGCTGACCTTTACCATGGTGGAAGCGAGGCTCTCAAGCCTGGGTTATCCGAGGATGGGTCGAGGGCATCGGAACATCGTGGGGGGGCACAGCGGAATCGAGGCCTTGGATCTCGGAAAAGTTGGTGGTTGTGTAACGATGGCAGGTTGAGGATGCTTACTGATTCGAAAGGCAACTGGAAGGGAAGGGGTATGATGAAACAGGTCAGGATGCCCAGGAACAAGCACATTGAACCCATTTTGGTAGAGGCATGAAACTTTCGGCACATTTCAGCATAAATCACAATATTTCAGCATATGCATGCCAGAACTATAGGCATATCGAAGCATGTGCACCGATGCGGGTTGACCGCACAATATTTTAAAACATCTTACAACAACCAGCCCGCTTTACACAATATTCACATATAGTAGCATAATATTATTATTGGCCAAGACATTCGCTGAATTTCAAGGTATACAATGCACGCGTTGAACTGTGGCATCTCAGGTGGAGTATTTGAATGTCTATCTCTACGGTGATACGAACCAGACGTTCAAAAAGCGTTTGCAGGACGGCTACCGAGAAGGCAGGTTGCAATGGGTCCAGCTGATAGTCTGATAGTTTGACGCTCGATCATTGGACGTTGACGCAGGTTCACTGAAGTGTGTGGGCTAATCACATAAGGCTGTTGAGAATGTTTATGTTGGATAGATGTTGGCACATGGTGACTCATCAAACCCCAAGGAGTGGCCCTTCTGCTTGTAGCCGTTCTAGCTTGGAGCCTGTGTCCGGTGGTCGTGTACTCTTTGCCTGGACCAGGCAAGCTCAAGTCTGACATTCAACGCAAGAGCTTCCCCACGCACTATGTGCATCCTGGCAGCACGCAGGACATAGCTGGTGACCATTGGCCAAAAACATATATGCAAATTATGCAAGCCGAAAAGGCCACATCTCTCTTCGCAGCACATTCTGGACTGACAAGTTTGATGGGATGCAGACCTGGACAGCTGACGGCTGAGGTGCATGACCATCGAACAGATGAACTGCGGAAGCGTTCAAAACTGGTTGGACAAAGAGATGTTGAGCCCGCAAGGGAAGCTCGGCTTGGTAGGGGACTTCCAACATGTGTGCAAACAGCAACAGGGACAACGGTGTCACACGACTGCCCGGCCAAGGGGGAAGTGTAACGAGGTTTTCGCGATGTTTTTCATTCAAATATGTGAATTTCTTTGAAAGAGTTTCCTGCAGCAATCAGGATGATAGTGGTGCTGAAAGAGGTCGCCACAGCTTTGGCTTACATGCACGACAATGGGATCACCCACAACGACATGAAGTGCGGCCCCCGAGTGTGGAATGTGGAAGCTGGTAAGCAGGTTGGGATGGCAATGGCTTGGCAATGGGCCTCCCGATTTTTCCCGGAGTGAGAATTGTTCAAACTCATGAACAGAAGAAAGATCTGAAAATTGAAAAGACAGATCTGAACTCTGAAAAGAAAGATGTGAGTTTGAAGCTTTTCTTGATGAACCATTTTGGTTAGCTGCAAAGTCCGATACACCGCTCAGGCCGGAAAACATTTTCCTGCATAGTGATGGGCGCAGCTTGGTCACAGCGCTGGTTGGTTTGCTGTAGAGTTTGCTGGGATTGCTGGAGAATGCCAATGCTGGAGATGGAGATTTGATGCTTTTGGATGGAATGCTCACTCCCTTTGACCGTAAATGTGCAGGGGTCAGAAGTCTCAATGTTCTGATTCTAATATTCTAATTGTATGATGCTGTATGCATTGTAGAATCTGGCTGGTTTTGCATGATGCATTGACTTTTGATTTTTGAATGTCCATCACCACGAACGAATCATCCGCAGGATACTGAGTCGTAGAAAGTTTTTGTTGGGATCATAGCAGCCCATACCTTGAGATTGATTAATTACTCATGTGAGCCGCCAAACTGGACATAGGTTGAACCTTCGCCGGCCGAGGTCGCATCGTGTCGAAGCTCGGTGATTTGGGCTTGGCTGAGAAGTCCACGAACACCACCAGCGATGTCACACGTTTTCTGGCGGCCTTGGCTGACCCAAGCAGACCAATCAACCAGAATACCTATGAAGATATTTGTGAAAGAAAGGATCCTTGCGCATGGCTTGCAGAATCTTAACGCTATTCCCAATCTTGATTGGCTCATCATGCCAGACAGGTTAGGCCTGGGTCAGTTTTTTTGACATCCTGTGAATCTTGTGGGTTCGATACCAATGTTGTGGCAAATAATTGCTTAACTATAACAGATGAATATCGTTCTGAAGGGTCATTAGCAATCATCCACCGGTACCAACATGTACCAAGCATCAGGTGTCTTCAATCATCAGCGAACATCAACCTTGCATTGTTTCCTCATGAGGGAGGAGTCAAGGCCAGTAATTCCTGAAAGTGCGAATCCTCCCTTTGCTCTCCGCGAAGCATGGGTACGTACACAGCAGAGAGCAATGGTGAAACTGCATCACCAGCCACTATCCTGACCAACCAGTCTCAACCATCGCTGAACCACTCCAACCCTCCTGAGCTGGGGATCACCGTCATTGGCCACGGTCCAAATAGTTTGCTCCCGTTCGGGATGTCAATTCGGTGCCCCTCCAGTTGGATGAACCGACCACCGCTGAAGCCGTGGTGAGGTTATGGCATGACAGGCTTCTCGATGGCCACAGGCACGTGATCTGATAGATTTCAGTGGCTTCAACCAATTCAAGGTGTGCAATGATCCTCCAAGCAATATGTGCAACTAATGAACCTCCTATCTTCAACATCAATCAATTATACACTTTGGCGAGTCCAGAATCGAGGTCTAAAACTGTTATTTTTTGCTAGCCAATGCATGCCCACATGAACTGACTGATATTTGTTTGTTGGTTGAGTCGACATATTGATTCGTAAATTGATTTCCTGGTTGATGTTGGTTGAATTTGGTCGGTTGAATTTCGGCATCGCTAAGCGTGGTAGACTAACCACCCAGACCATATTGGCTGAGTTCAAGTTCAGTTGGTTTAGGAAGTACAAACCGACAAAGACAAAGCTCACACGCAGCATTTTGCAATGAGGCAACGTTGATGGGTCAACCAAAACATGACATTGCATGCAGAAATCAAAGTGTGACCATGATTTTCTAGCCATTTGTAGCAGTTTTTGTTCCTGTTTCTGGGATGGTGAGCCCTGTGAGGACACAGGGTGAGGGACCCAATCCTCCGTGGCTTCTTGGCTGGTGTCAGGTGAGAAGTATGGTACCCGGCACTTCTCCAAGGTCGACTCGTCAGTGCGACGCGGAGATCACCCCAATGAGATCCAACCATGTTTGGATGCAAGGGAATTGCTGGTGTTTCTTCAAGTAGGGGACCCCCAAACATGGTTGGTCTATTATGAATGGTTCCTATTGGATGATTTGGGGGGTCCCCTATTTTGAGAAAGCACCAAATAGAGCGAGCACCAACCATAAAATGCCGGGCAAAATCCAGAGCAGCAAAGAGATGAGAGAGAGACACTCAGCATCCCAAATTGCCTTGATGGCAAGTTCCCACCCGCAACCTTTTTGAGTGCATTCTTCCCAAACACGGGGGAACACGGGTTTGACTTGTAACTTGGATGGTCCAAGTACTATGTAGACTCGACCTTAGAATGTTAGAATCTATTTACTTAGCAGTCTGAGTGACATTATTTTCAATTTGTTGGCAAGGCCAAACTCAAACAGCTCGTGCTGAAGCCGCACAGGCACAAATCTCCAGTTACGTTGCAGAAGTGGAGGCTTGTGTGCCTTGGCCAAGCTTGGCGTGACCAACACGAGTTTGCACACCTTGTGCCGTGGGACATGACAGATTCTTGTAGATAGAATTTTGGAGCTTTGGGGAGGGTCAAGCAGGAACTACAAGTTGGGTTGCCTCGCTTCATTGAACAGGATCCTCAGCATTGTTGAGGACTGACAGCAGACTGACAGCTTTTTTATGGTATTTTAACGCGAAATGTTATCCCCTTGGATTGCTGAGGCGGAGGCCCAACTATTGATAGCCATCGCAACGACCGTCATCAATCGTTATCACATATGACAGCCATCATTGCAATCATCATGAAACATCACTAGGATTATTGCATCAAGTAGAACTATACTATAGACGTCAGTAGCCTACCTGGTAAGCCGCCCGACCTTTTTTTTCAACCAAAACTGGAAAAACACTATTTTCGGCAAAATTTGACGAAAAGCCAACAATAACGCTTTTTTCCAACCATGGAACGCTTTTTTTGGACCAAGAACGCTTTTGAACTGAACGCTTTTTGAACGCTTTCCAGCCTCGAACGGTCTGGAACGGTAAAAAGTGACCATGGTCGATTTTTTCAACCAAATCCCAAAACTCTCTTTTTGGGATCTTGACCTCTTTTTTCAACCATGGGGCTTAGCAGATAGCATAACCTTTATTTAATAACAGTTGCTACAATCATCATGATTCAATCGTAGTCGTCGCAGCCATCATTGACCTTAGTTATTGACCAGGAATCATGTTTCACAAACTTGTTGACCGAAAACTACTCTGCCAGACCATTCTGGCAGTCAAAGAAGATAGCGCTCAACCACGGCTATCACATGTGGATTCCTTCGGATGTCCCAAGCGGGGCCGCTTGGTACCCAGGTCAACGGCTGTGGGATCACTGGGCGTTTGGGTGATGCCTTGACGGAACCTGGGCGTTGCACCGGGAAGTCATGGATAGGAGGGCTAAACTGTCTACATAATACTGCAACTATGGTATGTACTCAGTCATTTAACCATGGTAACTTAGCTAATTTGTCATGGATAACTAGGTAACGAATGCTGAAATAATGGTATGACATGACAAATTAATTATGGTCATAATGGTATGGTTAAACCACCATGGTTACGTGATTATGGTATTACAACTTAAGTATTGTCAAGTAATTTGCTTAAGTCTGGTTTGACGACTAGTATATATGGTTGAGATATATAGTTTTATTAATGAAACTATCTACATAACTCCGGCCGAATGACTATGGTAACTTAACTATGTTCATTTAAGGATGCTTCATGGTTTCGAACCTTTGGTTGAACCATGATTATATATAAATGGGTATGGTGAGTAATTTTGAATTGGTTCATAGTCATCGTGAGGCAATGGTGGCAGTCGTCGATAAACCATGGTTCATAGAGATATGTTTAGCAGCCATGGTTACTAGCTGTGGTGAATAAGTACGGCTGTGGTTAATTTATGTGTCTAATAGCTATTTTGTTGACTGTAATTTTTGGAAACCAGCACCACATTACCATGATTTGTATGGTGCGGGTGCCAGGAATGGAAAAAAAATTGAATGAAGCTGATGGGGAACCAAGAACCAAGGTGAGCAAAGCCCATGTCTTGTGTCTTTCTTTTTTTCTAGGGTTGCTCATTGGTTGGTATGACTAGACTTTGCTTTTGCTCACCTGGCTGATTAAGCAGCTATTGACTAGCAGCCAGTTGCTCATTGATTGATGGATTAAGGTTCATGGCTGCTCATCAAGCAGTGTCCCAGCAAATGAATGTCCCAGCAGCCATATTTCATCGCGAAAGGCTGGCTGATTCTACTACCTGGGATGCAGGTGATGCGAAACCGCATGCCTTGTAGAAATGGCTTGGTTTCGCCAACACGGGACCATTTTTTCCATCGTGCCAAGTGCCAAGTAGGCCTTATCAGTGAATGAATGCCCTTTGAATCAGTGCACTTCATGCCACTTCAAGAATCAAGAAGGTAGTAGAGATGGGAGAACCATGAAGAGAGCTCAGGACTTGCCGAAGTTGTTCCAGAAGGCCTGGGGAAACGTGTCGCCTTTGCAGTAGCACTTCCTTGTGGACACCATAGGCACTATGGAGTCAAGCAGAACGGAAGAAAAGAGTTAAAGGTAAGGCTTCCCCAGTGGTAGGGCAAACCCATGGCGATGCCCAGGCCAAAAAAATCCCACCCCCCCGCCGAAAGCTGATTCTAATCTGAAGCTTTGCGATGTTCAGGTCTTCTCTGAGAGTGTCTCTTGACTGCACTTGGCAGGCGCGTTGACGTAGGTGTCTCGCGATGGATTTTCAGACTGCACTTCACATGGCCCTTCACAACGCAGAAGATTTGCTTGGGCAGTCGGCCAATTAATCAACCTATCAATAAAAATCGGATCAATGAATGTCAATGGATTATTGATGTTGGTTTTTGATGGTGGGTTGATGGATGGTGATTTTCATTGATCCTATTGGATCCAAGTGGTTTGTTGGCCACCAAGCATCACCATTCCAAGATGATCCAAGGGGTTTGTTGGCCACCAAGCATCAACCCATCCCGGACGACCGCATCTCAGGTGACCATGACCCAGGTCAAGGACTGGAAGAGTCTCCAGGGCTTTGACTTCCTGGACGAGGGCTCCTTCTCCAGCTCCTTGGCTGCCGATGAACACACCAAGGGAGACCTACAGTTGCGAGTGGATTTCATATGATTTCATATGATTTCATTTGATTTCTTCATATTTATTCATTTCTTTTTTTTCTTCTAGGTTTATCTTTGTTATGATTAAATTCATACAGTTCTTTTTCAGGTATTCGCATGTTTGTGGTTGAAAAAAAATATTATCCTTTGTGTTGTGCCATAGCGCGTGAACATTGGACGAACTATATTTACTGCGCATCATGAATACGTTTCCACTGAACAGTTCTTACGTTGTTACTTACACACATGCAAGCACGAGCAAGCCAAATTGTAAACAAACACATTGACGGAAGCAGTTTGATTGGACGTGTGAGGCAGTCAAAACTACTCATGGACCTTTTTGAAGGCATTTTTCAATCCATGATTTCAAATACCAGTCATACGACTGGTGGTCAGCCAAATGGGCACTAGATATCACAAGATTGCCACCGTTGATCCACCAACAGAATGTTCGTGAAAGCAGATCCACCAACAGGACCAACCCAAACATATTGGATCATGCTTTATTCAAACTGCAATTGAATCAGGCACTAGACTATATCGAGACCCATAGTAGAACCATCCTTCACAAGTGGTTGGTTGCTGCTGGGTGCCCCTCGTCATTCACCAACTTATTAGGAGGGCATTGAAGAGTTTATATCATTAATGATATAATAAGGATTAATAAGGCCTATAGAATATGTTTTGAATAATGCTGTCAATGTTGTTTTTTTTATCTTCTGTGTTCATTGGTATCATTGCATCCGAATGGAATCATTCTTACAAACACATTCGCCGCGCATGGGCCGATGATTGGTTCTGTAGAATACTATCACGCATCTGTCCCATTTGGGGCAATCGTGTCAAAGCTGATCTTGCCACTGACATTTTGCAATTCGGCTATCCTGAAGGATTCTTGATGAATTAGTTACGAAGAATGAACAACCTAATTCTCGAAGATCTTGCTAAGCAAATGCAACTTGGACAGTAGTCTTGGGTCTTCACCGTCTTCCCATAGTATGATCACACCACATTTGGTCTGGTCAACATTTCCAAGCCCAAGACAGGCTGATGTTCCGCTGAACATTCAGACATGTGGTCCCAGATTTTCTGCCCCACGGCGGTCAGCAACTCCAAACCATATCTAGCACAGCCAGACCTACCTCATCCATCCTCATTGATCGTTTCATAAGTATCTCCTGGTGATGTAGTTCATGATTGCATGGTAGCCCAGGGTTAGAATGACACTATAGCATGGACTAGTTTGCCGGGTTGGCACTGGGGCACATCAGTTTCTAATGTCAGATAGTTCTGGTAGATTCATCGCAAAATCCCCTGAACCCATCCACATGACCACAATGGAGCACCATCCCAACTGTTCAATCGCTTGCACGCGGTAAGTCGCACCGGGGTTCCCAGGCCTGAGAAGATCCTCTACGGATCCAGTGGCGATTAATGCGGCGATGAAGCAGATTGAGGATAAGCAGTGGAATGTTGGTGATCTCCATGTGGGGGAGAGGGGGAGATAATGCCATAATGATTTTATATGCATGTGTGTGTGTGAACATTCGGTTCACTGCAATATATCGACGTCATGCAAACTGGTTGAAGAGTTCGAAAGGGATCCGGCGTTTCTTGCCCCTTCTCTCGTTGTTTTGTTTTCCCACCGTGTCATTGTGTTGCTAGGTCAGAGTGCTAACCTAACAGCAATAGACAGAGGGTCGCTGTTGACAGCATTTTGCCTGCATGGTTTAGGCAGAAGTGCCATTATTTACTATTTCAGCATGGTGCTTCTATTGATGGTTCAGCATTATTTAATTTGTAACATTTTGTGGCATTTTACTTGATGTGGGCTGTAGCAAAAGTTGGTAATCAACCTTTAATGTGTATTTTACTGGCAAAGGAATTGATGGGTTTTGCTGGTGTAGCATCGTTATTAGTACTTATTAGCGCCATATGGCATTATGCTTTTTATTCCGGCTAAGCTATTTGCACTACGGCGATCTTAATGTATTCATAAGTTGTTACATGTTATCAATTGCTATGTTCCCTATAGTCTCTAGTTATAACCGCAGGTCACTTTGCACGGTTATAGCCCATATATTGTTAGTTGCATATGTTTTGTATGCTTCAGCAACCATTTGTCCTACAAGTGGCCGTCAGTAATGAGGTCTATTGGCGCTACATTCTCGATCAGCAATCCTTGATCAATCACATTTTGCTGGAATGTGCCCATGCTAGTTGGTACCAGTTTTTTCCGCTGACTGAGAGGGAGAAAAAATCATCGTCGTTTGACACCCTTTGTATCTTTGTCACATACTTCTTGTAGCGTCTTCCTGCTTTTTGGCTTCCCCTCACGCAGCTGGGAAGGGTGCCTGTCGTTAAACGATTGCCGGTACCATCAGGGCAAATCCGAGTGAGGCCCTGGCAAAAAAACAAATATGGTTAGTTCACCTATGGTTGAACCAATATTTGCTGCTATGATACCATGAGTGCAAATCAACATGATCCATAGCCACAGCGGTACCCAAGCGCGCAATCCAGGAGGATGACGATGACTACGGCTACCCTCGCAGCCGTTCCAGATTAGAGAAAGCCAAGTCCGCGCCAAACTTAGCGGGTTTGCTTCGTGGGCGGCGGTGGTACTTCCCCTTCCCAGCTGCCAATTGGTGTATCCAGTGCCCCAAAAAGAGATGAGGTATTGCAAGGTATGTATGCATGGGACACGTTGATTAAGGCAGATGGATATACATACGATCCTTGCATACATACAATCCTGAATTATTTGGTGTTACGTATTGCAGTTGAAATATAAGGGTGTTTTTTTGTGGTTGGCTGCTTGTGGTCTCATTGGAGCGGGTGCCCCACAGAGTGACGGCCCCTTCAATAAGTTACCCTTTGTACAGCAACGCAGTCAACCCCCATTCCTTAATCATGGTTCACCATCAGTTATATAACCATTACTTGCCATCATTGGATGTTTTAAGGCAAATATGGATATGGTAGATCCTCAAAGCAATATTGCTTTGAAGGTTTCTGAATGATTCCAGTTGGGTCTAGGTCAAAGCAGTCGGATTTGGATGGAACTTTGCAGAATTGAAAGCGCCTATAGCTTTTTTAACCTCCAAGACATGTTTGACCGTAGGATACCGTAGGCCTCATCTGCACTTTCTCTCAGCACATCACTGAGTCGCTTGAACCAAAGTGGCTTGGCAAACGCTTCCAACGGTTCGCGCGCTGGTCACCAGCGCGTCGTGTGCAGGGTTGGTCGCTTGATGAGCTTGGGCTTTGTGTGAAGATTTGTTGGATGAATTCCAGTTTGGAATTTTTGCAAGTATTTGTTGGTATTTATTTGCAATTGAGAAAGTGATTCATTCGAATCTAGGCATTTTTTGCTCTTCTTCATTGCTATGATGGCACGTGGTGATCAACAAATTGTGTGAGTGATTGTGGGCCTTCTTTTCGGTGGGTTCAGAAACCATAGGTCGGTTCGTGGAGGTTGCAATGCTGAGGCATATTGGGGCGTCCCTTGTACGAAGATCAAGGTTGTGATCTCCCCACGGATGGATAGCCCATGTGAGTCCACATAAGGTTCACTAGGTAGATCATCGGCCATCGAGTACCCATCCACGATTGACAACCACCATCAACCAACTGCTCAACCAATCTCAACCACTGATCAACCAGTAATTGATCATTACTGTATGTCCTTCGGGACAATAGACCATACCCAACACTTCGTAACCGTTTGCAGTATGACTGGCTGCAGCCTGTCCCAAGCCAGCTGCATCAGTTTGCCGCTTCAAGGAGGAAACCCAGACGAGCCTTGTGGGATGAGGCCGCAGCATTTCATCATTGGAAGTAGGCCTTGCTAGTCAGAAAAGGGACAAAGAAAAGCCGGGTAGACTCTAGGTTCAGGGGTAGATCTTGCTTGCGCGATTGTTTTGTCATGTGTTTTTTAAATAAGGTGTTTTGTTTCCTGGTTTCTGGAGATGTAATCACCTGATTTACCGATATTTACCGGGGATTACCTGATATGCCCATTGTCGGTCTCCCTCACTGACCAATCCTACAGTGTGGGTAGCCCAATCACCATCGTTCAGGATTGACGTGGCTGCTGATCCTTAGCTGAGCGACCTGTGAGCTTCACCAGTGGTTGCGGGCGACCTGTGAGAATTTCAAAGCTGGCAAAGCCACAACTGACAGACTGACAACTGGGAACTGCACAGATGAGAAAAGCCAAATTGTCAAAAGTTTTTTGGATGTTGAGATCGATCATATGGACCACGCCACAGGTTTGCTCGCCATGACCTAGCTGCTGCCCCATTGATTTTCAATCGCTTGACCTTTGGAGAGATTCGACTTGCTGGAACTGCCATGTGTAGCATCCACGCTGCAGCATGGCAGCAGCAATATGAATGTGACAAAAATAAAGCGCTTGGGCACTGCAACGGCTGATTTCTTCCCTTGAAACCCAAACAATCTCCTTTGATTCAAGGAATGTCTTGCGGAAACACTGGGATGATACTCTTTCCTCAGGGCATGTGGGCATGAAAGGAAGCACCCAAAAACAAGCCAAGAAGAGTAGTTAGACAATTTGCAAGTGAACATGGGTGTGAACACAGGCACCATTGTTTCTTTGAGAGTAAGGAGCGGGCCTCTTGATCGATCTGTTTAAGCTTGTTTTTATGCATATTGCTCTTGGCCGGTCATGTGCTCGCATATTATTGTTTCGTGTTGGCTGGTCATGCGGCCGTTGGCCCTGTGCTTCACTGCCGAGGCAAGCTGCAGAGCCCCGCGGCCACCAAAGGCACGGTGGCAAAGTGTAAAGCTCCACAGGAGTGATCATTCTAGCTATGGCGCCAGTAGCCAGATCAGCACTATCAGCAGTTCTTCGCTGTCAATGAATCATGTTTACCCCAAAACTCCTCCAAACATATTTGGCAGGGATGTTGGCCCATATATTTGGGGATCAATGTCTAACAAGAGTCCACATGGAAGATTGCCATTCAAAAAACGGAACTCATGGAGAGGTGATGTGCAAGACTATCAGGAAGTATGGCAGCTTGGCAAGGTTCCCACGTATTTTGGTTCGAACCTGCTTGCCACTAGGGTCCATGAGTTGAACCAGTGGAAGACAATTGGTAGATCATCAGGCCTAGTACTTAGACCCTGCATGGCAATGAGGACGGAGGTGTGGACGGGAAAGCTGGAGACACTTCGTCGGGGTCTCCGGACCAAAGGCAGATTCGCCCTGATCATTGGGGCTTTGCTGATGCGTTGTGCAGGAGATGGAAAGTGCACATCCAAGGCCTCAGCTGATCCCAGAAGGTCGGATTTCAGCCAGGAGCTGCCTGAAAAGGATATTGGCTGGCCCATTCGGGCTGGCCTTGGCAAATTCTTGGGGGCCACGAACTCAGTGATCCACATTCTCGCTTCTGCCCCAGGCAGACTCGGACTCCGAGGTAGCGATGGAGAGATAGAACTGTTAGAAGCCGGATCAGCATTGCCAATGCCAACACGGATAACATCCCACCCTTTGGTGCCCATCAAACCTAGCAAGCAGAAATTCAAAATCGACCGCGTTTTATCCTCGAGCAAATTCTGGGAACGACGCAAAGACCGTTCGAATCGTGCCCGTGGCAGCGCAGGTCCAGTCCCAGACCCAGATCCATTTGCACGTTTACCTTTGCCCCACGAGACAATTTTGAAAACTTCCATTCCTGGCTTGGGCCTGTGGCTTGCATATTTTTTGTTCACTCTAGCTGGCACGCCCTTTGACCGGTGGGCCAAACGTTTGGCGCCTTGGATGCTTGCGCTATATTTTGCTTGCACAATTCCGTCACTCTATCTACTGGCAATGACTGTCCTAAGCCTGCTGCGGACGTGGACAGACTGCTGTGCATGGCCCTGTCCCAAACTCCTGCAGCGAAGGGTGCTACTGCCAGGTTTGTTGCTCTACACCGTTACTATCTCGTCTGCGTGCTTATGCACCATGGCCTTCTTCACCACAATGGTCGTTGTCACTTACCTTGAATTTGTGCTAAGCTTTGCTTTCGAAGGAGAACATTTGGAACACCCACTCGGGCTTTGCTTCTGCATTCACAAGCAACTGGAGAGGAATGATAAATGGCTGTCCAGGGCAGTCCTTTCCCTTTCAGCAACCCTTTCGCTTGTTGCATACTCGACCAATTGTTCTTTGAGACTTTGCCATTCTGTTGTTATATGTGTGGCTGGGCATGCATGGTATGCAGGGAGGTGGGTAGACTTGGACAAGTATGCAATCCTTTATCGGCTCACGAAGCATTTCATATGGGCTGAAGTTGATCAGCTCCTGCCCATCCGAGAGCTTGCAAAATGGGAACAGCACATCCATGTCAGCAGCAAGTGGGTTGCATTTGGTGTTGTGGCTGGCATTGCCTCTTGTTGTCTTGAGCCTCTTTATGTACAAACACCCGCCTTTGTACTTGCCATCGTAGTCGGGCGCCCTCAAGCTTTCCTTTCTGGCATTTGGATGGTCCTGAGTTTGGAGTGGGCCATCAAAGGCAGTGTTTGCGGCTGGAGAGTGAGTGGGGATTTGTGCGTGATCTCCTTCATTCCGAAGCTTTGCAATCTTCTGGTGTCGGCTGCTTTCATCCAGCCTCTTCTCTTTCTCGAGAATCTTCATGCATGGCCTTTTGCTTTTCGCAGGTTCCTTCTTCTCCTCGACTTTCAGGCGAGGAAGGCGAGCGTTCTTGACTTTCAGCAGCCATCCGCAGCTGCTGCAGAAGATGATCATGACCGTTGGAATGAGATTCTAGCACACACCTTTACATGCAGTGGGATGAGGGCTACGGAATTTTGCACTGAAGCGGCCAAGGAGTTGAAGGAAGCTTGCGCTCAAGAGAGGCCCTGGTGCTTTCTCAAGCAGTGGGACAAGGGTGCCACCCCCAAGGTTTACCACCTCAACTACAATTTTTGCTCCGGAAAGGAGACCTACCACAAGTTCCGACAAGCTGGCAGATTGGTGGCCTTAATTTTCATCAATCAGGTGCCGTTGGTGCAACTCAGCTCTGCGTTAATCAAATTCCTTTTTCTGGAGCCAATCGAAAGAACATATTCACCTGTCGAGAACCTGACTTTGCGTGATTTGATGGAACTCCTTCCACGCCTGGCAGATGAGCTGTCACAAAAATGGCCATTCACACCAAAGGAAATTGTCACCTATGAGTTGGATAGCGGGAAGCAGATATTTGAGATTCGCACAGGGGTGATAGGTGAACGTCCTTGGCATGCCAGTGCCGCACTTTGTAACGACCAAAATATTTTAGAAAGCGATGACGTAAGACCTTTGATGGAAGCATTCAGAGCTGGCTTCCAAGAGCAGTTTTCCGTCTACGACATCGACCTCATTGGGAAGGTCTTTAGCCCCACTGAGATCCAGAAGCTTGTCCACGGAATCGAAGGTTTCTCAAGTGCATGGATGGTTGACAAGACTTCGGACTGTCCAGATGGGGACTATTCCGGGGTCGTTGACAACTCCAAGGAACTGCGGCCAGTGCTGGAGCTGGTTGACATGGAGCACATGAAGTCCCTAGAAGAATGGTGGAAGAAGATTGCGCCGCCCCAGGCGGAAGAGGCCGGCTCGTCGAACACGGAACACCTGAAGATTTTCAGCTTTTCCGGTTCTTCATCCGGTGACCGGTGACCAGTTGATCTTTGACATCAACGATCATCACTAAATCATCATCATAATGAATCATCATCATCATCATCGTCGTCGTCGTCGTCGTCGTCGTCGTCGTCG